>JASAUF010000302.1:0-310007 GCA_030180095.1 Magnolia changhungtana
TTAAGGTTGTAGCCGATTAGATTGTGGTGTGCAGGTTTGTGGCTTGCAGATTCGAGAATACATTTAGGCTTTAGGTTTAGGCTTGGGGGGTTATAGGTTATAGGTTTAGGTTTTAGGTTTAGGTTATCAAGTTAAGGTTATAAGTTTAGTTGCTTAGGTTAAGGTTTAGGTTATAGGTTCTTTGTTTAGGCTTTCTTAGTGTTTTAGGTTATAAGGTTTAGGTTTCGTACAGTTTAGGTTAGGTTTAGGGTTAAGGGCATAGGCTATAAAGTTAAGGTTTAGGGATTTAAGAACAGGTTTAGCTTAGGTTTGTGAAACTGTCTGTGTCTATAGGTTTAAGCTTAGGTTAAGAGTTTAGGTTTTAGGTTTAGGTTAAGGTTATAGGTTATGAGTTATAGAGCCTAGATTGGGATTAGGTTTGTTTTAGGGTTATGTGTTAGGTTTTGTGGATTGAGAATAGGTTAAGGTTTAGGGTTTAGAAACTCGTGGTTCAATTGATCGGGTTTCAAGTTTAGGCTTAGGTTTAAAGCCAGAGTCGAGATTGGGATTCGGTGTGCTTAGGCTAGGTGATCTGAGAATGTGCTGCTGGGTTTAGGCTTGTGAAATCCGAAGTTCCTGTGTCTGACTCAAGCCAGTTTCGGGTTTCTCATGTTTACTGTTTAGGTTGTGGGAGTCGAGATTGGGATTGGGATTAGATTTAGGTTTAGGATTTGAGAACACATTTAGGTTTTAGGTTTGAGGTTTAGGTTTTAGCTTAGCTAGGCTTAGTTTATAGGTTTCGGGTTTTGGTTTTAGGTTTAGGTTAAGGTTATAAGTTTAGGTTTTAGGTTATATGGGTTAAGGTTTAGGTTATAGGTTTTGTTTAGGTTAAGGTTATAGGTTTGGTTTAGGTTATAGGTTTAGGTTTAGGTTGGGTTTTAGTTTATAAGGTTTAGGTTATAGATTTAGGTTTTGGTTTTAGGTTTAGGTTAAGGTTATAAGTTTAGGTTAAGGTTTATTTTCTGGTTTGAGGTTTGGGATTTAGGGTTATGGGTTATGGGTTTAGGTTAATGCCTAGGTTTTAGTTAAGTGCTAGGTTAAGGTTTAGGTTTGGGTTTATGTTAAGGTTATAGGTTTAGGTTGGGTTTAGCTTTAGGTTATAGGTTATAGAGTTATAAGCTTTACAGGAGTGAGAATAGGTAAGGGTTTAGGTTTAGGAAATCGGGTTCGGGATTGGGTTTAGGCTTGGATTTTCATGTTTAGGTTTAGGTTTAGGTTAGGGAGTTGAGATTGAAGGATTTGGTGTAGGTTTAGGTTTAGGGATTTGAGAATAGGTTAAGGTTTATGTTTAGGAAATCGGGTTTGGGTTAAAGGATCGGGTTTAGAAGTTTAGGTTTAGGTTTAGGTTGGGGACATGAGATTGGGATTGGGATTAGGTTTAGGTTTAGGGATTTGAGAATACATTTAGGTTTTAGGCTTAGGTTTTAGGTTTTAGCTTATAAGTTTAGGTTTTGGTTATATGTTTAAAGTTATAGGTAGGTTATAGACCAGTTAGAGGTTTTAGGTTCAAGGTTATAGGTTATAGCTTTGGGAATTGAGAATAGGTTAAGGTTTAGGTTTAGGAAGCCGGGTTCGGGTTTGGGTTCGAGGATCGAGTTTAGGTTTAGTTTTCAAGTTCAAGTTTAGGTTTAAAGTTAGAGAGTTGAGATTAGGATTTGGTGTAGGTTTAGGTTTAGGGATTTGAGAATAGGTTAAGGCTTTAGGTTTAGGAAATGGGGTTAGGAAGGGTTAAATGATCGGGTTCAGCCAGCTTAGGTTTTCATTTTTAGGTTTAGGTTTAGTTAGTGGAAGTTGAGATTGTGATTTGGTGCAGGATTTAGGCTTAGTGATTCGAGAATAGGTTAAGGTTTAGTGCCTTGAAGTTTAGTGAAACCGGGTTGAGTTCGGGATCTGGTTTAAACTTGGTTTCAAGGTTAGGTTTAGAGTTTAGAGTTAGTGGAGTCGAGATTAGGATTAGGTGTGTATGGATTTAAGTTTAGGGATTTGAGAATAATAAGTTAAGGTTGAAGGATTTTAGGTTTAGTTTAGTTTTAGTTTTTATAGGTTTAGGTTATAGGTTTAGGTTTGGTTTTAGGTTTAGGTTAAAGGTTATAAGTTTAGGTTACAGTTTAGGCTTTGCCGGTATATAGGTTTTAATTTAGGTTAAGGTTATAGGTTTTGGTTTAAAGTTTAGTTTAAGATTATAAGTTTAGGTTATAGGTTTTTGGTTTAGAGTTAAGGTTATAGTGTTTTGGCTTAGGTTATAGGTTTAGGTTTAGGTTTTAGTTTATAGGTTTAGGTTAGAGGTTTAGGTTTAGGATTTGAGAATAGGTTTAGATTTAGGTTTTTAGGTTATAAATATTTGTTTTTGGTCTTGAAGATTTAGGTTAAGGTTATAGGCCTAGGTTATGTGTTTGGGTTGGGTTCTGGGTTCGGTTTAGGTTTAAGTTATAGGTTGTAGGCTTTGGGAATTGAGAATAGGTTAAGGTTTAGGTTTAGTGAACTTGGGTTTCGGATTAGAGATCGGGTTTAGTTTGGGTTTTCAAGTTGATTTAGGTTTAGGTTAGGGAGTTGAGAATAGGATTTTCTTGTAGGTTTAGGATTTGAGGGATTGAGAAAAGGTTAAGGTTTAAGTTTAGGTTTAGGTTTTAGCTTATAGATTTAGGTTTGGTTTTAGGTTTGGGATGCCAAGGTTATAAGTTTCCAGTTATAGGTTATAGGATTAAGTTTAGGTTATAGGAGTTTTGTTTAGGTTAAGGTTATAGGTTTTGGTTTGAGTTATAGTATAAGTTTAAGTTAGGCCTTTAGGCTTAGTTGGTAGGTTTAGGTTATAGGTTTAGGTTTTGCCAGTTTTAGGTTTGGGATTAAGGTTATAAGACATTTAGATTGGGTTTAAATTCTAGTGCCAGGAGTTTGGCCTAAAGGTTAAGGTTATAGGTTTTGTTTAGGTTAAGGTTTAGGTTTTAGGTTTATGTTAAGGTTATATGGTTAAGCGTTATACAGTTTAGATTAGGTTTTAGAGATTTAGTTGTCAACGTTATAGCTTCCTGAGGAATCGAGAATATGTTACAGGGTTAGGTTTAAGAAATCGAGTCCAGTTGGGATCGGGGTTCAAGACTTGGGTTTTCATGTTTAGGTTTTTAGGTTTGGAAACAGGGAGTTGAGACTGGATTTTGGTGTAGGTTTAGGTTTAGGGATTTGAGAATAGGTTAAGGTTTACAGTTTAGGAAATCGAGGTCTGGAATCTGGTTTGAAGTTTAGAAGTTAAGGTTTGGTTTTGGTTTAGGTTAATGTTAGGTAATAGGTTATAAGTTTAGGTTATAGGTAATAGGTTAAGGTTTTAGGTCATAGGTTTTGGTTTAGAGTTAAGGTTATAGGTTTAGAATCAAGGTTTAGTTTAAGTTTAGGTTTAGGTTATAAGGTTTAGTTAAGGTTATAAGGTATAGGTTTAGGGTATTGAGAATTGGTTTGGGTTTAGGTTTTGAGAATCGGCAAGTTTGGGTTCTAGGATTGGGCTTAGGGTCTCCGGTTTTTAAGGTTAAGCTTAGGTTTAGGTTAGAGAGTAAAGAGATTAGGATTAGGTGTGAGGTTTAGGTTTAGGATTCGAGAATACATTTAGGTTTTAAGTTTAGATTTAGATCTTAGGTTATAGGTTGAGGTTTAGGATTTAGGTTTAGGTGAATGGTATGCAATTGGTTATAAGTTTAGGTTATAGGTAATAGGTTTTAGTTTGTAGGTTAAGGTTTTAGGTCATAGGTTATAGGTTTAAGTTAAGGTTTAGGTTAGCTGAGTTTAGGTTTAGGTTATAAGGTTTAGGTTTAGGTTATAAGGTATAGGTTTAGGGAATTGAGAAATTGGTTTGGGTTTAGGTTTTGAGAATCGGGTTTGGGTTAGGGATGAGTTTAGTATGGGTTTTCAAGGTTAAACTTAAGTTTAGGTTGAGAGTCAAAATTAGGATTAGGTGTAGGTTTAGGTTTGAGGATTTGAGAATACATTTGTGTTTTAGGTTTGGTTTAGATCTTAAGTTATAGGTTAAGGTTTAGGATTTAGGATTTAGGTGAATGGTAGGTAATAGGTTATAAGTTTAGGTTATAGGTAATAATAGGTTAAGGTTTTAGGTCATAGGTTTTGGTTTAGGTTAAGGTTATAGGTTTAGGTTCAAGGTTTAGGCTTAGTTTTAGGTTCGCCAGTTGAAGGTTTAGGTTATAAGGTATAGGTTTAGAATTGAGAATTGGTTTGGGTTTAGGTTTAGGGAATTGAGTTTAGTTTTAGGTTCAGGTTTGGGTTTAGGTTATAAGGTATAGGTTTAGGGAGTGAGAATTGGTTTAGGTTTAGGTTTAGGGAATCGGGGTTAAGGTTCTGAATTCGGGATCGGGTTTAGGCTTGGGTTTTCAAGTTTAGAGTTTAGGTTTAGGTTAGGGAGTCGAGATTAAGATTAGGTGTAGGTTTAGGTTTAGGTTTAGGGATTGAGAATACATTTAGGTTTTAGGTTTAGGTTTAGGTTTAGGTTTAGGTTTTATGTTATAGGTTAAGGTTTATGTTTTAGGTTAGGATTCTTGTTAGGTTATAGGTTATAAGTTTAGGTTATAGGTAATAGGTTTTGGTTTAGGTTAAGGTTATAGGTTTAGGTTAAGGTTTAGGTTTAGGTTAAGGTTAAGGTTTAGGTTTAGGTTATGTGGTATAGGGTTTAGGGAATTGAGAAGGTGGTTAAGGTTTAGGTTTAGGGAATCGAGTTCGGAGGAATCTGGTTTAAGCTTAGGTTTTCATGTTTACGTTTAGGTTTAGGTTAGGGAGTTGAGATTGGGATTAGGTGTAGGTGTAGGTTTAGGTTTAGGGATTTGAGAATAGGTTAATGTTTAGGTTTAGGTTATAGGTTTAGGTTTTAGTTTTAGGTTTAGGTTAAGGTTATAAGTTTAGGTTATAGGCAGGTTATGAGGTTATAGTGTTTTTGTTTAGGTTGAGTGTTATGTCAGGTTTTGGTTTAGGTTATAGAAGTTTAGGTTTAGGTTTTAGTTTATGTTTAGGTTATAAGTTATAGGTTTGGTTCTGGTTTTAGGTTTAGGTTCGTGTTATAAGTTTAGGTTGGAGGTTTAGGATTACTGACGTGTTTTGGTTTAGGTTAAGGTTATAAAGCTTTGGTTTAGGTTAAGGTTTAGGTTTTGGGTTTAGGTTAATGTTATAGGTTTAGGTTAGGTTTAGGTTTAGGTTATAGGTTATAGGTTATAGCTTTGGGAATTGGAGAATAGGTTAAGGTTTAGGCTTAGGAACCGTGTTCGGGTTCGGGATCGGGTTTACGTTTGGGTTTTCCAGATTACATTTAGGTTTAAGGATTTGGTAATAGGATTAGGTTATAGGTATAGGTTTAGGTTGGGTTATAGGTTTAGGTTAAGGGTGTGGTACCTGCAAATACAGACATAAATACGGCTTTCATCCCAAATGGCAGTTGCCTTCAGTCAATGTTGTTATAGAAAATGGAATGACTTCATCATGGTCATATGACGGTTCCCACCTTCCAGAGGACCTCGCTCTTAGGATAACCGACGCACATCCGGTGCTGCTCGTATTAATTTGAGCAAATACATAAACATGGCCTGTCCAAATGGCTAAGCCCTTCCAATGTTGTCCATAGGAAATGGACAAACTTCATCATGGTTATAACAAGCGGTTCCCACCTTCCTAAAAGGACCCCGCTCTTCCGAGATATGGCTCCACGCACATCCGGTCTACTGATTGATTTTGATTCCCACCCGATCGGTGGCTCAACCTCGATTTAATAGAAGTGAGTAAGCCTTGTTTTCTCGGTAGGGTGTTCTACATGTGTGACATTTTTTTGCGAGTAAAATGTGGTCAGCATGATAAGCATAGTTTGTATACTCATCCTTTGCAAGGATGGTGGGAAAGAATGCTTATGCAAAGTCATCTTACAACAAGAAATTTACTGTGTAAAATATGTAATCAACTGTGCTAATGAAATCTCAAGTGTAGTTTGTGAACTACGGTTCATTAGTCATGGGGTCCATTCTCCTTCTTTGTTGCTCCAAACCAATTCCAACTCCCACCATCCTTATAAAAGGATGAGTATGCACTGACACTCCGCAATAAAAGCCTAGCAATGTAAAAGAAAAGACCTATGTGAATATCGGTCAATGCCTAACAATGTAAAAGAAAAAAATGACACAACTCACCTTGACGCCCTTTTCGCTCGAGAAGATTCGAGAAGAAGTATCCTCTTCCATCTTAGAGAATTTATGACATACTGAGTCCTCCTCGTGTTTTGTTGAAGTTGAAGCCTTTGAAAATGTTTTAAAGAAATTCATCTATTGCATTGATTTTGGAATATCACTTCAAAGTCGAAAACCATGTAGAGAACATCATAATTTACGACTCACTATTAATTTAGAAGGAATACAATAGAACAGCATAGCTTGGGTGTCAAGTAGGCGGTGTGGAATTACACATAGAAATAAGATAGAAAACCTCGCATGTAGAAATTTCTTCTCAATGACCCACCCACAAACCTTGTGAAAGGAGTCCAAGCTGAATTTTCATTTCATACTTGTAAATAATATAATTTTTAGAACAAAAGAAGGCCCAGTCACTTTATTTATGTAATAACTAAGTTCTCGCACACTTAAGTGTGACAGTTTTTCCATGATGCTACAGGAAAAATTTGAATGCAATTTACATAACAAAGCACTCTCCTAAAGCCTAACAATCAATACAAGTTAGACAACAGCAGCACCAATCCATGCTGGCTAATTACTGATATCACTAATGCAATAAAACTTTGTTTAACCCAAGATAAACTGCAATGATAGGTACGTAAGTTGGTATCTCATGATGAATATGGTAATGCATTATATGGTAATGCCCCTAACGGCTATGTGATCATTCCCCTATTTCGTGCTAAATCACTAACAGTTCATTCTTTTATTAAAATCAAGAAAAGAGAAAAGAAAAAGCTCTACGATAATACCTAGATCTGAATATCCTTGTTTTGGTTCATCACGCTTTTGCTGCACCCAAAGGAAAATGAAAATCAATAAAAACAACAATTCTCAACAAACACAACTCAGAAGAAAAGAAATCCCAATCCCCAAACAAAGTCACATACTATGAAGAAAACTCTCTAAAAACCTCAATAGTTCAATAGAAAAGACCCCAACAGAATCGAAATCCAATTCAAAGTTGCCACTATTCCCTCTCGGGAAATTCTTGCACCATTCAATCACAGATCAACAAAACCAAGAAGGAAATTCGAATCCATAAAAAGAAAAGAAGAAGAAGAAGAAGAAGAAGAAGAAGAAAAACCTCATTAAAATCATTTAAGTTTTCAAAGTCACTCCAATTCTACACAAGTTCATATAACACACATTTTGTGACTCTAGAACCACAAAACCATGTTTTTTTTAATAAAAAATAAATAATCAATAAATAAAGAAAAAAATAATAGAAAAAGGGGGCTTTCCATGGCTCGGATCATTGATCAGTGGGCCCTTTGTTGGATTAGGAGATTCTAACCCTTCGATCCTTTCTTGTTTTCCTCCTTGAATATGGTGACTTCTTTGAAAATTTTTTTGAAATGATCTGTGATTAACACTTAAATCATTGAACAAACTACTCAAACGCACCCTTTTTTTTTGTATTTATACACCTCATTTAGCAGACTCCCTATTTTGCTCAAATAACAAGTACTGATAATGACTCCAAAAGTGCGATTAATCCCCTTTTTGTTGTAGTGTTTCATATATTCCTACATCCACACACACATTCATATACATGCATTTTGTTTTTGTTTGTTTTTAAATTTGGCATTTTGGTTATAATGCTACTATCATCACGCTTATTTGCATGACTTCTACCTCTCTCTCTCATCTTGGATTCCCATCTCTAGAAATCTTACCTTTTTCAAATGAATTGGCTCTCTTTTTTATTTTTTTTTAATTTTAAACATGATTTATCTTTTTGGATAGTTTTTCTTGTTATGGAATTGTTAGTTTTCAACATGTAAGTACGAAGAATTTCATAAGTCTGTCTTTACAAAAGTGATTTTTCTAGTAAGTTTGATTCATTTTTTTTATATGGGTTTTCTTCTTATTAATATTTTCTTATTTTGGGCTCTTATTTCTATGCATGTAGTGTGCAAAGCTAAAGAAGAAAAAGAGAAGCTACAATAGATATGGGTCTCTTCCATTAACATGTGCATGTGTGTTATTCTTTTTTAATTGAAAGAAAGAGAATGGTCCATGTCTTCCATGGAACAATGACACTTGGACAGAATTAGATGCCTTTTTATTTCTTCCTTTTATATGGGCTTTATTTTCATGATTTTTTCTCAATATGGGGTTTTGATTTTAAGCATGTTGTATGAAAATTTTCAAAAATTCAATACTAGATATGGGTCTGTTTTATAAATCTATATATCTATATATCTGTCATGTGTGTGCGTGTATTTTTTAATATCTTTGCCGTGGTTTTGAGTGCTAACATAAAGAACAAAATAGGTATGGGTAAAAAGATGATAGATAGAAGGATTTTTGGTTTTGCAAGTATGGGAAAGTGTTTAAATCTCATCTGTTCGTTCCCCAACTGTTGTCTCATGTGACCAGAGCTTAACAAATTCTCTACTTATCAAAAGGAAACTAATGATTTTGTAACAATGGCATAACAAAGTAAAGAACCAAAGTTAAGAACATGGAAGATGAGAAAAACTTGAATACTACTCCTATAACACTTCCAGTGGCAGCAATTTCCATTGCTTTACATGTATGTTTGGTTTGCTTTCAAGTAGTCAACATGAAAAAATAACATATCAAACATGCAATTTCTTGAAGTCAACATAATTCTACTCTTGAAAAGAAATTGTGCCATATGCTAACTATGAATATGATTAGCGCTTGAGAATCGAACACCAAGCTTTTAATAGAAACTTCCCATAGAGGAACATGTGTTAAGATTATTGTTTTCCATTAAAAAAAAAGGGAAAAATATTTTAGTCTTGCTCAAATACCACTAAATTCACCTTCTAAACAACTCTAGGAACATAAAATGGTCTAATGAACTCAGAATGCTATAATACAGATAAGTTATGATAAAATGAAAAGTTCTTCAGCAAGAGGTATATGTGAACATTAAGTACAATTGAAGATCAAATCCAAGAGCATTACCTTCATGTACATGCAAAGATGCAGGCTTATTTTCCAATGGGCAAGGGACCTGATGAATAATATACAAAAATGAAATTATACATGCAGATCAACGAAGGAAAACCATGTGTCATTTGGATGAGATTTAGACCACTTATTAGGTAGGGCATACCACTGAGGGGCCCATAGCTCACAAATCATTTACATGATCTGCTTGTTCAAGATCTCGCTTGGATGACATGCACACTGTATTATCTTATTGGTGCAAGCTATGGACAATTTTGTGTTATAACAAGTCCATACACATAGGCATAAGCAAGTAGGCAATGTATGTATTGGATGACATGCACACTGTATTACTTAAACAATGACTAGGAAACAATGAAAATCACAATATAATTTAGATTAATAGAAAATGTAGTGTATTGCTTCATATAAGAACAATTCAAACAAATACAAAACTTACATAAACAAAATAGTTTCCTTTTAAAAAATTGCATGAACAAAGGAAAACCATGAGTCATTTGGATGAGATTCAGACCACTCATCAGCTAGGGCATACCATGGGGAGCCATAGCTCAAAAATCTGGCAGATGAGATGATCTGACTATACATTTTGTGCCAAGAAAATAAAAGCTAAAAAGACCAAATAAGTAATATTGGTTAACATTGGATGTGTCATCCAGTAAAATGATTAGGATTGTCTAATCATTTCCATTTTCGAACTATTGACCCTGAATGCCAAGATCACCTGGTGAGTGGTTTCTCACATTCTAAAATACAAGTATAGAAATACAGTTACTTATCCTTTTTTCCATGAGATCCATGTTCTATGGGATTCACCAGCCAATCAAACAGACTCCAATTCTTTTATCACTAGGGGCATGGTGAAGTCTCCGTGTTCACATTTGAAGAAGCAAATCTGAATTTAATATAACTTCTCTGAATTTTCTAAGCCATCCACTAGTTTCTAACACTATATATAACCTTTCAATTCTAAAACATACCTTCATAGTTGTAGATGTGTTCACTCACTATATAACCTCTAGATTCTAAAACACACCTTTCAGCAGAAGTTTCAAAACTGAAATTGACATAGCAGCCACAGATCTCACACATGGAGAAACATCAACAACAAAAAAGCAGTGGGAAGATGATGGGTGGCTCACGTAATTTCAACAAACACAACGAATGCAGAATTTATTAAGAACCCAATTTCAGCTACTTTTCAGATTGACTTGTGCATCACACTTCCTCTCTCACCAAGACGAAGGAACTCTCAACAACTCACCCTAGTCCAAAACTCTAGTGGACCACACCGCATGAATTTAGAGATTTTAAGTCGATGTATCCCAATATGGAAATTAGTAGAATTAAGCTCATAATTTCCATTTCTAAGAACAAAAATCTGTAAAAACTAAGCTTTTAGAAACATTCATTCAAATCTCATTACAAACCCTATATCATAAAATAAAAAATAAATTAAACATTTATACATGCTATGATGCCAGCTGTATATCATATGGGACTAAAGAAGTATAAAAACATATGAAGTAAACATAAATAGAGGTTGAGCCCACATGCATGTGGAATCATGACCATCTATATGTGGCCACACATGCTAATATGGAACATGTGTGGGATCCCAGCTTTTAATTAGACAAGCCGCATGCAAGAATCAAGCTTTTCAGCACTGAAGTTAGGCACAATATACAAAGAAATGAATGGCCACATGACTCTTTTAAACATCCATTTGTTTCATACACAGTGGTCCACTTGAGGAGGAAACACTTGATTTTTAAGTTAGAAGTACTAAAAAAAAAGTAACCTACTAGATGGTAATTAGGTCTTATGTAACACGTATGCTACATTAGTGCATGTGGTGGTATTTGGTTGGGCAATGCTCCACACACATGTGGGCTTTCGAAACCTCACCCACAACTTATGCTTGGTCCAAGAATCGGGTCAGACACAATTTAGGTGAGCCAATCGTATACAAACAAAATTGACAGTCAACATTTAACATACATGATGGAATCAAACTCTTTTTTTCTCTTGACAAAAAAATTTGGCTGTATATATTTCAGGTGGGCGCCACAAAATAACTAGGCCTCACCTATCGTATGGCTCCTTTTTATGGCTCCAAATAAAAGACATACTATAGTGCTCCTCAAAAACAGCAGTACATAAATGTTTAGATTGTCATGCTTCCCTCAAATTGGAAGTTCCTAATCCTTTGATTAGTGTCCTAAAAGTAAACACTTAAGGAAAAACAAATATAGAAATATGCTCCAGAAAAGGCCAGATGGGGAGGTTAGTTACTTTCGCTTGGGTTAGATTTCAATAGAATGAGAACTAGTTATTGTAGACATATTATAGATGCAAATTAATTTTCATCCTGGTTAGCTTATCACCATTGTCATTTAGTATCGGACTTGAAAGTTTGGCTGACCATAAATTTCAAACTTCTTGGTTCATCAATGTTCTCTGTCAACAACAAAAATTAGGGTACTGCCACTTAAAGGAACGTATGCAAACAATTATTTAGAAGATGAGCATATGCAAAAAAAAAAAGAAAAGATGGACGATAGTCGTTTCATCTAACAATTAAAGTCGTCAAATTTAATAAGGAAATTGTCACTGATCTAACAATTAAAGTCGTCAAAACCACTGTGAATTTATACAGTAGTCCACTAAAGAAAGGTCAGGTCAACCAGATGGACGATAGTAGTTTCATCTAACCATACAACGAGTTATGCATGTTAAAACCGGAGGACTGCTAGCATGGTTTCATCCAGAAAAGGATCTTGGTTGAAGCATTTTTTCAAACAATTAGTGTGTAGATTTCTATATAAAGAAATAATTAAACACTTCACAAAATTATTAAAAAAAAAAAAGATTTAATCATAGAAAGTTGAAGTATGGATTGAGAGGTAAATAAAAACATATGAAGCGGGGAAAGAACTCTTACTAATTAACCACTTGCAAAGACATGGAGTGTCATCCGTTGGTTTCATCTAACCATACCAGTGGGATTCTTCGAATCTTCAATAAATCTAACAATGTGGCCATTTCAAAACCCCCAGATTCAAAATGTGATTAGGGTACCATAATCCCCAAATTCGAAGCGGGAGTTGGGTACCCAAATCCCCAAATTCCTAATCCCAAATTCGATTTAGGATTAGGGTACCAAAATTCCCTAATTCAAAGTTGGATTAGGGCTCACCTTCATTTTGTCGGTGTGTGCTTGGGTCATGGGGTAGGGTTTTTACCTTTCGAGGGGAAAGGAAGAGAAGGAGAGGAGGCTTAGGCTGAGAGATCTCCAATCGGCTTTCCGAGCTTTGAGGAGAGAGAGAGAGAGAGAGAGAGAGAGAGAGAGAGAGAGGCTGCGAGAGGACATGATGGAGAGATCAGAGAGAGAGAGGAAGAGAGAGATAGAGAGCGAGAGGTGCGGGAGGGTGTGAGATAGAGAATGAGAGTGAGAACTCTCTCACGGGCAGTATGACTCATTTCATGGGAAACAGATTGGCAACTCCCTCGTGGCTGGTGTTCGGTGATCTGTGGGACCCACCATGATGTATGTATTTCATCCATGCCGTTCATCCATTTTTACAGATCATTTAAAGGCTTGATCCAAAATATTAGAGTGATAAAAATCTCAGGTGGACCACACTATAGGAAAACACGGTGATTGGATATCCTCCTTTAAAATCCTCTTAAGGCCCACTATATTGTTGATTTAACATCCAATCTGTTGATTAGGTCATACAGACCCAGATGAAGGGAAATAACAAAGATCAGATTGATCCAAAACTTTTATGACCCCCAAAAAGTTTTTAATGGTCAATGTTCATTCAACACAGTTTCCTATAATGTGGTCTACTTGAGATTGGGTTATATCTCATTTTTGGTTTCACACCATAAAATGATCTAAAAAATAGATGGACAACATGGATGAAACACATACATCATGGTGGGGCCCACAGAGCACTGACCACTAGCCATTGGCTGGTGGCAGGGGAGTAGCCCATCATATTCCATCATATTCCCATTTTATCTCAAAATCCTGAAAATGAAGAGGATCCAAACTCAAGGCTGCTTGTGCCATGATCTAGACTTTCATTCTGGCCTTATAGTCCATCTGCAGTTTGTAACAAGATTTCCACTATCCCACATTTATAACACATATATGGTCTATGTTCATTAAAATCTAAGACTTCAAATACATTCATCATAAGAGCGCATTATTTCAACTACATTAGTCGTATGATCTACGTATTATTTTTTAACTTTCGAAAGTGCCTGATAAAGAACACAGCGGGAAAAGGTAATACATCTTACCTCTTTTTTCTTTTCTTTTCTTTTTTATTTTGCAACAACACTGTACTGTAGAGGTTTTTTTTTTTTTTTTTTTCAACATTTGATATGGTTGGAATCTACAAGTGAGAGAATGGAATGATTTAAAAATGAATACAGACAAACATAAAAAGCAAGATTGATACCGGTTGAAACTTGCATAGAAATGCAACAATAAGTTCAATTTTGAGGGCACCAACCAAGACATGACACACTCATGGCTTAAAACTCTGCAATATGGACAAGTTAGTGTAAGTTCATTATCTTAAACAAGATTGATGTCTCGTAAATTGTAAAACTAAATTACAAATGCCACTGGGAAGTGTGTAGTTGTAGAATAAGCTTATTCTGCTAATGTTGTAGAGAAACCAGCCTAATTGTAGAATTAGCTTGTTCTGCTAATGTTGCACTAAAACCATAAGAAAATATATGGTTTTAGTATTTATTTCGTTAATATAAATCTTATTGCAATGTTGCAACCTAGGTGATTGACTAAATGGCCATATTTAGGGATGCATATTGAACACCAACGCCTATAGCTTAAATGATCCAGAAAAACATATGTACCAAATGGACAAATAATATATACATTTAAGTGGCCCATATTCATGAATTCATCACTAAGCTATTGCCTTACCTAATCCGCACACTCTCCTCTTCGAATCATCCTCTCCTAAATGATACTTATACTTGGTATGATATATACACAATTCGATAAATCCTACATTTTATCTAATAAATGTGCTGCTGTAATATTATTTAATTGTCCCATTTGCGATGCATTGATCGTGATTCGAAGAAAGTTTCATGTTTGGTTCAACGAGCTGGATGGAAAAAAAAATCATTCTCTCTAATACCTAATTAAGATTAACTAAATTGAGATGAACCCATTTCTTGCTTGTCCTAGCATCTTGAGTTTTCTACAGTTCCCTGTGTCCAATGACCCATGTCCGTATCCGATGTCTTGAGATTTTTTGTTCCCAAATAGAATTATGGTTATAGTAGTGGCAATGTGCATTAATATGAACATCATTGTAGTAGATAGGACCTTTCCACCATATGTTGATTGATTCACTTATTTGCATTTTTCAACAATTGCGAAGATTTTAATTTGATGGAAGTAAAAAGTATTTGATTCCTTGCTTGAATTGCTCCTAACCCCCCTAAATGATACAACACTGAGCAAGAAAAGCAAAAGTAGTATTTTCTTCTAACTCACTCGGGACTCGTATCACAGACCACAACAACGAGTGTGTCTTGCATCTGCTTTGATCAGTGTGCACGATTGAGGTCCAGGATTGTGGCCACGGATGTACGTACATTCGCACATTAGCTCTATGCTGCCATAACAAGCCCAACCCCACCACGGTGTGCTTGACTGCACGTGTCTGCCCCTTCTGCCGCGACAACATAGCCCAGCTAGTGCTCGCCAAGATCAAGAACCTTGATATAGACAAGGACAACAGCGTATTGAAGATAAAGAAATCGAGAAAATCTAAGAATTTTAACGAGGGCAGCAACAACTTCAAGGGCCTATCATCGGCCATGTGCTCATTCGGGAAGGTGGGCACCCATGGGCTGTGCTTGGCAGGCCCCAACATAGCTCTACTAATTGTACTGTGGGGCCCATCAGATGAGCCATATATTTC
Source organism: Magnolia changhungtana (assembly GCA_030180095.1). Lineage (NCBI taxonomy): Eukaryota > Viridiplantae > Streptophyta > Magnoliopsida > Magnoliales > Magnoliaceae > Magnolia > Magnolia changhungtana. The sequence goes on from JASAUF010000302.1 coordinate 15,170, forward strand.
ACAACCAGACATTTGTTTGGTTAACTGAGGTGGACGACCTGATTTTTGGGCCAGGGACTCTTTGTATTTTCCCTTCATATAAGTCTGGTTGACCTTATTAAGGTTTGTAGGCCCTAGGAAGTTTTTAATGGTCAGCATTCGATCACCACAATTTCCCTTAGATGTGATCCATGTGGAACGATGTCCTGGAATGGACTAGTAACACCACAATTTCCCCTAGATGTGGTCCACCTGATATTTGGATCTATTCAATTTTTAGAACCACGTCCTAGAATGGACTGGTAAAATAAATGGACGATGTAAATATAGAACACATCTTCAAGGTGGGCCCCACACTAGGGCCGGGTCTATTTAACATTATGATTTTGGTTGGCACAGGTTCACCAATCCACAAAGGTTACACCAAAGGCCCACGCGTGTGTAGAATGTACCTCATGTGTGCCATGCTAGCACATGTGGCCCCTACATGAGCTGCCTCGTACATGCATGGCTTCGATAAGTTATATTTTTTTCTTTCTTTATTAGCTTGTTAGTACACTCATGGGGTCAAGCTGTGTGGGCCCCACCATAACGTGTGTCAAACATCAACACCATGCATTTGATGGGTCCCTGTTAAATTATGGGATATCCCAAAAATCAGCCGTATAGGGTCATACCATCTAAAATCATGTGAAGACATGCCTAAAACATATAAAAGTACTTGGTGGGCCCCACCTGAAATTTGGATGCGTCTGGAACTTGGTATAACTCCTCATACAAGTGGTACACACATAATGGATGGATTGGATTTGTGGACCACATCTCGGTGGGCCCAAAAAATAATTATGAATGTTTTAATGGAGGGTAACCCCTCTCAACTATTGTACGTGGTGTGGCCCACACAAGTCACAGATTGACTGGATTTTTAACCTCTGGACTTATTTTGGATCAACCCTTAAAATGATCCGTTAAAATGAATGGACGGAGTAGATCAATAACATACATCACGGTGGGCCCCACAAATCTCATCACGTTCCATCCTTCACCGCCCCCAAAATCAAATCCCTTCTAATCCTCCCGTGCACGCCATCTTCCCAAAACCCAAACCTAGAAAACTCTCTCTCTCTCTCTCTCTCTCTCTCTCTCTCTCTCGTGCGCACCCTCTACTCTCTGTCTCTACCTCTCTCGCACCCTCTCTCTCTCTCATACCCTCTTCCTCCTCTCTCTGTCTATCTCTTCCTCTCTCTCTGATCTCTCCAACAGTTGCCGAACGCCCTACCCACGCACGCCTTCTCTCTCTCAGAAGCTCGGTTGAAGGTTAGCTCATTGACGACCGTGAGGTATCTCTCTCTCTCTCAATCTCTCTCAATCTCAATACCGATTTAGGGATTTGGTGATTTGGGGATTTTAGGGATTTGGGTATTTCATTTGGGGATTTATGAGATTGAAAATTTGCAACACGTTTATGAGATCAAAGTCTTTCATTTGTTATGTAACACGTTTGGTATTTCAATTGTTATGCTTGGACCATCCATCTAGAGGGCCCCACTGATGGGGTGCTATCTGATATGTTTTGCACTTGTGCCTAATGCAGTTAGTAACTGCTATCTGCAAGCTTGTTTCATCCCACCTGCCATATTTGATTGAATCGTCCTTTACCTGGCGCCTAAATTTGGATTTGATCATCTCCAGATTAGATTTTTTTGGTTTATCATGTTGCATCCCTGTCTACACTGTCCGTTGGTTCTTAAGTCTGATGTTTGTTATAATTTCCTATCAATCCAAAGTTGTTGTCACCATCATTTGTCTCCTTTAGCGGTTATTAATCGCCTGAAGTTTGTCGTCGGCAGAATCTACTTTGCTACTTCTAACACTCAAACCTGCAATTGTGAGCACCATCTCCACTCACACCAGAAATCCATCACCAGATTTTCCACAGTTAGTCTGATAGCTTCTCTTGCTATCTGTTGTTGCTCAAGAATGCCTCGAAACCACTTCCATATCTGATTTTTAAGTATTTTGAATACAATATTTTTGTTCCCATCATCTCCATTTGCAAAAAATCCATCACTGATTTTCCGCAGTTGTCTGCTAGCTACTCTTCCTACCTGTTGTTGCTCAAGAATGCCTTAGAAATCATTTACATGATCTGCTTGTTGAGTATTTTTGAATAAATATATTTTTGTTGCCACGGTCTCCACTCAAGCCAAAAATCCATACGACCAGATTTTCCACGTTTAAGTCTGCTAGATACTTTGCTACTGTTGTTGCTCAAGAATGCCTCGAAACCATCTTCATGATCTGTTTTTGTGTATTTTAAATAGGAATCCGGATCCTCTACTTGCAACAAACAGGAGCCACATCATTCTCACATTGTATAATGCTGACAACGTCAGTTATGCTTTTTCATGGATGTCTTTGAAGACTTGCTTATACCGGATGCGATTAAGTGGACTTGGCCCTCGTGTGGTTTTGTCTGCATATGAGTAAAAGGACAAAATTCGCGTAGGTGTGAAATGAAAGAAACTTCCATGGCAAGGAGGATGTGAGTTGATACAAAGCTGTGGGAAATGAATCGGTTCGCCTGGTCCAGTCCGGGCTTTGGGACACCTCTTGTTTGTGCACTCCAGCCATTGCTTGTTAGTATAGTACACCTGCTCATCTCATTGAAACTATTATGGATTGGCCACTACATGAAAAATCATAACTATCCTAATCCACCTCAGATCAAACATACTAGATGGACTAAATTTGCCCACTGTACCACAGATGAGTAACTATAGGTACTTGGTGGGTCCTAGAAGACCCCAAGCTGTTTCTAAGAGATGGGTACAGAGCAGTTTCTACATAGTGCTCGCAAAGTTCCATTCAATCTGAGACCATTAAAATTGATGACCGCACATGCATGCCCACAACGGAGTGGCTCTTCAATGCTGCACGAGGCATAGTTACATGGATCTCTTCTTATCTACAGTTGTGCCATAATGACCATGCATGACACGTGCACTGTAGCGAGGTCCTTGGATCTCACCTACGGGAATAACATGTATGAGTATGACATAAACATTTCTGTTTCTTTTTTTCTTAAATTTTACATCTTAGAGAGACAATAAAGAATATGCAAATTTTTAGTACTTCCTTTTGAAATGAGGGAGGAATTGTCTCATTAATTAAAAATAATAATTCTAGATTAGAAAAAAAGAAGGAAGCAGACAATATGTCTAGCAAAAAATTGAAGTTTTACTGAAAAAAATTTACATTTAATGGTTCAAAAGATTATGAAATTGAGGATTAACAAAATAGAAACAATTTTATCTACAGCCGTTTATGGGTTGGAATGAGGGTGCGAGGAAGATGGGATGTTTCAATTTTCAAAGAGTATTTCTGTAGGAAGTTCTGCAGGAAGTAAAGTTGTTTTGCATTTTAATTCCAAGTAAAAGATTTATCTTTACCTTTCTTTACTAAGAGAATCTTACTTAGAAGCATTTGGTGCGGGATTCTTTGTGGTCAAGTCTCTAAACAGCTGATTTGGCTGGGAGAATAATGAAGGCATTTCACATGTGTGCAAATGTTGCATTCTTCGAATGCTTATAGGCTAGCAATGTCCAATTGAAGTGATTCTTTATAACCATCAATAATCCAAGGTGTGGGCCATGTGGTCAAGTGGATGGTTCAAGTTGATGATTATCAGTTTTGCTGTCAATTATCCTGACCATTCTTTTTTGCATGCTAATTGGTCAGATGTTATCATCATCCAATTGCTTTGCCTTTTAGAACTAGTGTTATGGATAGTGGGCTTGATTCAATGGATGGTCTAGATTGATATATCACCCTCATTCATGTTCAAGTTCATTTTGGGGTGATGTGCAATGCAACAAGCACACTGGAGTATGTCCAATAATTATGCAGATCTGATAAATTCCTGCTATTAACATGAAAGGTGATGCCAAAACTTCTTCTAAGGTTTAATGCTATAGTCAAATCTTCATGCTCAGCAATTTACTTCTTCTAGAGGGTCTTCCTAATGTGATTCAGAACTTCATTTTTGGTTTTCAAGCTCTTTAGGTTTGCAACTCGTGCTGTCTTGGAACTCGAAAATTGCTCACTAGGTGAATAGGATAACTGGCTCAGCTTGATTTGGAGTTCGTGAAGAAATTTCTTCCCTCGGCTAAGGTGGCTAGGACTGGCATGGAGGTGATGTATTTCGTCAATCTCTTGTTGTTTAGATAAATAATGTCAATATGATTTAGCTTGTCCAGTTGATTGGATATTTTACTTGTTTTTTTTTTTTTTTGATGTTAAAGTTGCTAAATTTTCGTGCTGCATTCTTTCAAACTTTACACTATCGATTAAAAGATTTGTACACAATATGACCACCAAAAGTGGATTCTCGTTACGCCATCTTGTCCATGGAACCATGCCATTTCATACAGAAGCGGTGTGATGCTTGACATGTGTCAAAGATACTTGATTTTGGTAGACTTGCTTCAAATAAGTTGAAAGCAGAAGTGTGTTTCTTGCAAGGGTGGCTGGACTTCAGACAATGTCGAGGCTCAAATTCTTTCCTAACCTAAGACTGGTTTGAATTCTTACCACAATCTGTTGGAGGCCAACTGCCTTCTGGGTGGAGAATTTGTTGAAAATTTTTGGAGACATTGCCTTCTCTTACTTCTTTTATACATCCTCCAGAAAATTTGAGTCGCCATGAATACTCATGCCTATGGCACTTTAATGGTGTACCTTTCTTGCCCACTCCTTTTAGGTTGTTTTCCTCCTTGCTTCTGATTGTTGCTTTTTATGTTAAAAATGGAACCATCAGTGGGCTTTAATATGAAATCTGCAATGCATGACTTAGGTCTTTACTGATGCTCTATGCATACAGTTACATGTTCTAAATAGTAACGATAGTGTTGATTATAATTTCCTCAAGATTTCCTCTTTGGAACTTCAACTTCATCTTATCAGGTAAAAAGCATGTAATCACTGATTTTAGCTTTTACACTACATTGCCAACATTTCATGGATTCTTTCACGTTGGTTAGGATGGTGGGATATAACCCTTTTTATAAGAATTAGTGAAGGTTTCAAAGTTGTCAATCTATACTCTTGGGAATTGAGCAGTAGGTGGGCTCATCATCTTAGAATTGCTTAATTCCAATACCCAAATCTGTTAATCTCAGCTTTTGGGAATTGGGAGCAGAATCAATGTTGGAATTTGGTCACTACTCGAAGGCTCCGAAGTCGCCTTCAATCTTGGAATTTGATCAATCTTTGAAGAGCCCGAGTCAGAGCATATTCTTAGATGAAATAATCTAAATGCATGTAACCATCCAGCAAGGTGATGCATTGGATCAGGTTCATTGCTTGCGGGGAAGATAATGCATGCATGTGTTTAGCCTATGTGGGAAGAGGCTAACTAGTTGGGTATTTTCTACTAGCAATAGAAAATAGTATAAAAAAAAGTTGATGTTGGTGACGGGGGATTTTGGATAATAGATTGCATAAATACTAAAATAGGTAAAATATTATAAAATTTCATGATATGTCTTTGCAACCAAACATTACCATAAACAAATATGCATTCTATGGGATGCCTTGCAGCGCTTGCACCCTCAACTTTATTATAGGCTTTTTTTTTTTTTTTTTTTTTTTTTTTTTTTCAAGTCATTGGATGTATTAAATTAGGGATAAAAAATAATTATTTACTATGCATGCATCACTTGAAAATGCCTTGCACCACAAGGATAGGTGCAAATGTGACAGAGGATGGTGGATCTAATATAAAATAATGCAGCGAATGCATGGATAAGAGAGAAGATCATATCATCATTTTGTTTTTAAGCATAGCCCTTGAATTCTTGGTGAATTTTTTTTTCCTTAAAATAAAGAAATATGATTAATATTATTTAGTGAAGTATTGATTATAATGTATTTGGTGTGTTTATATAAGCAAAAGAACCCATAAATTCCAAATTTAACTCCAAAATAAGAAATAGTAAAAAGTACTAAAAGTATTAAAAAGACATCTTATCCTATCAAAGTGTGGGTTGGAAGTTACATGTGTATTTAGGTTATTTTTATTTATTTATTTTTCCAATCTAAAACCCAGACAATCCCATTTCTGATATCCTAGCCCATCATTGGCTTGTTCTTTAACATTGACAGACATGGGCGGTCAATTTTATGTGAGAATGACTAGTCTCTTTGCAAATATCCAGTACAAAGTTTATGAATTCTGGTGAATACATGTGTATACCTTCTCATGGTATACATGTGTCACATACACTTTGTGAAAATGACGGGTTGACCCAACCCATGAGCTAAATATATGTGCCTAGGCTCATCCCAGCAGGCTCAACCTGACATGATGCAACCCAGTCCCACTTATTTAACCATATTGGGTTAGACTGCACAAGTCCAAATCAAGATGATGCCCAGATCATGGGTCCTTAGACTGCACAAGTCCAACCCAACCTGGTCCACCCAGAGCAGAGTATCTTTGGTCCGGAAAAATAGGAAAAGACAGTATTACGACTGATTTATTTTGTTTATGTTTTGTTTTGTAGATTGAAGGGGCCTACTTAGAAGGCAACAAAGGTATAAGCAATTGGGATGTTTTCTCTCACATACCAGGTTGGTTTTGTTTTTTCCTTTCCTTTCTCTCTTGGAGAATTTTTTAGGTATAGTACAATACAATTTTAAAATTAAAATTTCATTGAATTTACTGTCTCCATATTCAGGAAAAATATGGATACAGTCTACATCCATTAGAATGTGAAACTCTAAGTATTGAAGGGTTAGGATCTTATAATCTAGGAGATTTCAGCTGGCTCCATCCATGGTGGGGCCGCTAGAGTTAAACCCAGAAGCCAAATACTCACCCCACAGATAGTACAATAGTCGGATGGGCTCGAGTTGGCCTTTTATGTCATATAGCTATCAGTCCACAAAAAGAAAAAAAAATTAAAGAAAAAAGAAAAAGAAAAAGAGAAAAAGACTAACACAATGATAACTTGTTGGACATGAACAGGAAGACATTAAATTGATGCATTCCCTTGGAGTGAATTCCTACAGATTTTCCATATCTTGGTCTAGAATCCTCCCAAGTGAGTTTTACTTGCATCTCTCCAATTTTACTGTTAGGACATCCAATCCCCTCCAGTAGGTTGATCCCACTATGAAGATCACATGGTGCTAAAATCAGGCAAATCTACTGATCAGGCACGCCACACTCTAGTTTGGACCAAATGAGAGGTTGTCCATTCTATTCTTTGGTATGTCCCATCTAATGAGCGGATTGACCTATTTTTAAGCTATTTGTTCTTCATGGTGGGTTTAACCTTTGGGACGGGTTGGATGTTCTCTCCACTTAGCATGTTGACGTTTAGTGTGTCTGACACCTCATATTTTAGCAGAGACTTAATCTTCATTTTAATATATGTTAATGAACAAATGAAGGAAGATTTGGTGAGATTAATAGGGTAGAATTGAATTTTACAACAACCTCATTGATGCTCTCCTTCTCAAAGGTAATAACATCCTCTTGTTTTTTACTGCACAATATCCACCATCCATCCACCACACATACATATTTGCTTATCCTAACTGCTCATACAGTCAGCCTAGCGTATGTGTGCAATATCTGATCTGTCAATCAGGTGGGCCATGCAGTGTAGGTGCCCTGGCTTAAAGTGGCTTAGGTAATTTTGGAGTCCTTGGTTAGGGTTTGGGCTGAAAGTACGAGTGTTGGAGCCGACGCTTTTGGAGTCTGAACCCATTCTTTTGAAAAATAGAAAAATGAGAATATTAGTAAATATGGATTTTCTTGTTAAGAAGAAAATGGAAGATGGATTGAAAAAACATAAAAGAGATTTTTTTTTCCTTCTTTTTTGCTTCAACAGAGAGAGACTAAGCTAACAATGAGCTTCTTTCAAAGGATCAATTGGTTTTGTTTCACAATAAACCAAACTTTACAACTAAGCTAACAATGAGCTTCTTTCAAAGGATCAAAATTGATAGCACTCTTACCTAAAAAGTACTGAAGGTCTTTAAAGTCCTTTATCTTAAAATTTTGAGAGAGATTTTTCATATGATCATAAAATTCCATAGGTTGATCAATATATATAATGAAACCCTACTCTCTCACAGCAATGTGAGAATAACAGCACTCCAGATATGCATATCCTTTATCTTTCTTGTATGTAGTTACATGTCGAATTTCTTCGTTCTTTAATTCATTACACTCAATTCGGGTATGGTTTGCACCAATTCAAGAGACTGTACATTAGGCATTCAATATATAAGACTGGAGTGAGACTGATTAGGCATTTAAATGTGTTGCAAGATTGTTTGAATTGCTTGTTCTAACAGGTGCACAAGTTGGAATGGATTGGATTTCTATCTTGAGAAAATGCCATAATTTCAGATAGTTATCATTGTAATGGAAAGTTAAAAAATTAAAAGAGAGAGAGATAATGAATTCATGGAAAGAAATGTTTTTTATCATCAGGGCTGCTTTTGCCAGGTTTGATGCAGAAATTGTCACCAACTTCACAGAAAGACAAATAACATCAGTGGCTACAGATTGTAACCTGGATTTAAACAAGGTTCGAGGTGCCATCAACAATGCTAACAGAATCCTCCAGGTCAGATTGTTGATTGGACCTGATTTTATTTAAATGATCTTGATAATCCATTTTATTTAAATGAGCAGACCCGGATGTGCGTCGGAGCTATCCGGATGAGCGGGGGTCCCTGGAAGGTGGGAACCGCAGTTATGACCATGACGAATCTGTCCATTTCCTGTGGATAGCATTGGAAGGGCCTGGCCATTTGGACAAGTCATGTTTATGTATTTGCTCGAAATTAATGGAGCAGGTCCGGATGTGCGTCGGAGCTATTCAGATGAGCGGGGGTCCCTGAAAGGTGGGAACCGCTGTTATGACCATGATGAAGCTGTCCATTTCCTATGGACAACATTGGAAGGGCCTAGCCATTTGGGCAGGCCATGTTTATATATTTGCTCAAAATTAATAAAGCAGACCCGGATGTGCGTCGGAGCTATCCGGATGAGCGGGGGTCCTTGGAAGGTGGGAACCGCTGTTATGATCATGATGAAACTGTCCATTTCCTATGGACAATATTGGATGGGCCTGGCCATTTGGATAGGCCGTGTTTATGTCTGTATTTGCAGGTACCACACCCTTAACCTAAACTTATAACCCAGCCTAAACCTATTCTCAAATCCTAAAACCTATACTTATAACCTAAACCTACACCTAGACCTTAACCTTAACCTAAACCAAAACCTATGACCTAAAACCTTAACCTATAACTTATAACCTAAACTTATAACCTATAACCTAACATTAACCTAAACCTAAAACCTAAACCTTAACCTATAACCTAAAAACCTAAACTTAAACATATTCTCAAATCCCAAAACCTATGACCTAAAACCTTAACCTATTACCTATAACCTTAACATATAACCCAACCCTTAACCTAAACCTATTTTCAATTCCCAAAACCTATACTTATAACATAAACCTTAACCTAAACTCAAATCTCTAAATCTTAACATATAACCCAACCTAAACATATACTTATAACCTAAACTTATTATGAAATCCCAAAACCCATAACCTAAACCTTAACCTAAACCTATACCTATAACCTAAACCAAAACCTATACCTAAACCCGAACCCGAACCCGAACCCGAACCCGAATCTCTAAACCTTAACTTAAACCTAAACCAAAAGCTAAACCTAAAAACTAAATATATTCTCAAATCCCTAAACCTAAACCTACACCTAATCCTAATCTCAACGCCCTAACCTAAACTTAAGCTTAAAATTGAAAACCCAAACCTAAACCCGATCCCGAACCCGAACCCGATTCCCTAAACCTAAACCTTAACCAATTCTCAATTTCCTAAACCTATAGCTTATAACCTAAACCTAAACCTTAGCCTAAAACTAAACCTAAACCTTAACCAATTCTCAATTCTCAAAACCTATAGCTTATAACCTAAAACTAAACCTAAACCTAAACCTTAATCTAAACCAAAACCTTAACCTAAACTAAAACCTATGACCTAAAACCTTAACCTATTACCTATAACCTAAACTTATAACTTTAACCTAAACCTATTCTCAAATCCTAAAACCTATAACCTAAACCTAAACCTAAACCTTAATCTATAACCTAAACTCAATTTCCTAAACCTTAACCTATAACCTAACCTAAACCTAAACCTATAACCCGAACCCGATTTCCTAAACCTAAACCTTAACGTATTCTCAAATCCCTAAACCTAAACCTACACCTAATCCTAATCTCAACTCCCTAATAACATAAACCTAAACGCAAACTTGAAAACCCAAACCTAAACCCGATCCCAAAGCCGAACCCGATTTCCTAAATCTAAACTTATAATCTTAACCTAAACCTATTCTCAAATCCCAAAACCTATAACCTTAAACTATTACCTTAACTTATAACCTAAACCTATAACCTAAACTCAATTTCCTAAACCTTAACCTATAACCTAACCTAAACCTAAACCTATAACTCAAACCTGATTTCCTAAACCTAAACCTTAACGTATTCTCAAATCCTTAAACCTAAACATAAATCTACACCTAATCCTAATCTCAACTTCTTAACCTAAACTAAACGTAAACTTGAAAATCCAAACCTAAACCTGATCCCGAACCCGAATCCGATTTCCTAAACCTAAACTTATAACCTTAACCTGAACCTATTCTCAAATCTCAAAACCTATAACCTAAACCTAAACCTATATAACGTTAACCTAAACCTAAAACTTAACCTATAACCTTAACTTATAACCTAAACCTATAACCTAACTCAATTTTCTAAACCTTAACCTATAACCTAACCTAAACCTAAACCTATAACCAGAACCCGATTTCCTAAACGTATTCTCAAATCCCTAAACCTAAACCTACACCTAATCCTAATCTCAACTCCTTAACCTAAACCTAAGCCTAAACTTGAAACCACCTAAACCCGATCCCGAACCCGAACCCATTTTCCTAAACCTAAACTTATAACCTTAACCTAAACCTATTCTCAAATCCCAAAACCTATAATCTAAACCTAAACCTATATAACCTTAACTTAAACCTAAAACTTAACCTATAACCTAAACCTTAACCTATAACCTAAACTTATAACCTAAACTCAATTTCTTAAACCTTAACCTATAACCTAACTTAAACCTAAACCTATAACCCAAACCCGATTTCTAAACCTAAACCTTAACGTATTCTCAAATCCCTAAACCTAAACCTACACCTAATCCTAATCTCATTCCCTAACCTAAACCTAAACCTAAACTTGAAAACCCAAACCTAAACCCGATCTCGAAACCAAACCCGATTTCCTAAACCTAAACTTATAAACTTAACTTAAACCTATTCTCAAATCCCAAAACCTATAACTTAAACCTAAACCTTAACTAAACCTAAACCTATAGCCTAAACTCAATTTCATAAACCTTAACCTATAACTTAACCTAAACCTTAACTTATAACCCAAACCCGATTTCCTAAACCTATACCTTAACATATTCTCAAATCCCTAAACCTAAATCTACACCTAAAACTAATCTTAACTCCCTAACCTAAACATAAACCCAAACCTGAAGACCCAAACCCAAACTCGATTCCAAACATGAAGCCGATTTCCTAAACCTAAACTTATAACCTTAACCTAAACCTATTATCAAATCCCAAAACCTATAACCTAAACCTAAACCTATAACCTTAACCAAAACCTTAACCTATAACCTTAACTTATAACCTAAAGCTATAACCTAAACTCAATTTCCTAAACCTTAACCTATAACCTAACCTAAACCTAAACCTATAACCCGAACCCGATTTCCTAAACCTAAACCTTAACGTATTCTCAAATCTCTAAAACTAAACATACACCTAATCCTAATCTCAGCTCCCTAACTTAAACCTAAACCTAAACTTGAAAACCCAAACCTAAACCTGATTTCCTAAACCTAAACTTATAACCTTAACCTAAACCTATTCTCAAATCTCAAAACCTATAAACTAAACCTAAACCTAAACCTAAACCTAAACCTTAACCTAAACCTAAAATTTAACCTATAACCTAAACCTTAACCTATAACCTAAACCTAAACCTAAACCTAAACCTTAACATATTCTCAAATCCCTAAAACTAAACCTACACCTAATCCTAATCTCAACTCCCTAACCTAAACCTAAACCTTAACCTTAACTTGAAAACCCAAACCTAAACCCGATCCCGAATCCGAACTCAATTTCCTAAACCTAAACTTATAACCTTAACCTAAACCTATTCTCAAATCTCAAAACCTATAACCTAAACTTAAACCTATATAACCTTAACCTAAACTTAAAACTTAACCTATAACCTAAACCTTAACCTATAACCTTAACTTATAACCTAAACTCAATTTCCTAAACCTTAACATATAACCTAACCTAAACCTAAACCTATAACCCGAGCCCGATTTCCTAAACGTAAACCTTAACGTATTCTCAAATCCTTAAACCTACACCTAATCCTAATCTCAACTCCCTAACCACACCTAAACCCGATCCCGAATCCGAACCCCATTTCCAAACCTAAACTTATAGGTTATAGGTTAAGGTTAAGGTTTAGGTTTTAGGTTTAGGTTTAGGGTATTTTTGTTTATGATGTTAAGCTTATATGTATTTATGCATGAATGAATGTGATGTGGATAAGATTGTTTGTGTTTAGATGAATGTAGTTTATTTTTGGGTTTGGGTTTGGGTTTAGATAGATGTGAATGTGAATATGATGAAATATATTGTATAACAGGTGTATATTAGGATGAATATGATGAAATATATTGTTAACAGTGTATATCGTAGAATTTTGAGTCATTTTATATATATAAAAAGAGACTTTTAGCGACAAAATTTTTGGGTAGGCCAAATTTCGTCACAGTTTTCTATGAAGCACTGAGAAGTAAAGTGATGAGTGAAGGATTTCTAGAAGGTCTCTCCAAGCAATTGCATTTGTCTACACCCAAGAAAATTGCTGTTGGTCTTGCTCTGTCAGATTTAGGAAATAGGAATTTCAGAATCAGAGGTAAGTTGAGTTGCTTGGAGGAATGTATCACACGCTCCATGAATGACATGGTGTATTTGTATGACGTGAGTTTTGTTTTTAGCATTCTTTGAGTTGCTTGATTTGGAGATAAGTTTTGAAACATCTGTTCTAAGATACCTTTGTACAAAGATTCCTATTGCATTTGTTTTTTCTCCCATGGTGTTTTGCATTTAAATCTTGGTCATTTTTTTCGGGAAAATTTTCTGCATGGCACATATTGAGGAATTATGTACAAAGCCTGCTTCTGTATACAATGGTTTTTTTTTTTTTTTTTTTAATAAGTTTGGGACTGTTTTCTTCACTTGTGTAGGAAGAAGAGGCTCTCATTTTGAGCTCATAGAAAAGAAATTGAAGAGACGATGGAGATTGTGTGTGGAGTAAGTCTATCCTACATCGGCTCTCTGCTACTCTTTTAATTCAAGATCACCGAAGGTTTCTCTCTTTTGCTCTCATATATTTTTGCTTAGATATCTATATGCTTATACATGTGTCAAACAAGTCTATTTTAGACTTCATATGATAACTATGTTTTTTTGACATTTAAATGCTGAGAAAGAAACCTTTAGAGCTGTTAAAGTAAAATTAGGAGCCAGGGACATGCCAGTGGAGCAATCTGAACTGTCGATATGGACTCCACTATAAATTATTGCTAATGGCGAGTTCTTCTTCTTTAGATGCTTTTCAGACTACCGAACAAGTTGTAGTTGTTCATCACCAAGCAAAAGTCATACCCAAATCTTGCGTTGTGACTTTGTATTATTTGTGGAACCTAATGTTGTGTAATAGTTTGATTGACTTTGTTTTGAAAACTTTAAACAGTAAACAAGTGAGATTGATTGTTTGATTGAGTTGTTAACTATTTTGTTGGTATTATGGCTTTCATGATTGATTGTTTCATGAGTGGATTGAATGAATGGATTAGTAGTTTAAATAAATATTTGAAAAAATTAAACATTTTTAGCCTCAATTTGTAACCGAGGCTTGGATGAATTTACTAGTCTGGGTTTAGCTAGATGTGAATGTGAATATAATGAAATATATTATATAACAGGTGTATATCAGGATAAATATAATGAAATATATTGTTAACTTGTGTGTATATCAAAGAATTTTGTGTGAATTTTGAAAGTCAGTATATTTTTTTAAAAAGAGACTTTTAGCAACAAAAATTTTTTGTTGCTAAAAGTGGAACAATTTTTATAGCGGCGAATATTTTTACCGCTAAAAAATCTTGAAATTTTTTAGCGGCAAAAAAATTTTCACGCTAAAAGTCTCGAAAATTTTTTGGCAACAAAACTTTTCACGCTAAAATCTTGGAAATTTTTTTTTAAAGAAAACTTTTCATGCTAAAGTTTTAGATATTTTTGGCGTAAAATTTTCGCCGCTAAAAAGTTTTGGAAGTTTTTTAGTAAAACTTTTCGCACGCTAAAAGTCTTGTAATTTTTTTCAAGAATAAAATTTTCCCAAACTAAAAGTCTTGGAAAATTTTTCACAATAACATTTTCGCTACTAAAAGTGTTGGATATATTTCTGGATCTCTTGGAAAATATTTTTGACAGCGAAAATTTTCGCTGCTAAAAGTCATGTAAAATTTTTTTTGCAGCGAAACTTTTCACTGCTAAAAAGTCTTGGATATTTTTTTGGCGGCAAAAATTTTTGCTACTAAAAGTCTTGGAAGTTTTTTTGGCGGCGAAAAGTTTCGCTGCTAAAAGTCTTGAAATTTTTTTAGGTAGTGTTGAGGGTCAAATATTGCATACTAGACCCCTGTTATAGCCTGTAATTACATACACAACACTAATTAATGGCCTGATTTAAACATGTTTGTGATGCAGGGTGCATTTACAAGCTTAGATTGAAAAGGTCGATAAAAGCGTGGATTTAATGCTCAAGCACCACCAGAACGAGGGACAGACCCCAGGGGACCAAGATCAGTGGATCCACACGCCAGAGATCCGAGAAAATTGAGAAACTGAAGCTCAAGTGGCCCGATATTGGTCCAGAATGCAAGATCACAGTGTTCCCACCATCCGCTTGGCTGAAAACTCCATACATGGCTTGAGGACCATAATTGAACCGTACACGTCGAAATTCATCCGTCGGATCATCGTGGAAGCAACCCAACGGATAGATCAGCCCATAAATCTCAATCTGGGGCCCACCTGGTATTTGGATATGCTTCAAATATGGTATCAACCCTTAAAATGATATGACGGAGTAGATGGATCGGGACAGATCGCACTAAAAACATCACAGTGGAGCCTAATTTGCAGTGCATGTGCACCATGTACATGAGTACGTGCGTGCCTTGAACAAACAAGAGTCGGTCAAGATACGCCGACCGACGATTCTTCGGCTCTGTCATGGATTTTGTCGCGAACCGAACAGCAGGCTCGGTTAGGTTTTTAGTGGGCCCCACTCATCTCATAATTAGAAGATCTGAACCGTTAATTCTTCCTAGAAGGTGTCCACGACTCTCTCCAAGGTAAGTTTTTGACCGAAGAAAACGTACACAATTGTTAACTGCGATCACACGTAAGATGGATGGTGGAGTACATGATCTCGTGGGCCACACAAAAACTGTTCAAAAGTCGTCCGTTTCAAACGGTTTTTCGCCAGGAATTCGATTTACGGTGTAGATTTCTGATCTGGTTTGAATTGTGGGCCCCGCCAGCAGCTCAGCGGAGGGAAATCGCTTTTTCTCTGTTTACGCCAGAACAGAGCCTGCGGATCACTCTTGTGGGCCACCATCGTACCTCAAAAGTCAGATCTGGACCGTCCAAATACAGAGGCCACGGTTCATCTCATCAAAACCTAGGAGATTGAATCTTAAAATACAGTGGAGACCGGTCTCCATTCATCCAAACAAAGGGCTGACGGTGCAATAGGAAAGATGGGTGGGACACATCAAATTCGCTCTCGAAATTATCTAGTCTTATTGAATTTTCAAGAGCATTTTAATGAACGGATTGGATATTGTGATAAATCCCGATAATGACCCCCACTTTCAGTTCAGTTAAGAGTGTTACGCACACCTTGCGTAAAAGTTTTGCAGTTGTCATTCTTTGCGAAAAAAAAAAAAGCACCGACCTCTGGATTGCTGTCTATAAAAGGGAGAAGAAGGATGGAGCCAGGGGCGGACGTGAAGGAGAGATCTGGCTTGGAGCTTGGGCTTGTGGAGCAGACAAAGAGAGGGAGTAGAGTAGTATTTTTATTATTAAATTTTATTGTTTTTTTTGTTTTTATTTATTTTTCTTTAAGGATGTTTAGCCTCACCATGTCTCTGTGTGGCTAAACCTCTTACCTAGGGCTAAGAGGTGAAGCTTGTAGCGTGATGGGAGGCCTCCTTGCTTATGCCTTTGTTTAGACTGAATTGATGTTGATTTGGGTTTAATTAAGGGAATGTTTTCAGTCTTTAATGGTCTGTTGTGACTGAAATTACAGTGGGTCTGCAATGGCTTTGAGCATGTTCTTTTCCTCTTGATGTTTATGACGTCAGGAAGCCCTGTTGTTCACCATCGTCTCCTGGGCATGGTTGGATGTTGGTACCCTTCCTAACCTTCATGGCATGTTGATTGGTTGGTAATTAGATTAATTTTGTTGTTTGCTTTGTCTCCTGGGCATGGTTTGGTGATGGAATCCATTCTAATTCATATACCTCTCATCTCTTGAAAACCATATCAAAGGCAGTTCAGTTAATTTCCCTGATTTCTAATCCAGGCATATGATTTCCCTGATCTCTACAAGTGGATCCTCTGAATCCCTAGTTTCCCTTCTCTGAATTTTCTCCTAAGTTTTAGATTAACTATTTCACCATTATTCCTCAAATCATAATTGGTTTAGATTTCATCTTAGCCTAGTTCTAAATCGGTTATTTTCGGATAACGTATGTGTTTCGGTCCTTGGGATTCGACCTCGGTCTTACCGAGTTATTACTACATCACAACCCTATACTTGGGGAGTGAACAAGTTTTTGGCGCCGTTGCCGGGGACTGACGGCTACGATTTTCTGAAATTAATTAGTTTTAGAGTTAGTTTAAGATTAAGATTTTACTAATTTTAAATTTTTAATTTTGTTTTCTATTTTTCATAGAACTAACATATTTCTTATTCTGTAGGTTGTTAGGATAGAACTTCTAATTTGGTAAACTTTTTCTAATTTTCTAGATTTTCTAACTCTTTAAGATTTGGTTTGCTTTAGAAATTTCTTCTATTTAGAAACTAACTTATTTTGTTTTGTTTTGCAGGTCTTTAGCTTAGGACTTCAATTTGGTAATATCCTTCCAACTTCTCTTTCCTTCTAGATTTTCATTTTCTTTCTTAGGATTAGGTTTAGAATTTAACTGAGGGAAGTGAGTGTTTCATGCCCAAGTGGGCCGTGACGACACTCGACGTCTCTTGACCGAAGGA
Source organism: Magnolia changhungtana (assembly GCA_030180095.1). Taxonomy (NCBI): domain Eukaryota; kingdom Viridiplantae; phylum Streptophyta; class Magnoliopsida; order Magnoliales; family Magnoliaceae; genus Magnolia; species Magnolia changhungtana. The sequence continues at coordinate 32,721 of JASAUF010000302.1, forward strand.
GGGTTAGTTGAGGGGTTGACTGTCCATCGCAGGATTAGACACCGCTCGAATTCCCTGAGTTAATTGAGGTTATGGCTGAAAATCAACCTCAAGCACTACCTCAACAGATGGATGAGGAAGTACATGATGAGAATGAGGTGCTTAGTACCCCCGCCTCGTACCTTACGAGATTATTTACAACCGGTGGGGGTGAGCACGCCCTCATGCATGATTTTTCCTGAAAACACAGGACACATGGACATCAAGCCAGGAGTTATCCAACTCCTTCCTAAATTCCATGGACTTGAATCGAGAAAGTCCATACTTACATTTGAAAGAGTTCGATGAGATCATAGCCACCTTATACTTTCCCAATGTATCCCAGGATACAATCGCTGAAACTCTTTCCTTTCTCCTTGAAAGAGAAGGCTAAGACGTGGTTGCATTCACTGCGTCCTAGATCCATTGACACATGGAATGATTTGCAGAGGGAATTCATAAAGAAATTTTTCCCACACCATAAAACAATTACCCTCAGAAAAGCAATCATGAACTTCGCCCAAAAGGAAGATGAAACATTCTACCAATGTTGGGAAAGGTTCAAGGATCTTGTCAGTTCATGCCCACAACACGGTTTTGAAATGTGGCGCATTACAAATTTCTTCTATGATGGACTGACATCTTCCATGCGCCAATTGGTCAAGACAATGTGTAATGGAGAATTCATGAATAAAGAGGTCGACGAGGTATGGGATTACCTCGATAGACTTGCCGAGAATGCACAATCATGGGACCATTACCCAAAATCAAACACCACGCCTAGGCCAACTCAATCTAAGGAGAAAGGTGGAGTATATCTCCTGAAAGAAGAGGACGATGTAAATTTTAAAGTGACTAATCTCACTCGAAGAGTCGAGGCCATGGAAGGAAAGAAGGAGAAGGTTAATGAAATTGTTTGTGGCACCGTGATTGCAACATTCACACAACCGAAAATTGTCCTACCATATCGCTTTCGAGGAGTGTTGAATGAGCAAGCCAATGCCGTAAATAACTATCAAAGACCTTTCAATGGATCTACCTCCAATACATACAATCCTGGTTGGAGAAATCATCCAAATTTTAGTTGGAGGAATGGACAAACTGCTACCCCTCAAAGTTTCTTCAATCAAAATCCAAATCAGGGGAAACCTCAAGAAGAACTAGGTTCAAAATCCCATACAGAGAGCTCGAGGCGGTAAAGGCGTGGACTTGACTTTATGCAAGAAAATAGATTCACGTATGACGGTTATAGAAAAGGGGATGCTTCCTGCACAACCGCTCCCCAATCCTAAACCGCAATACGAGATAAATGATCCCAGCTCTTCAAATCAAATGGGACACGCTAAATCCATCACCACTCTTAGGAGTGGGAAGATCATTGATAAAACCCTTAGGTTAGGCCCGAAAAGCCTCAAGAACCGAAGAGTACAATAATGATGGATCTCGTGATGTCCCACAAAATTTAGAACCGGAACTTCTAGAGAAGCCGATTGTCCGTTCCCCCAATGGTTGGTTGCACCAAAACGTCTTTCTAACTCTCGTGATATTCGGAGGTGTTGAAACAAGTGAAAGTCAACATTCCTCTACTTGATGTCGTAAAACAGATTCCTTCATATGCAAAATTTCTCGAAAGACCTATGTACGACCAAAAGACGGCGAGTATTCAAAAGAAGATTTTCTTAAGCGAGAAAGTGAGTGCCATCCTGAAGCAAGATGTGCGCAGTAAATTCAAGGATCCGTAGCCCAACCATATCATGTGTGATCGGGAACCATCGAATTGATCACGCACTTCTTGACTTGGGAGCAAGCGTCAATCGATCCCTACTCGGTATACAAACAATTAGGATTGGGTGAGTTAAAACCTACCCTAACTACACTACAACTTGCCGATCAGGCGTTCGTGTACCAAGAGGGATTATTGAGGATGTGTTAGTCCAAGTTGATAGATTTTACTACCGTAGATTTTATCATCCTGGACACCGAACCCATCAACAACATAAGCACTCAGATTCCCGTCATTCTTGGTCGCCCATTCCTTGCCACATCAAATGCAATCATCAATTGCATGAATGGTGTCATGACTATGTCTTTTGGAAATTTGACATTGGAGTCGAACATCTTTTTCAATAAGCTAAAGAACGCGTAGAGGATGATGACGATGTCCACGACATTAACATGATTGATACTTTCGTGGAAGATAGGACACCCCTTACCTTATCCTCCGATCCTCTAGAGACGTGCTTGGCCCACTCCCATGAGTTTGATGATGATATGATTAGGGAGATGTGTGCCTTGTTGATCATGCACCGGTGCTTGAAGTTAACCTAGGTGGAGGCCACAATTTGAAGAATTACCACAACCGATGTAGTGCCTCTACTGTCTAACCTCAAGGCACCGAAGCTTGACCTAAAACCTTTGCCCTCTGATTTGAAATATGCCTATTTAGGTCAAGATGAGACATACCCGGTGGTGATCTCTGCCCACCTGGAGAAAGAACAGGAGAGTATGCTCATATCTACTCTTATTGAGCATAAAAGAGCCCTAGGATGGACGATAACGGACCTCAAAGGAATCGATCCCTCGATTTGTACTCACCACATATATCTTGAGGAAAATGCAAAGACTGCTCGGCAACCACAACGTAGAATAAATCCAAACATGAAGGAAGTGGTTAAAGCTGAGGTTCTTAAACTATTAGATGTGGGTATCATATACCCTATATCTGATAGTCAATGGGTGAGTCCAACTCAGGTGGTTCCTAAGAAGTCCGGAATCACCATCGTAGCCAATGCTAATAATGAACTCGTGCCAACCAGAGTCACTACTGGTTGGAGAATGTGCATTGACTACAGAAAGTTGAATACCATCACAAGGAAGGATCACTTTCCTCTGCCCTTCATCGATCAAATCTTGGAAAGGCTAGCTGGTCATTCCTATTACTGTTTCCTTGACGGGTATTCGGGCTACAATCAGATTGAAATCGCCCCTGAGGACCAGGAAAAGACCACATTTACATGTCCCTACGGCACCTTTGCTTCGAAGGATGCCATTTGGACTATGTAATGCCCCGCCACCTTCGGCGATGTATGTTGAGTATCTTTTCGATACGATATGGTAGGGCAATATCTGAGGTCTTCATGGACGATTTCTCTGTCTATGGCTCATCTTGACAAGTGCTTGGAAAGTCTTAAATGTGTGCTTGAAAAGATGTGAAGAAAAGAATCTGGTACTTAATTGGGAGAAGTGCCATTTTATGGTTCATAAGGGGATTGTCCTTGGACATATCATCTCGTCGAGGAATTGAGGTAGATAAGGCAAAAATCGATCTTATCTCTAACCTACCTCCACCCAAGAACATCGAGACGTGCGATCCTTTTAGGACACGCAGATTTTACTGAGCGATTCATAAAGGACTTTAGTCTCCTCTCTCGTCCTTTATGTAATCTTCTTCAAAAGGATGCTCCATACGAGTGGACTGAGCAATGCCAGGAAGCTTTCACCAAGCTTAAAGGCATGTTGACCACTACACCTATCATGCAGCCACCCGACTGGAGCCTTCCTTTTGAGCTTATGTGCGACGCCTCTGATTATGCTCTTGGAGCGGTTCTAGGCCATAGAAAAGATAAGAGGCCCTACGTCATCCATTACGCGAGTAGGACTTTAAATCCTGCCCAAGTGAACTACTCGACTACAGAAAAGGAACTCTTAGCCGTAGTGTTCGCCTTGGACAAATTTAGGTCCTACGATCGGATCCAAGATCATTATCTATACGGATCATGCGGCATTGAAGTATCTCCTTTCTAAGAATGATTCTAAGCCCCGCTTGATACGATGGATCCTTCTACTCCAAGAATTTGATTTGGAAATTAAAGATAAAAATGGAGTAGAGAACGTAGTGGCCGATCACCTTTCTCGCCTTAATACCTTTGATTCCCTTGAGGCGACCCACATCAATGACATGTTCCCTGATGAACAACTATTCAGAGTCTCACATTCACCTTGGTTCGCTGATATTGCTAATTATCTTGCTACGGGTTCCATACCGACACATTGATCATGCCTAAGATAAGAAGAAATTCTTCACTGAGGTGCGCAACTTCTTCTGGGATGATCCATACTTGTTTAAATATTGCCCAGACCAAATCTTGAGGAGATGTGTGCCAGACGATGAGCATCAGAGTGTCATCTCCTTTTGTCACTCACAGGCCTGTGGTGGTCACTTTTCTGCGAAAAGACCACGGCCAAGATTCTATGATGTGGCTTCTATTGGCCCATTATGTTTAGGGACACTCATGAGTTTTGTAAAGCTTGTGAGCGTTGTCGAAAGTGGGAGCATTGTCCGTTGAAATATGATGCCCTTGAATCCCATTCTTATCATAGAGGCATTTGATTCTTTGGGGTATCGATTTCATGGGACCATTCCCCCAATCTTTGGGAATTTATATATTTTGCTTGCCGTAGACTATGTCACTAAATGGGTCGAAGCGATTCCATGTCGGAATAATGACCATCGCACGGTCATTAAATTCCTAAAAGAAAACATTCTTTCCCGATTTGGAACACCTCGAGCCATTATTAGTGATGGGGGCTCACACTTTGTAATAGGCCATTCGAGAGTTTAATGAAGAAATACGGTATCTCTCATAAAGTGAGCACCCCATACCACCTGAGACAAGTGGGCAAGTTGAGATTTCTAATAGGGAGATCAAACACATTTTGGAGAAAACGGTTAACCCTCGACCGTAAGGATTGGTCAATTCGATTGACCGATGCCTTATGGGCGACTGCATCGCTTTTAAAACTCCTATTGGAATGTCTCCCTTTAGACTCGTCTATGGGAAGGCTTGCCACTTACCCGTAGAGTTGGAACATAGAGCCTCTTGGGCAATCAAAAATTTAAATTTCAATCGAACAACGCCGGCTCGCTACGCAAACTTCAATTAAATGAACTTGAAGAAATCGAACGACGCATATGAGAATTGAGAATTTACAAGGACGGGATGAAGGCGTTTCATGACCAACATATTCTACGAAAATCATTCACGCTGGGCCGAGAAAGTCCTTTGTATAATTCTCGATTACATCTCTTTCCGGGTAAGCTTCGATCTCGTTGGAACGGCCCTTACATTGTTGTTACTGCATATCCTCATGGGGCTGTCGAGATAAAAGACCCCGACAATGGCAAAGAGTTTAAAGTAAATGGACATCGCTTAAAGCCATTTGTCGAGAAATTTGATTCAGAGGACATGTCTATGCCTCTGACTGATCCTGTCTACCAGGACTGATCTCCTAGTCTGATGGAGGTATAGGTAGGTTTATTGCTTTCATAGGACTAGACTAGTTTCTTTAGTCTGGCTGAAGACGTTAAACTTAGCGCTCTTGGGAGGCAACCCAGCTTTTCTTTTCCATTTATTTTCCTAGATAGTCCAATGTTTGTGGGTATCATTACTGCAAACCCTCACGAGACTACAACTTGTCCACTAGGGGTAACCTAGGGGTTTAAAGGCTTGTTGCATACGCTAAATGCAATCGAGAGCACCTGCGAAAGTGGTATAGGTAGGATTTTATTTTTTTAGTTTTTTTTTTCTCTTGCTTTCTCTCTCGTGCTAATTGGATTCCATGCTGCGATCTCTTGGAAAGTTTCTCGCGATTCACATTCAGGTACTATCTTTCCATCACTTCTCTTTTACTATTCGTTTTCTCATGTGCATTCCATGCTCATATCTTTTACATTGAGGACAATGTAGATTTTAGGTTGGGGGTGGGAGATTAGGTTACCTAATCAGTGTTTTCTTGGTCTTGAGCAAAAATTGTGAAAATTTTTACATTTTTTCTGGAAATTCTTGTGCATTTGAAGTGATTTTGACGACTATCCTGGATTTAGAATTTCAAGATACGTGATGTGGAAATTTACTACTCTTGGATTCAGTTGCTCGTTAGATTTCACAGTTAAGTTTGAATTGTTAATCCATGATTAGAAGTTGTAAACATTGATTGAGTCATGATTTCACATACCACATCTCACTTACACACTTGAGATTTCATTTGATATTGAATGATTAACTTGGTAATCACTTGAGCATGAAAGAAACCAAGCCTAAAAGATTTGGCCATCGTATATAAAGAGAATTACACCATGGGTTTGCTCCCTATAGGTGTGGATTTGATTTTCTATGATTAACAGTTAGACAGAGTTGGGCAACTAGTTTCACCATAGGTTTGCTCCCTATAAGTGAAAAGTTGATTCCCATCTTATTATTAAAAAAAAGAAAAAAAAGAAAAAGAAAATGAAAGAATGATCTATAAGGCAAAGTACTGGTTTAGGTGATGGTTGTTATGAATTTTCTGATTGATTACTAATGATATCATGAAATCAACAATTTGATCTCTTAATGATAACAGGCTGAGATTACACTTTACACCCATAGAACTCAATGTTTAAAATTATTCTAGTTTATGGATTGATACTTGAACTTGATTATGAAATTCACCGTGCATGAGAGGCCAGGAGAAATTGATAATCAACATTCATGAATCTTAAGATTTCTCATATCCGGATTGTTTTCAAAATATCACTCGGCTTCACAAGAATTGTCTCGTAATTCTCAACTTGATTTTCGCATATTTTGCTCGGGACTAGCAAAATGCTGGTTGGGGGTTGTGTTGAGGGTCAAATATTGCATACTAGACCCCTGTTATAGCCTGTAATTACATACACAACACTAATTAATGGCCTGATTTAAACATGTTTGTGATGCAGGGTGCATTTACAAGCTTAGATTGAAAAGGTCGATAAAAGCATGGATTTAATGCTCAAGCACCACCAGAACGAGGGACAGACCCCAGGGAACTAAGATCAGTGGATCCACACGCCAGAGATCCGAGAAAATTGAGAAACTGAAGCTCAAGTGGCCCGAAATTGGTCCAGAATGCAAGATCACAGTGTTCCCACCATCCGCTTGGCTGAAAACTCCATACATGGCTTGAGGACCATAATTGAACCGTACACGTCGAAATTCATCCGTCGGATCATCGTGGAAGCAACCCAACGGATAGATCAGCCCATAAATCTCAATCTGGGGCCCACCTGGTATTTGGATATGCTTCAAATATGGTATCAACCCTTAAAATGATATGACGGAGTAGATGGACGGGACAGATCGCACTAAAAACATCACAGTGGAGCCTAATTTCAGTGCATGTGCACCATGTACATGATGCGTACGTGCCACGAACAAACAAGAGTCGGTCAAGCATACGCCGACCGACGATTCTTCACCTCTGTGCGGATTTTTTTTGCGAACCGAAGCAGGCTCGGTTGGGTTTTAGTGGGCCCCACTCATCTCATAATTAGAAGATCTGAACCGTTAATTCTTCCTAGAAGGTGTCCACGACTCTCTCCAAGGTAAGTTTTTGACCGAAGAAAACGTACACAATTGTTAACTGCGATCACACGTAAGATGAACGGTGGAGTACATGATCTCGTGGGCCACACAAAAACTGTTCAAAAGTCGTCCATTTCAAACGGTTTTTCGCCAGGAATTCGATTTACGGTGTAAATTTCTGATCTGGTTTGAATTGTGGGCCCCGCCAGCAGCTCAGCGGAGGGAAATCGCTTTTTCTCTGTTTACGCCAGAACAGAGCCTGCGGATCACTCTTGTGGGCCACCATCGTACCTCAAAAGTCGGATCTGGACCGTCCAGCAGGAGGCCACGGTTCATCTCATCAAAACCTAGGAGATTAAATCTTAAAATACAGTGGAGACCGGTCTCCATTCATCCAAACAAAGGGCTGACAGTGCAATAGGAAAGATGGGTGGGACACACCAAATTCGCTCTCGAAATTATCTAGTCTTATTGAATTTTCAAGAGCATTTTAATGAACGGATTGGATATTGTGATAAATCCCGATAATGGCCCCCACTTTCAGTTCAGTTAAGAGTGTTACGCACACCTTGCGTAAAAGTTTCGCAGTTGTCATTCTTTGCGAAAAAAAAAAAAGCACCAACCTCTGGATTGTTGTCTATAAAAGGGAGAAAGAAGGATGGAGCCAGGGGCGGATGTGAAGGAGAGATCTAGCTTGGAGCTTGGGCTTGTGGAGCAGACAAAGAGAGGGAGTAGAGTAGTATTTTTATTATTAAATTTTATTGTTTTTTTTATTTATTTTTCTTTAAGGATGTTTAGCCTCACCATGTCTCTGTGTGGCTAAACCTCTTACCTAGGGCTAAGAGGTGAAGCTTGTAGCGTGATGGGAGGCCTCCTTGCTTATGCCTTTGTTTAGACTGAATTGATGTTGATTTGGGTTTAATTAAGGGAATGTTTTCAGTCTTTAATGGTCTGTTGTGACTGAAATTACAGTGGGTCTGCAATGGCTTTGAGCATGTTCTTTTCCTCTTGATGTTTATGACGTCAGGAAGCCCTGTTGTTCACCATCGTCTCCTGGGCATGGTTGGATGTCGGTACCCTTCCTAACCTTCATGGCATGTTGATTGGTTGGTAATTAGATTAATTCTGTTGTTTGCTTTGTCTCCTGGGCATGGTTTGGTGATGGAATCCATTCTAATTCATATACCTCTCATCTCTTGAAAACCATATCAAAGGCAGTTCAGTTAATTTCCCTGATTTCTAATCCAGGCATATGATTTCCCTGATCTCTACAAGTGGATCCTCTGAATCCCTAGTTTCCCTTCTCTGAATTTTCTCCTAAGTTTTAGATTAACTATTTCACCATTATTCCTCAAATCATAATTGGTTTAGATTTCATCTTAGCCTAGTTCTAAATCTGGTTATTTTCAGATAACGTACAGGTTTCAGTCCCTTGGGATTCGACCTCGGTCTTACCGAGTTATTACTACATCACAACCCTATACTTGGGGAGGAACAGGCAGCGAAAATTTTCACTGCTAAATGTCTTGGAAAATTTTTTTAGCGACGAAAATTTTCATCGCTAAAAAGCTTACATTTAGCGTCGATTTGAATTTTTCGCTGAGAAAAGCCTTGTACATCGGTCTTTTAGCGACAAAAATTTTTGTCGCTAAAAGGTTTTAACTGCGAAAATTTGACTTTTAGCGACGAAAATGTTCGTCGCTAAAAGTGGTGTTTCTTGCAGTGCAAGGGAATAACATCGGCTCGCCCTACACATGCATTAACTAATATGTTTCGATAGCGTCAATGACTATCGCAGTGAAGAGTACTGTAATGCCCTGAAAATCGGGGTCGAGCAAGAGCTTAACTCCTGAGTTCCAATGCATCACTTATGCAACATAGATAATGATGATTAAATATTGTCCGTGTTAGTACATTAAACATGAATGAGATTAATCTAAATCAGCATATCATACTCCAGAGACAATTAGATTACGTAAGCGGAAGACAATGATAGATATATAAAACACTTAAGTTGTTGTAAGTCTCCAGAGTGTGAACATGATACCAGGTTAAATAATTACATGTATTGTTCTAAGATATACAAAATAACGAGAGTATAATTTCATCTATCCATATCCCCGTAGCCCCGATACGCAACTCCAGGTCTATATAGACCCGCCAGAGAGTTACATGTAGGAGAATTCCTCCTCGTCATCATAGAAGACAAGCTCCATCTCGTAAGCCTCGTCATCACCTGAAACTACAACAGAGTCTAGTTGGTGTTTTCAAAACACCGTCCCAGAACATGGGAGTGAGTGATCAACTTAGTGGAGCTATAAAGTAAAAGGTTAACATGTTATTGATTCAGTCAAGCAGTAATGATAAAGCAATACAATCAAACATTCCTAAGTATTTGGTTAATACAAATATGATATGTATTAATGATGCATGCCCTCGCATGCACTCCCTCTGCGATCTTCCTCTTACGGTCGCGGTATGCACCCCTTCCTCTGTGCTCAACTCAAACGCCAAAGGTACATGCAAACGTGGTGCATGTGCGTGATTAGCTAAGTTCTTAATTAGACTCATTCATACAGCAGGTTTGGGAAGCTAAGGTACCTCCCTTTATATCATTAACCCAAATAATGATCCATCTAGGGTCGTCAATCCTATTTAATCACATACGATAGACAAGTTCGCGAGTTTACACCATAAGTCGTTACGAGAGGTTTGTCACCGTCAACGTAGGCTTAATTCACACTCGAGGTTACCCCACCAACGCCCTACCAACTGACAGTCTATTTTTAAAGGCTCGTCACCAACCCGACTGGGGACCACAGCCAGGCTGCGCCGGGGTATGCCTATTTCATACTCGAGGTCACTCCACCAATGCCCTACTAACTGGTAGTCTATTTTCGAAGGCTCATCACTGACCCGACTAGAGACCACAGTCAGGCTGCGCAGTATATGCCGACAGCTCGAATACAGTGTCCCATACCACCTTATTCGGCTCATGAGTTTGAGTTGCTCACTAGTCACTACGGGGAGGCTCGTCGCCCTAGCATAGGTCGATAGCTCGACCACGGTGTTCCATACCACGATGCCCGACTCATAAGTCTTAGCCGATCGTAGTACCAAGGTTTAACGGGCTTTACATTGGTAAGTAGTACCTTAATTCAAGCAGTAGCGTCCATACATGGTAAACACACAATAAGCCAATCAGTTTATTAGACAAGTTCGACTGGTATGAGTGTATGCCGAATTAATCGACATGGTACCACTGTCGACAATCATCGTATGCCTCGGATTCATCGAACGTGTCTTGTGTGGCGAAATGACATCATCCACTAGTCGAGAATCATTACTGATTGCCTGGACTACATCGTAGCCCAATCATACTTCAAATGATAGTATTCACAAGTGATAATCAATGATAGCATGTGACAACCAAATATAAATATAAATCTTAGTTGAGCATTTCAACAAACATATAATACACATGTTATCATACATAGGCATTTCATCAGTGCAACACATAATAGTAAGATAGGTTATATAAAGGGAACTGTAATTATAGAGAAGGGGATTGAGAATCCTATCTCAACACCCTCATTAAATACATTCCAACAAGCATTTCCTCATTCAAGTCTTTTATCAAACACTTAGACTACACATTTCAACATACATGTATTAGACTAGTTATAACATATATCCTGGAAAGCCCTTTTACAAAGGAGTTGCCACATACACAACAAGCATATATTCATAGTTAATAATCATGGTAAGCGCAGATCCAAATTCCATATTCATTCAGACATTTTTACAAGCACTTAGACTACATACTTCAACATACATGTATTAGACTAGTTATAACATATATCCTGGCAAGCCTTTTTACAAAGGAATTGCCACATACACAACAAACATATATTCATAGTTAATAGTCATGGCAAGCACATATCCAAATTCCATATTCATTCAGATATTTTTACAAGCACTTAGACTACACACTTCAACATACATGATGTATGTTGGTTATAACATGTGTTAGGGCAAATCCTTTCACCAAGGAGTTGTCACACGTATGACAACCATATATTCATGAAGAATAATCATGGCAAGTATGAATCCAAATTCCATGCTTATTCAATCATATCAACAAACACATGGGATACACTATATATAACATAGTTCATATATATGTGTAAAGCACGAGAAACATTGTATCTAAGCATGTGATAGCGATTAAGTCAGTCATAAATTATTAAATGACATTGAAAGCCTTGAAAACCATAACCTAAACGTTTATAGTCCGCATCTTTCGCCGGTAGACCTGTAACGAACTTAGTTTAAACACTAAGACCTTGCCTACGGCATAACGATAACCTATAACATGAAATAGGTTAGCTATTTCACTTACCCTATTAGAATCCCTAAAACAAATTATGGCTAGGATTTCTTACCCTAAAATGGAATCAGAATTGCCGGTATAGCGATACAGTATCGATGGTTAAGCATGTGGCGAGGTGGGATCGAATCCCAGGAACAAACTTTCACTCTCTCTCTTCTCCTCACTTTCTTCTTCTCTTTTCTCTCTCTTCTCTCCCCTAGGGTTTGAAATTCGTATGGAATGGGTGAGAGAGGGTTTTAGGTCCTTGTATAGGTCCAAAATTGATGGAAATGGCCCCAAGGCTATGGTATACTTAGGTTATAGCTAAAACTCGTCTGTTTCAGTCAAACGGAGCGCATCTGGGGGCCCCTCTTCTGCATACGGTCGAGAGTAAGTCTCTTGACATTGAATCTAGGTCAAGCTAAGTTTTTAGTCTGATTGAATTTACAGATCGACCATGGGGGACCAGTTTCAGTTCAACGGTCACCGGTACTCGATCAGGGCCACAATTACACTGACGTTTGTTGGAAATTTCTCCTGATCCGAGGGTGTAGTTGGGTCAGATTTTGACGATCTGAATCCTTAGATTTGGCTGGCATGCGAACGACTCAATTCACTTAAGTATGAGTTCATTTCCTAAAGATATTCGCGTCTCGCACACACTTCACTCCGGGCTCAAGTTGTACGTTTTTTGAAACTATTAGGACTTGATTTCTGAGATAGTTGTTAAGCCTAGCAAGGAGGTCATGACCATATAGTTTTGCGGTAATCGGACTTTTGACGTGCGGTCCAGGTCCGATACAGAGTTTCAATGTGCTCTCGAGAGCAACTGGGTTTTGAGATTGATCCTAGATTTCTAGGTAAGGTTGGGTTAGTGGTTTTAAAGGTTTTAGGTCTTGTAGTTTGTATAGAAAATAGTTCAAGCTAATTCTAATGATTATTCAATTTAATACTTAACTAAATTATGCTCTAATTACGACAAAATATGGTCCTCGGGCAGTTCTACGCCTCTTGTTGGCAATTTTAGTTAGTATACTATTTTAATTATTTTTTTAGTAGTTCATTATCAATTTTACTTCTTTTCCACCAAATTTCATTAGATTTCGTGTTGTAGAAAAATTCTAAAAATTCTAGAACTAGCAGCTGTCTAAACTAATAATTTTCAAATAGTTATCACAATGACCTATATTTAACTATATTAATATTTTTATTATATTTTTCTCTTATGTTTATATGAAACGAAACTTATCAATCTTCAAATTGGTTTTTGAATCACTTAAATCGGAGTTATAACGAGGGAGATATGACTTTTTGAAGTTGATTAAAAAGTGTAGAAAATTTGCAGCGAGGGTGCACCAAACTTGGTGCTCGCCCGCCTGCTGTGGTGTCTAGGGGTGTTTTGCCATAGAATTTTTGAAATGAGTGTATCTTATACCTCAGAATGAGTTATTTGATGTGCAATATATGATTTTGTGGGTAGGAGAAGCTGATCTATCCAAATAGCCTACTTTTTCGTGATGTTCCAAAAGGTTAATAGTCAAAAATCCATTTTATTTATTTATTTACTATTTATAGTAATTTTTAGTTTAAGTATTGTTCTTCATTACTTAAACTTTAAGATTTGTGTCTAATATGAAAGTACTTAAAAAAAATTGAAGAATAAGGTGGTGAAAGGTGAGATTTTGAAGGAAATGGATTAAGAAGGGATTTTAGGCTTTGGGGTTGAGTTCTGAGAAGTTATTAAGGTGTTATGATTGACCCTGTGCCTAAGGACGTTCATCGCCAAGTTGGAAAAAATTCAGGATATTACAAGTACCCTCTAAGAATGCACACTCATCATTCATAATCCAGTACATATCACAAGACATGAGAAGATATATATTAAACAGCGCAATTCAAAATCATGATCATATACTCATAAATGAAGCCAATCAACATAATTTCATTATTAGGAAAATGTAATAGCAATCACAATACAAGTGAATATGTCCAAATAGTAAAATAATCAACATTCGACCTTCTATTATGCCCAGAAATCCTATCGCACATGAACACTGCAAGATGGCTAGAAAATTTATAAGTGAACTTCAACTCGACCTGAAAATCACAATACCACTAAACATCGCAAGATGAATAAAAATCAATATTCAAACCTCTAGACCTCTCAGAAATCATATCGTATGTGAACATCGGAAGATGACTAAAAAATCGATAAGTAAACTTCGGCTCCACCCAGTGTTTAAATTATTAGCGATATTATCGAATTATCGCCGATAATTTTGGTATCGCTGGAGTTCCGGTACCAAAACTCTATTTTTTTTTGTTTATCTTCCTAATATCATCGATTTTTTGGTGATTTTATTGATTTTTTGTGAAAAGTCCAGTTGTCAGCGAGAAATTGCAGGATAACTATAGCAAACAACCAATTTTCAACGATAAAAGGACAGATAACATTGGAGTGTTGTATAAATACGCAAAATATCCTAAAAAAAAAGAGGGAAAAAATTGGAAAACTTATGGATTTTTGTACTTGTAGAAGAGGAGGGCCAATCGTAGAAGAGGATCGATGAATGGAAATTGCGTGGGCCAATTGATTATCGGTGTATTGTAAGTGTCATCCAATCTTTACTTTCAACTTTTTTTCTTTGAATACTCAAAATTTTCAAACTTAAAGATGATTTCGGCAAAGAATCTGCTGAAGATTAGGGATTTAGAGAGACTTTCTTTTGAAAATTTAGGGTTTTGAGGGTTCCCTTCCGAAACCCTCTTCTGTTTTGAAAACGGCCTCACGATGGGTTTTTATGGGCTCAGATTGGATACTGATAGGTTGAGTAGTGAAACTGCTACTGAAGTGACGTCACCAAGTTCTTTGGGCCCCACCATGATGTATTTTTTGTATCCACGCCGTCCATCCATCTGGAGAGATCATTTTAGCATAAGATCCAGAGAATGAGTCACATCCAAAGCTCTAGTGGACCCCACCATAGAAAACAGTGGGGAGAGTGACACCACCATTAAAAACTTCTAAAGGCCAGAAAAGTTTTCGATTAAGCTGATATTTGTGTTTTCCCTTCTTTAATGTCTTTGTTAACTTTTGAATAGGTTGGATTTCGATAAAACATCATGGTGGGCCTCAGGAAGGTTTCAACAGTGTACATAAATCTTCCCGCTATTTTCTATGGTGGGGTCCACTAAAGCTTTGGATCTGCATCGTTCTTTGGGTAATGCCTTAAAATAATATCTCCAAATGAATGGACGTTGTGGATATAACACGTGCATCATAGTAGGGTCCACATAACTTGGTGATGTGTAGCGAGTCTCGCTACTCAACTTGTCAGTATCTAATCCGCATCCAGCTTTTATGGGGAAATCAGATTGTGTACTGAGTTACTCAGTATGCTCTTATCGTACTGAGTAGACTCTGTTAGGCCCACCGTGAATGTATCTGGTCTATCCATGCCGTCCATCTGTTTTTCCATCCTATTTTAGGGGTCGAGACCAAAATTTAAGCATACCCAAAGATCAAGTGGACCATACCATTGGAAATAGTTGGAATAATAACTTCCACCGTTGAAACATTTCTTGGGCCCAAAGTGATGTTTATTTCTCATCCAACCTATTCATAAGATCACACAGATATGGATGAAGGGAAAACACAAATACAAGCTTGATCCAAAACTTCTGTGGCCCCCAAGAAATTTTCAACGGTGGATGTTAAATTCACATTGTTTCCCATTGTGTATTCCGCTTGAGGTTTGGATATACTTCATTTTTAGGCTCAAGCCTAAAAATTATCTATTAAAATAGATGGATGGAGTGGATAAAATACATAAATCATGGTGGACCCCACAGAGTTTAGTCAGTACACTTAACCTACTGAGTTACTCAGTATGCAACTGCTTCCTTTTAGCGTGGTGTGTAGGTGCGAACGTCAGTGGTGTGTGGACGTCACCAAGTTCTATGGACCCCCACCATGATATATGTGTTATATTCACATGGTCCATCCCATTAGCGAGATCATTTTAGGTAGTGAACCTAAAAATGAGGCAGATCCAAAGCTAAGGTGGATCACACCGCCAAGGCAGTGGGGACAATGATTCCTACTGTTGAAACCTTCCTAGGCACTATGGCCCATAGTGGTGTTATTTGTCATCTAAGTTGTTCATAAGATCACACGAAGATGGATGAAGGTAAAATACAAAAATGACATGGATCCAAAACTTTTGTGGCCCATAATGATTTTTCAATGGTAGGCATGTTCAATTCACATTGTTTCCTGTGGTGTGGTGCATTTGAGCATTGGATATGCTTCATCTTTGGGATCAAGCCTTTAAATTATCTTGTAAAAGGGATGGATGGGGTGGATAAAATACATAAATCACAATGGGCCCCACACAGTTGACTCAGTACGATAAGCGTACTGATTTATACAGTGCGCATGTGTCACTTGTTTGTATCTGTGGATTGATGGGTCGATGTTATGTGGGGCCCTCATAATGATAAATATTTTATCAATGTCATCCATTTATTTTGATAGATAATTTTAAGGCATGAGTCCAAAATGAGACAGATCTACATGACTGCATCTCAAGTGGACCACACTAAGGGAAACAATGGTGATTAAATGGCCACCATTAAAAACTTCATAGGGCAATTGTAATGGTTTTTTTTTTCCCCATCCAACCTCTTGATTAGGTCACACAAATCTTGATGAAGCGAAAACACGGTTTAGATTATTTTAGAATTTGCCACATGTACCATTTTCAAATGCTAGGTATTAAGTGTCATACGCCGCCAAGAGTATTAAATACCACATAGATTGGATAATCTAATCCGTCTTTGATTTGACATCTTTGAGTTCATTTACTTTTACATGTCTTAATTATTGTATGCCAGTTGCATTTGTATTATATAAACTCATTTTGGTTACTATTTGAGTGATTTCTTACGACATCGCATGCCTTTTGGCCCCCATTAAATGGAAACTTCTAATTTGATGCATTCTTTTTACAATTTTTTCATTCTTGAATATGTAAATATCTGTATTTAGGCATGTCCTAAAGTTTCACTAAAAAATTCCACAATTTTCTCCATGCTTTCCCCTTTTTCCCCACATTTTCGGTTATTGGAGATATTATCGGTGATAACAATATTACATCTTTATCTCTGACCAGTGAAACTTATAACGATATCGACAACTCAAACACTAGCTCCACCCGAAAATCACAATACAGCTAAACACTGCAGGATGACTAAAAAATCAACATTCAAATCTCTACTTCACCCGGAAATCATATCGTATGTGAACAACGCAAGATAGCTAGAAAATTGATAAGTGAATTTCTGCTCTACCCGAAAATCACCATACGACTGAACACCACAAGATGAAGAGAGAATCAACATTCAAGCATCTACTTCACCCGAAAATCATATCGTACGTGAGCACCACAAGATGACTAGAAAATCGTTAATCGAACTTCAAATCCACCCAGAAATCAAAGTACGATTGAACACTGCAAGATAAAGAGAAAACTAACATTTAAACCTCTAGACCACTTGAAAATCATATCGTATGTGAACATCGCAAGATGACTAGAAAATCGATAAGCGAACTTCAGATCCACCTGGGAATTACAATATGATTGAACAACGCAAGATAGCTAGAAAATCAACATTCAAACCTCTACTTCACTTGAAAATCATATTGTATGTGAACACCGTAAGATGACTAGAAAATCGATAACGAACTTTAGCTCCACCCGAAAATCACCATACAACTAAATACCATAAAATGAAGAGAGAACCTATATAGAAACTTCAATGTCATTCGAAAATTGTACGAACTCCACAAAATGGCTAGAAAATCAATAAGCGAGCTTCCGCTCCACCCGAAAATCATAATGAATTTTGCGTAATAACTCAAAAATCAACAAGTTATTTGAATACAACCAACAAAGCCACAAAAGGGCTCCAATATTCTATCAAAGCCATGAAGGGCAAATGTGTGATCCAATCGGCATAGGGCAAATATATGATCCAAGCCACGTAGGGCAAATGTGCAGCCCAAGCCATGTAAGGCAAATATGTGATCAAAGCCGCGTAGGTCGAATATAGACCACAAGATGATAAGTCCACAATAAGTTACATTCAATCCATTAAATAATCGCAGGTAGCAAACATCTAATTAATTAGCTGGTTGTACAACTAGAAATAGAATGTGAACATCAAATCATTATGCTTGTTAAATATTAACGAGACATCTCCATTATCTAACACATGAATCAATTTCGTAACAAATTAGCATATTTGCATAGTAAGATAAGCAACTCAATCAGGTAACTTATGAGATACTAAATGAGAGAAATTAAAGCATCATCTATGTCCAAATTGACAAATTTAAGTGGGAAGCTCAAAGGGTGAATTCTCGCTTGATTGCTAAACCTAGTTGTGTGTGCATGAATGCAGCTCGATGGAGTCAAATCTACTCGATAATATGCAACCAAGACCCAAACAAAACATTAAGAAAAATAGTTAGTACTTAGCTCCCACGGTCAATATACTCAGTGAAAACTCACCGAGTCAACTCAGTAACAGACGAATGTAAATGAGTTTCGGTTTACCTTTGTCTCGGCGACTTGACACGAATTCATCTACAATCAACCGAGTCGACTCAATAGAGAATCGGATGTACCTCTCTCTCTCTCTCTCTCTCTCTGCAATGTCTCGCACTCGCAACCCAGTGAGTCAGTGGTCCATAACTTGGGCAACAACACAGTGCGACACCAACATGCTGACCCAACTCGACAGCAACTCACTCTATCTTCTCCCTTATTATTCACTTCTTCTTCCTTTTTCTTCTCTCTCCTTGAGCCTTATCTGATTGCCCAATGGGGTTTGGACTTGGCTTAGAATTGGACCGAGTTAGTGCAGCTTGGTGGAGAAGACGAGTTGATTGTTAATGGCGAATTGAAATATGACGAACCTTACTTCGTTTAGGTTCTCTCAATGCTAGTATATCAAATAACTACACTTTTGACGTGGATTCTAAAGTTGGCCTTTCTCTTTAATATGCTTTGTGGCAGACAAATGTGACTTTTGGTCTTAACCCCTGCCTTCACTTTATTATTATTATTTTTTTAACAAGACTTGTCAACTTAGTTGACTGATAGGAGCCATGGAAATTCCATAATCGAGACTGTGGTACCTCCTTCCAAGTCTTTTAGCTACTCATAGACAAACAACGAATTTTTTTAATTATTATTAAAAGAAACCCTGGCAAGTCTAACAGAGCATGCCTAATGCTTCTGTTACGTAAGCAAGGTGCATGAAATCTAATCTATATCCATGATTTGCAACACCCATTGTTGTCCATTTGTTCCAAAAATCAGGCTGATCCAACACTCGGGTGGGCCATCACATAGTGATTTTATACCTAAACTTCTCAGTTCACATGCTATGGCCCACCCAAGTTTTGTAATAGCCACAATTTTTAGAGAATACTTTTACCCTGATGATGCAACCTAGATGAATGGATTGGATGAAAAAGTGGATGGCATTGTCTGCCCTACACAAAACAATGATAGGCATTCCATAGCAACTGTTTCCTATAGTGTATCTTAGAAGGGTTTTAGATCTTTATGATATGATTTCTGGGATGAACGGGTTGGATCTAATGAATGTTTGACCCACGCAGTCATACCTATACTAGTAAGCTAGCTAGCACAACTTTTTATTTAACTATTATAGTTAATGGAAGACTAACTATTTTATAATGGGATTTTGACCGTACTAACCTTGTGGTAAGGTCAAATTTCTCCAAAGGAAAGAAAGTTTAAAATATCCGGAGGGTAGTCTGTTCACAAGTTTTTAAAAGTTTTTTGGATCAAATTGCCCCTACATGCCTAAAAAGCTAATAATGAAAGGGGAGGATGGCACCAAGTCTTGTGCTCGATGGTAATGCACCTTGCTGCGAGGTCCATTGTGATTCGAGTTTTAAATCTACAAAATTAATCCGCTATATGTGCTCATTGTAATATATGATCCTAAAAATAAAGCTTATCTATAAATGAAGTGGACCACACCATAAGAAATAGTGTAAGTTGCACGCTACCGTTGAAACCTACCTAGTGGGCCACATATCTTTGGATAAATATGATATTTGTGTTTTTCCTTCATTCACTTATCTATGATATTATGAATAGGTTAGATGACTTATAAACATCATTGTTGCCACCACATAGCTTAGTGTGTACTATTCATGGTTAATGCACCCACTATTTCAAACGAACCGATGCGGACACTGGCCGAACTAACAGAGGTCTTCTCAACACTAGGATTAAAATCACTCAATTAGCAAGGAGAACACTCAGGAACTTGTGATACCAACCAGTGCTTTCATGAAATCCATGCCATCCATCAAGTGTACCACCCCTTGTTAGGCATTTAGAATGATTCAATTCTCTCAGAGCCACCCGAAAAAAAATAATAATTATAACCACAAAACTCACATGGTATGGTCCAACTGATTTTCGGAACACAATGATTTTTGGGTAATTGTTTCATCCAATGAGGCACTTTAGGTGAATGAACTGGATGGCATATAAACACCACGGTGGGTCTTAAAGAAAACTAACAGTGGATGTTCCATCCCAACCAATAGGGGTGCACATCGAATAGGTAGAACCGTGGAACCGGACTGGAACTGACCAAATGGTCCGGTTTGGTCTGGTTCTAGAGTGCAACGGTTCCAGTTCTGGTTTCAGTTCCAAAATTCAAAGAACTGATTACATCGATTCGGTTCTCGGTTTGGGGGTCTGTAGAACCAAACCGAATCATGTACCGATCCGTAGAACCGAACTGTGGGTTTGAACTACGGAACCGAACCGTGGAACCGAACTTGCAGCCGAACCTATATTTACAACAAAAAAACCTAATACCCTAACCCCTATACACACTAACCGCTCCCTCTCTCTCGTCAGTCCCCTCTCTCCCTCTCTTGCCGGTCCCTCTCTCTCTCTCTCTCTCTCTCTCTCTCTCTCTCTTTGGTCTTCTCTCTCTCTCGAGTCTCTCTCTCTCTCTCTCTCTCTCTCTCTCTCTCTCTCGCTGGTCTTCTCTCTCTCTCGCCGTCTTCTCTCTCTCTCTCTCTCTCTCTCTCTCTCTCTCTCTCTCTCTCGTCGTCCCAGAACCATGGAACCGATACGGAACCGAACTGGTTTCAATGGTCCGGTTTTGGTTCCGGTTCAGTTCTAGGGTACTAACGGTCCGGTTCCAGTTCCGAATATTCTAGAACCGTTAGGAACGGTTCGGTTCCGGTTTCACCCCAGAACCGGACCGAACCGACTCGTATGCACTCCTACCAACCAATTCCTCTAGTCTAACCTACTTGAAATTTGTCATCATCACTTTCAGACTATATAAAATTTTCCAAACGCTTCTATGTACATGCAATTGTCTTAGCCTAAATTGTTGAGCTCTGCCTCAGTGGGCAACTAATCCCAAAATATTTCATCAAGACCACTAGACGTGGAAGATTTTTTCCAATGAACATGGATTTCGGAATTTCCAAAGTATTCCTTAATTAGATAGAGATTATAATAATCTGATATTAAAAATAATCACAATCTATTTACCAATCCAGGTTCTAAAGCCAATCATCCATACTATTAAGTAATTTAGTTGTCTTAGAAGTTGAAACTCAAATCAATGCAGGGGAGAGATGAGTGCCTCTCAACTTCACAATGAAAGCCACGCACCCTTATCATCCAATTGTAAATATAATTCATACAAATAACATGTAAGCACAATACAATGTTTTGCATTACTAAGTACAACAATTTCTAAATCATCCAAGTAGTGCTGAGATTCTGATCACACGTACCTATATATATATCGGTCCACGGTTCTGAAGAAGTTGAACCTCCATCCCTTGTTGAAGACAAGAAGTCCAACAAAGATCCAGAATCCTAATGCATGTGCCATCGCCACACATGAGTAGAAAAACACTGGATTATCAATTATTCGTGATTCTTCTTTTTCTTCTTCTGTCCTTCCTCCTTTGGGCCGTAATGGAATGTCAGCTGAGCATCTTCTTTTTAGAGGTTTCCCGCAGAGACTTGGATTACCAGCATAGCTACTTTCAGTGAATGTGATGAATTGGTTCTTCAAATCTGGTAAAGCACCAGAGAGATTGTTGAAGGCGACACTGAAAGTACCCAGGGTTGTGAGTTGAGTTATTTGTGGAGGGATTGCCCCTGTCAGCTTGTTATAAGAGAGATCCAAGCTTTCTATCTGTTCCAAGTACTTGAAAGATTCTGGAAATGGACCTGTCAGAAGGTTGTGTGATAAATTCATTGAGCGGAGCACTTTCAAATGTCCCATCTGTGATGGAATATTACCCGTCAGTTGGTTCAAAGAAAAATCAATTCCGGTCATCAAGGAAAGTGGAATGCTCTCATAAGATAAGGAGTTTCCCTTCGTCATGAATTTGGTCCTGATCATATTCTGATATGTATAGTTATAATCACGGCCATGTGAAACAATATAGGTATCAACAGCAAGTACATTCATCAAAGAGGAGATATTGTTGAAGCAAGTAGGTAAGTTGCCTGAAAGCCTATTTTTTGAGAAATCTAGCAGATGCAGATGTTGCATTCGACACAACTCTGTAGGAATGTCGCCTACAAAATTGTTGTCTCCTAAGAGAAGGGATGTTAGATTTGAAAGTGCAGGCAACCAACTTGGAATACTGCCAAACAATGAGTTCCTCCTAAAATCTAGCTTTAATAAACCAGTGCTGTTAGATAGTCCATGCGAGATTCTCCCCGTGAAACCATTTCCATCAAGCTGCAGACACTTCAAGCTATGCATATTGCAGTGTCTAGGCAGTACATCTCCATGCAATTTGTTGTTTGACAAGCTCACGTATTCCAATGAACTGCTATTTGCTAGCAACTCATCAGGTATTTTTCCTGATAATTCATTATCAGAAAGGTCTAATGTTTGAAGAGTTCGAGCATTACTAGCGTCTAATGGAATGCTTCCTTGCAAAGCATTTCTAGACATGTTAAGGTACCATAATTGAGGAAGAAGCGCGCTTATGGCAGATGGAAATGGGTTGAGGATATGATTTTCAGAGACATCGAGATGACCAATGCTTGAATTATTGTGTTGGTAAAGTCGAGGGAATGATCCAACCAGCGAGTTGCCACGTAACATCAGCATACGCAGACTCGTGATGTTGTACAGTAACCAAGAAGGAATTCTACCAAAAATTTTGGTGTTGGAAAGATCGATTGTTTCTAACTTGTATTGAGTAGCCAGGAAATTTGGAATGCCTCCACCACTGTGTTGGTTCAACTGACAATTAGATAGATAGAGTCCCTTGAGCTGAAAGGATGGAACCCATGTTGGAGATTCTGTTTCCACTTGTAATCGGGGATTGTCTGAAAGGGCAAGCAACCAGAGCTTGGAGAGGTTGGCGAAAGTGGAAAATGTAAGAACACCATCCAAGTCATTAACATCCAAGTAAAACCTACTCAATGAAGTAAGGTTGTCCAGAGGAGGAATGCTCCCTTCAAATCGATTATAACCGAGATCCAAATATTCAAGGGAGCGCATGTTACCAATACATGGATGAATTCTTCCTTTGATATTGTTACGGAGGAGGTCCAATGTCTTTAGCCTTCTCAGTTCACAAATATCTGCGTGGAGGAAAAAAAAAAAAAGAGAGGTAAAAAGTGAACCCACCTACTTTTGCCAACTTAGAGTAAGGTATCATTTTCATTGATGACAAGTATTTCTAATAAAGATGGAAACTAATACTTAGTTTTGTGTACTCGTCCTCTTATGACCATTGACTCGATGCTAGTTTTATTACAACACATATCTTGTTTAGACATGAAGCTTAAAATTGAGTTTTGAAATTAAGTATTCTTTTTCAGTTTAAAGTGAGAATATCTTAGAAATTCAATAGTGTATTTCTTAATTTTCTATTCCAAGGCTTTTACTTTGAAAATTATTACCACACTAATGTCCATCCTCGATCTCTAATGCTTGAGCGCAGCCGTGCACCCAAAATTAAACCATCCAAACCATGGGGTGGCAATTATGTGCTAGCTAGGTTTTGGCCTGTGCATGCAATATAATGGACAAGGCCAGAGACTAGCACAGCAGGCCCAAAAATGAGCCCAAAAAATAGTTTAGGACTTGGACTGACCCAGCATGACCAAATTGATCAAATCCTTATATATTTTCCATAAGAAATGTTCCTAATACATATTCTGGTTAGGTGGGAGCACATGCACAATGGCATATGCTTTTTAGAAAACTGAAAACCTAAGATTCATGTCCTGCCTAAATGATGGTTGGAACAATATGTTTTTAGGTAGAACACGTGCACATGAGGTCGGGCTAAAATGACCTTAGCCCTCGCCCAGCTCAAAAATTAAGGAGTTTGCACATGCCCGAATGATAGGGCTAGGGGCATGTGTACGTGAGAGACGTCCATAGGTTGGATCCCCTCACGTGTGTTGGATGATGCTGATCAAGATCTCTGTTTTCACCTTGGGATATGATCTATTCATATTAACGAGTCGGGGTTTTAGTGAAAAACACCAGTATATTAGGCCGTGTTTTCATCTTAGAATGACATGAGTTTTCATCTTAGAATGACAAGGACTCAAATGATGAGAAGCACAAAAAGGTAAGCATTGTAATGTTATAGAGAAGGTCCAGAATCACCTAGTTCACGTTTATTAAATTAGTATGAAATTGATGACTGCATATTCTTATAGGGAGCATGCATGTAGAGTGAATGAGCATTTTGAATTACTTTTGATGTGATTTGTTGACATTGATGTATCCTGAATGGATGATTATATATATATATATATATATATATATATATATATATATATATATATATATGGGAAAAGGTACTATGCGCTCAACTGTATTATACCTTCCATAAGGTCGAGTGCTGGAGGCACGTTACTCGTCGGATGATAAGAATTTTAAACAAACGGGGAGATTTTATAGGTAAACTGGAGAAACAAAATTGGTGCAACTGGTTATTAAAACATCCCTCCACCTTTCTCGCGTATTTTCGGGCGCGGATTGGATACTGACAAGGTCAGTAGCCAAATCCCTACTGAAGTGACGTCACCAAGCTTTGTGGACCCCACCATGATGCATGTGTTGTATCCATACCGTCCAACCATTTGTAGAGATCGTTTCATGGCATTACAAAGATAATGACATCGATTTAAATTTCAAGTGGACCCACTACAGAAAACCGTGGGAGCAGTCACAACCACCGTTGAAACATTTACAGGGCCCACCGTGATGTATTTTTGAGATCCGACCTATTCATAAGTTAACACAGAGATAGACGAAGTGAAAACAAAAATATCGGCTTGATCAGAAACTACTGTGGCCCCTAAGAAGTTTTGAACGATGGATGTCACTGTCCCCACTATTTTCTATGGTGGGGTCCACTTGAACTTTAGATCTATCTCATTCTCTTTGTAATGCCATAAAACGATCTCTACAAATGGTTGGACGGTATGGATACAACACATGCATCGTGGTGGGGTCCACATAACTTGGTGACGTCACTTCAGTAGCGATTTGGCTACTGACCTTGTCAGTATCTAATCTGCGCCCCGTATTTTCTATAAAAGCCTCGCCCCACCGTTAAAACCTTCATAAGTTAAGACATACATGAAAGAAGGGAAAACACAAATTTCACTTGATCAAAAACTTTTGTGGCCCTTAGAAATTTTTAATGGTGGGCATTACTCTATCCACTATTTTCTGTGGTGGGTACATTCCAGCTTTGGATCTAACTCATTCTTTGTCTCATGCCTTGAATTGATATCTCCAAGTGAATGGACAGTATGGATATAACACATACATCATGGTGGGTCCCACAAAACTTGGCGACGTAGCCTGTCCGTAGCTAATCTGCACCGAGCTAGCGTTGGAGTCCATTACGACTTTTAATAGGACGCGTATTGCGTCCTACCCCGGCCGGATAGTAATCCATCCGGGTAGGGCTCTATGGGGCCTACTGTGATGTAAGTGTTTTAGCTACACCGTTAAAATATTTTTTCAGATCCTTTTAAGTTATTATCTTAAAAATGAGGTAGGTCCACAGCTCGAGTGGACCACAACAAAGGAGACTTCACTGATAATGACACTCACCGTTAAAACTTTTCTAATCGCCAGAGTTATGTTTTTTTTTTTTTTTTTTACCATCCAACCTATTCACAAGGTCATGTAGACGTGGATGAAGTGAAAACACAAATATCACCTTGATTTGAAACTTCTCCAGCTCGCAAGAAGCTTTTAATGGTGGACATTCAATCCCCACCTTGTGGTCCACTTAAGCCTTGGACCTGCCTCATTTTTTGGTTCATATATTAAAATGATCTGAGAAAATCGTTGAACGGCGTGGATAAAACACATACATCACGTTGGGCCCCACAGAGTCCTGCCCGGATGAATTACCATCCGGGAGGTGGTAGGACGCAATCTGCGTTCCTTTTAATGGAAGTGGATTAGCTAGCGTACCTCACACCAGCTATATATATAGCCGTTGTAGGTATGTGTCGTGTGAAGACGAGCATTGACGCTCCTCGAGCTCCGAGTTGTACCATCGGTTCAAAGGAGATCAAAGTTACATGGGCCCCACAATGATTTATTTATTATATCTACACCATTCATCTATTTTTAGAGATCATTTTAGAGCATTATCCAAAAAAGGAATCATATCCAAAGATCATCTACACCACACCACAAATAGCAACAGAGATAATGATTTTTACCATTAAAAAATTCATAGGGCCCACCATAACGTTTATTTTCCATTCAATCTGTTCATAAGGTCACAAAGACCTGAATAAAAAAGAAAAACAAATTTCATATTGATCCAAAACTTCTGTGACCCTAAAAAGGGTTTCAATGGTAGACGTTCAATCCCCCACTGTTTTTTGTAAGTGTGGTCCACTTGATAGTTATATCTATCTTATTTTTCATCTCAAGTCTTAAGACTAGCTCGCCAAATGGATGGATGGTTTGGATATAACACATACCTTATGATTAGACCCACAGAACTTGCTGATGTCAATACAGCAGGTATATAGCTAGTGTGAGGTACACCAGCCAATCCGCTTCCCCTTTTAATATGAAAGTAGATGTATGAGGATTAGATGCTGACAGGTTGTGTAGCAAGTCGGCTACTGAAGTTACGTCACTAAGTTCTGTGGGCCCCACTATGATGTATGTGTTGTATCCACACCGTCCATCCATTTTGAAATTTCATTTTAGGGCATGATTCAAAGAATGAGGCAGATAAAAATTTGTAGTGGACCCTACCACAGAAAACAGTGGAGAGAGTGATTCCCACTGTTGAAACTATCCCAAGGCCCACCATAATGTGTATTTAAATTCCAACCTGTTCAAAAGTTAAAAAAAGACATGAAATAAGAGAAAACACAAATATCAGCTTGATCTAAAACTTTCGTGGCCTTTAGAAGTTTTTAATGGTGGGCCTCACTATTCCCACTGTTTTCTATGTTGGGACCACTTGAGCTTTTGATTTAACTCATTCTTTGCATATTGCCCTAAAATGCTCTATCAAAATGGATGGAAGGTGTGGATATAAAACATACATCATGGTGGGGCCCATGGAGCTTGGTGACATCACTTCAGTAGCGAGTCTAGCTACTCAACCTGTTAGTGTCTAATCTACGCCCAAAGTGGATAAAAACAAAGTGAATTGAACTTCTACCATTGAGAAATTCTCAGGGTGGTTAGGGTTGCACTGTGTTTGGTAACGGCCAACCGTAGTGTTTGTAAGAAATCTAGCCCGTCCATCAGTTTTTGGAGATCATTTTATGATATAGGGCCAAAAATGAGCAGGATCTAAGACTCAAGCGGGCCGCATTAAAGGAAAATGTGGGTAGGGAAGTTCCCACTGTTGAAACCCCCCTGGGTCGAAAGTGATGTTTTAATTGCATTCATACCGTTCATAGCAATATTCCTACTGAGATTAACTGAAAACACAAATATTATCCTAATTTAAAACTTCTGTGGCCCTATGAATATTTCGACTGTGGATGTTCAATCCTCACATTTTCGGCCCATTGGAGTCTTCGATCCGGCTCAGTTTTGGTCTCTTGTCCTAAAATGATAGGGAAAAACAGATGGACGGGGTGAATTTCTCAAAAAATAAAAAAATCACGGTAGGCCCCACCTAAATTTCTACCGTAAGGCTTTTTGCATAAAATAAGCATGAGAGAGATAGAGGTGGAGGGGGTATTTTAATAACCGGTTGCACCAGTTTTATTTCTTCGGTTTCCTACAAAAATCTCCTCGTTTGTTTAAAAATTTTACCATCTGACGAATAACGTACTGCCAAGACTTTATGGAAGGTATAATATGGTTGAGTGCATAGTACCTTTTCCCTATATATATATATATGGGAAAAGGTGCTATGCGCTCGACCTCATGAGTCCGTCCCATGAGGTCGAGCTGTGTGGGCCCCATCGTGATGCTTTTCGAACATCTACCCGATCAGTCAGATGCACCATTCCATCATGGGCCTAGGTCTCAAAAATCAAGTCAATCCGTGACTTGTGTGGGCCACACCACATACAGAAGTGGAGAGGGGCCGTGCACCATTAAAACATTCATAACCATTTTTTTGGGCCCACTGAGATGTGGTTTGCAAATCCAGACCATCCATTATGTGTGTCCCACTTGAATGAGGGTTCAGATCAAGTTTCAGGCGCATGCAAAACTCAGGTGGGCCCCACTAAGTGCTTTTATATGTTTTAACGGTGTCTTCACATAATTTTAGATGGTATGGCCCACCTGAGTTCCGTATACTGGTGATTTTGGGATATCCCATAATTTAAAGGGACCCATCAAATGCACGGTGTTGATGGTCGAAACGCATCATGGTGGGGCCCACACAACTCGACCTCACGGGAGCTTATCGTGAGTTGAGCGCATGAAGTACCTTTTCCTATATATATATATATATATATATATATATATATATATATATATATATATATATATATATATATATATATATATATAGGGAAAAGGTACTATGCGCTCGAGCATAAATCGGCCGTCCGTGAGGTCGAGTAGGTGGGCCCCATCGTGATTCGTTCGAAGATCCACATCGTCCACCGGATGCACCGTCCCATTTTGGGCCGGACGGCCTAAAATCGTCCGTCCACCATGATCGGTGGGCCATACCATCGAAAACATAAGTATATAAGTAAAAACATGTAAAAGCACTTGGTGGGCCCCCACGAGATGTGGATACCACCTGAAAAGTGGTTTAAAATTACATTCAAGTGGGACACACATGATGGACGGTTTTGATCATGAAGAAACCTCTCGAAAGGCCCCCACAACTGGTTTTCAATGTTTCAACGGTGCACGGCCCCTCTCCACTTCTATACCTGGTGTGGCCCATAAAAGTCACGGATTGAGGTGATTTTCAGCCGTGTGGGCCCCACCTGGGATGGTGCAACTGATTGAGGGGGTAGATGTTCGAACGACATCACGGTGGGCCCCACACCAACTCGACCTCATGGACGACCGTATGCGCTCGAGCCCATAGTACCTTTTCCCATATATATATATATATATATATATATATATATATATATATATATATATATATATATATATGGGAAATAGTTCTATGCGGTCGACCTCATGGGAACTTCCCATGAGGTAGAGCTGTGTGGGCCCCACCGTGATGCGTGTTGAACAATGCACCATTCCATGGTGGGCCTCGGGCTTAAAAATCAAGTCAATCCATGACTTGTGTGGGTCACACCATATACAAAAGTTAAGAAGGGTTACCCTCCCATTAAAAAATTCATAATCATTTGTTGGGCACACCGAGATGTGGTTCACCAATCTAGCCCATCCATTATGTGTGTCCCACTTGGATGAGGGGTCAGACCAAGTTTCAGACGCATCCAATTTTCAGGTGGGTTCCACCAAGTGACGGCTGTTTTTGGGATATCCCATAATTTAAAGGGGACCCATCAAATGCACGGTGTTAATGTTTGACACACATCACGGTGGGGCCCACACAGCTCAACCTCATGGAAAGTTCCCATGAGGTCGACTGCATAGAACCATTTTGCTTTTATATGTTTTAGGCATGTCTTCACATGATTTTAGATGGTATAGCCCACCTGAGTACAGCTGATTTTTGGGATATCCCATAGTTTAAAGGGGACCCATCAAATGCGCGGTGTTGATGATCGACACACATCTTGGTGGGGCCAAAAGCCTATAAATAAATGATTCTCTGCCTTTTAGCCAAGGCATTATCATAGCCCTTGTATAGGCATAACGTGACAAGTGTATAAGTTTCCCAATGAAGAACCAAGTCGAGGTTCTTGTGTTGTAATGCATGGAAGGGATAACTGATTTGATTCCTATCAGTAGGTTTACATGGTGTTGTGCTTTGGATGATGAGACATGTTAATTAGAGTTTGATTAGGATGCTTTAGAAAATCATGATTGTGTATGAAAGATTTTGTAAATGTTAAGACAAAGATGCTGTGTTTCCAAAAGTTATAAGTTTTGAACTAAGCAAGTTTTTATTTCAAGATTCTAAGTATGTGGGTCAAGTAGAAGAATGTTAAAAACATCCATTATTTTAAATGGCTCATATGCATGCACATATGCATGTACTTGTGTGGTCTATACTAAGAGAGGAGAACCAAAAGCCTATAGATAAATGATTCTCCGCCTTCTTCATGTATGCTCTAACTTGTGAGGCATCCATTCCTCAGCATACATCTAAAAAGAGTAATGCAGACAAGGCATCTACACCATATGACATGTGGATAGCTGATCGATGCCGTTAATTTCCAAGCTCGTGCTTTGATGCAAGGATGGACGTGATGAGGTCAAGCACCGTCTTCCTCTAGCATAACTAATCTGAATCTACGGAGCTGCTCTGGCTTCCTCACGCAGATGCCTTGAATCCACGAGGAGAGATAGAAAATATAAATAAATTCTAATAAAATCCAAAATAAATTGATTGATAATCGTTGGATATGTATGTGTCCATGTTATACTATTAATCAAGAAAAAAAAAACTAAACAAAAATTCTTAATTACCAAAAATAGCAAAATTCTAAATTTAATAAAAATCCTAATTCTAATAAAATACCCTAGATCCTAATTCCTAAAAAAAAATAAAAAAATAAAAAAATTCTAAATAAACTTTTGCTAGAATAGTCCTAGCATGATTACAAGTTATTATTAAAAATAATAATCTAAAACTCTAAAAATAAGGAAATATTATAAAAATTGGAATGACTAAATATAGTAATTAATTTTTTTTTTCATTAAATTTTCATTTTGATCTAAAAGCGCGCATTTTCTGGTGAAAAGGAAAGATGGAACCCACCTTGTGGGTTTGTTCACCCTGGATGGCCCGTTACATTAAAGATTGATAGGTTGTGCGCGCCATAACGATACCTGGATCAAAAGTTATAGCCAATTTATGGTTCACCTTCGTTTAGTCTAACCATGCTAGGAATATATCGGTGCCATGTCCTACATCAAACCCCTTCACTTAGAAAAAAACTCATCCTTGAGTTACTCAAGGGGCTTCGTTCATGATATTTAAATAATTTATTGCGCACATGTTTATCAGTCTTTTCCTTGTACTTTTCATTAGGCTCTTAAGTTGACATAATACATATACTCATGTTCTCCTTGACTTTACTAGCATGGATCGGTTCCTTCACCTATGCCTGGAAGATTTCGCATACTTTCTTAAATGTGGGGAATTAGGCAGACTTGCCCCTAAGACAATATCAATGTGGTTTTGTATATCTTGTATGGGGGGTAATTCCGTAGGGAGTTCATTGAGCACAATCACCTTGAACTCCTACAACACAGGTTTCAAATCCCTTGGAATGTTCACAGGCTCTCTCTATATATATTTTTCGACTAATGCATCTACATCTCTCGTCCCCTCAAATTGTCTAATGAAAGCATATTTGGTTATGAGAAATCGTTCATCAATTTTAAAAGTCTTGGATTGGTTATCCGTTCCCACGAGGACGAGGATAAACTTTCTATCATCTTTAATAAATATACATATGTTATCCCGGCCTCTATATGTAGCATTAACATTATATTGCCATGATCGACCAATTAACATATGACGAGCTTCCATGTCGATCATGTCAGTAACTACTTGATCCTTATAATACTTACCAATTGAAAACAAGACGGAGCATTGTTCGATTACATCTATTTTGTTGACCTCCTTGATCTATCTAATTGTGTATGGAGATGTGTGCCTTTCTGTTTTCAGTTGCAGCTTTTCCACCATTGTTTTTGATACGAGATTCTCATCGCTCCTGACATCTATGATCACATTACAGACTTTTTGGTGTATAGTGCACCTCGGTCGAAAGATGTTGTGCTGTTGTAAATTTATCTCTACATTTGGCATGTACAAGGGCTTCCTCATGATCAAAGTGGTGGCCTGCGATTCCCTATAATCAAGTGGTTCTCTGCAGAAGTTAGGGTTGTGTCATACAATGATCATGGGCTATTGATCATTGCCTTGGGTTCGGGGTGGAATTAGTGCATCCGTAATACGGTAGAGGATTTCTTGCAGCCCTTGTAAGGTCAACCGACTCTGCCGGTGAAAAGCTTACATTCTTTCCAAAAAATAATGAATCCTTGAATCATCGTCCATGGGATTTTGGTCCATACCGTTGTTATTTGTCAATGGTCAGAGGGGAGTCCTCACTCTGATACCAATTTACGCGGGGATGGATGTGATGACGTCGAGCACCGTCTTCCTCAGGTATAACTAATCCGAATCCATAAAGCTTCTCTGGACTCATAGAGATGCCTCGAATCCACGAGAAGAGATTGAAAATATAAATAAATTCTAATAAAATTTGAAATAAATTGATTGATGATTATCGAATATGTATGTGTTTATGTTACATTATTAATAAAGAAAAAAATTAAACCAAAATTCGTAATTACCAAAAACAGCAAAATTCTAACTCTAATAAAAATCCTAATTATAATAAAACTTTTTTAAAGCCTAATTCCTGAAAATAAAATTTTTACTTAAACTTTTGCTATAAGAGTCCTAACATGATTACAAGTTATTCTTTTAAAAAATAATCTAAAGATCAAAAAAAGGAAATATTATAAAAATTGGAATGATAGAAAAAATTATTATTATTCTTAAAATTTCGTTTTGAGCTGAAAGAGTGCATTTTATGGTGAAATGGAAAGATGCGATCCACTTTATGGGTTGGTTCACCTCGGATGGCCCGTTGCAATAAAGATGTATAGGTTGCGCATGCCATAACGATACTCGGATAAAAAGTTATCTCCACTTTACGGTTCCCCTTCATTTGGTCCAATCATGCTAGGAATGTATCGATGTCATATCCTACATCAGACCTCTCCACTTGAAAAAAACTTGTCCTCGAGTTACGTAAGGGACTTTGCTCATGATATTTAAATAATTTATTGTGCGCACGTTTATCAGTCTTTTCCTTGTACCTTTCATTAGGCTCTTGAGCTAACACAATATATATACTCATGCTCTCATTGTATTTACTAGTATGGATTAGTTCTTTCACCCATGCCTAGAAGATCTCGCATACTTTCTTATAATGTAGGGAATTGGCAGACTTGCCCCTGAGATAAGATCAATGTGATTTTGTATATCTCGTATGGGAGACAATTGCTTAGGGAGTTCATTGCGCACAATCGCCTTAAACTCTTGCAACACTGGTTTCAAATCCTCTGGAATGTTCACAGGCTCTATATATTTTTCCTTTTCAACTAATGCATCTACATCTCCCGTCTCCTCAAGTTATTTAATGAAATCATATTTGGTTATGAGAAATCATTCCTCAATTTTAGAAGTTTTGGATTGGTTCTTCGTTCTCATGGGGATGAAGATAAACTTTCTACCATCATTAATAAACATAAATATGTTATCCCAGCCTCTATATGTAGTATTAACATTATATTGCCATGGCCGACCAATTAACATGTGACGAGCTTCCATGTTGACCATGTCATAGAGTACTTGATCCTTTTAATACTTACCAATTGAAAATGAGATAGTGCTTTGTTCGATTACATTTATTTTGTTGACCTCCTTGATCTATCAAATTGTGTATAGATATGTGTTGTAAGGCCCGTATCTTAGACCGTACCATTCCGTAGGCTTCCTCAATCCTCTTCATCAAATTTCGGCAACCTTCGACCTGTATTCGACATTTGTGCGCGATCCTAAGCCGAGTCCTTCATACTGGAGTTGGCTCGACCCAAAACTTGTACCCTAGTGACCGCGCCGTCACCGTGGTTCCAACGTTGTGTCTTACACGCTGTTGCAATACCCGGTCCAGGAGTTGTGGGCCTGCGTTCATCTCGAGGAAAACACCTCGCGTTGTGAAACTCGAGGGAATCTCTACCAAACGTCACATCAATCAAATCAAGTATATCATCCATACCCCATGCCACCTCACCCTATCACAAGTACAAGCACCCATCCCCTCTTTTCCTAAGTCAACTCTCTCTCTCTCTCTCTCTCTCTCTCTCTCTCTCTCCACCCATCCCTCTTTTACCCAAATTTCAACCAAACCCATACCTTCCCATCCCCATTCCTTACAACACCCATTCCACCCATCCCTTATCAACCCATCACTCCTCTCTCTCTCTCTCTCTCTCTCTCTCTCTCTCATTCTCTAACAATTCCCCTAACTCCCAAGAGAGAGCTTCCAACGTCCAAAGCTCTCCAAGTCTCCCAAGCCAAGTGTGGCCCACTTTCCTACTCTCCCATCTCCCATCTCAACCCTTCATTCTTCATCAATCTCCATCAAGATCAAAGACAAGAAGCCTAGGAGTCCAAGGAGCTAAAGAAGAAGGCCACATGTGGGTGATCGATCGTTGATTCTTAACTTCAGGGCCACTTGTTGTGGGACTCACATGATGAATGCATTGTATAGGGAGGGCCCAATAATGGCAGGGTCCCTCCCCTTCTCTCTCTCTCTCTCTCTCTCTCTCTCTCTCCATATATTGTAGACCCCACCATGATGTATGTCTCTCTAGTAGCAAGGAGTGGGGACCACTCCACATGTGCTGCACGTGTGGAGATGGGCTCACATCGCATCTTCCCATCAGATCGTCCGTCCAAGCATCCAGACCCTCTAGACGCTAGATGTTTTCAGGATATATTATATACTATACTACATTATATTATATTATATTATATATGACATATACACATATATGTATATGGTGAGCCCCATGTGGGACCCACCTACTGGACGGTTGGCTGGAGCTCCTCTCACCAGCACGATCTGGGAATCCCAACCGTCCATTTGTTTCATCCAGCTTGTGCATGATGGCTGTTGTACGTGCCTCATATATGATGTAATATATATATATATATATATATATATATATATATATATATATATATATAAAAGAGAGAGAAGGTTGTAGTGGGTGACCCACCACGTGGGACCCATCTTTATCAGTAGCTGACTACCAGTGTGCCTACAACAGTTATATAGCTGCTGTATCGTCGTCAGTATTGGCTGGTGTAATCCACACCTTCCATCCAATTGTGCCGTGTGGGACCCACCCCACACGTGCTGCACGTGTGGGGGTGGGGCCCACCGGATGATGTATGTGCTATATCCAAACCGTCCATTCATATGGCGAGCTTGTCTACGACTTTGGATAATGCAACAGATTCAACTCTACGGTGGGCCACGTATGAGGACCCCACCCCGATGTATGTGGTTTATCTAAACCGTTCATCCATTTGGCGATTTGTCTCAAGGCTTGAGACTAAAAATAAGACAGATCTAGTATCATGTGGACCACACTGCCAAAAACAGTGAGGATTGAACGCCTACCATTGAAACCCTTTTTGGGAGTGCAGAAGTTCTGGATCAATGTGAAATTTGTTTCACCACTTAATTCAGGCCTTTGTGACCTTATGAACAGACTGGAAGAAAGATAAGCACTATGGTGGGCCCTCTAAATTCTTAACAGTGGAAATCCTTATCACCACTGTCATTTGTGGTATGGTCCAGATGATCTTTTGATATGTTTCATTTTTTTTTTTTGAATAATACTCTGAAATGATCTTTAAAGATGGATAAATGGTGTAGTTGGTACGGTCCATTTGATGCAGCTCATTTGATACGGCCCATGTGATGTATTTGAGGCCCATTTTGTAACATCCCGAATTTTTGTCACTTGGAATTAGACGTCCTTGGGCAATGGGTCAATCCTAATACCTGATTAACTTCTCAAACACTTAATTTAAAGGTCTCAAATTTCTTCTTCAAACCATTTTCCTGAAAACCTCATTTTTCCTTCACAAATCTCATCTCTCACTATCTTATCCTTCAAACTTGTTTAAGTGTCTTATCCTTCAAACTTATTTAAGTGCGTTCATGTTTGAAACAAATCTTGAAGTTTAGGTGAATATAACGACTCGGAAAAATTAGGTTATGAAATAACTAACCGAAAGCATGTTATAGGTTACCAACTGCCGTATACGAAAGCTTAGCGAATCCATCGACTCCGTTACGATTCTACGAGAAAATGTGCGGACTTTAGGTGTATAGGTTATAGTTTTCAATGCTTTCAATGTCAGATAATGATAGATTCATGATCTGCATGCAATTACACATGTACAAAGTGCTGTCTGTTTTCCTGTTTTTATGGTGCTTTATAACATGCTTTATAACATGCTTTGTAACATGCTTTATGACATGTTTGTTAACATGCTTGACTTACTTTGTTTATTATGCTTTACTCCACATGCTTTGGAATATGGATTGATTGCCCTATGATTTTAGTCCAGACAATCGGTACCAGACTTGAGATCGTGGTTGAGATTCATTTCGCCATGTAGAATGTATTTGACGAACCCGAGTCGTACTTCAGTTGGCGACAGGGGTTAGGCCACGCGAAGTGCTTATGCACTTCATGTCGTTCAATTGATTGTGCGCTCGAGCTAGTCGAGCTCATCAAGTAACCCGATCTGTTTAATGTATGTTCACCATGTTTGGGACGCATCTTGCTTGAACCTAGGGTACCAAACTTACCAAAGTGAAATCCCTTTTAACCATGGTACTCGATCCGCTAAGACTCATGAGCCGGGCATGGTGGTATGGGACACCGTGGTTGAGTTTGCCGCCTACTGGCCCGGGGCCATGTGCCTCCCCCGTAGTGACCAAAGTGAGCAAACCGGACTCGTGAGCCGATTATGGTGGTATGGGACACTATATTCGTGCTTTGTTGGCCTACATTGATAAGGTGATGGGGAGTGGTGCAATGAATGCGAGCAAATGACCTTGACCCTTTGTAGTGACCTCGAGCATACTCTGAATTTGCGGTGAGGCGACGAGTTTTGCCGCAGTGTATAGAGTATGAACTAGGCTTGTATCTGTATAATGATGAACCGTTAAAGAGGTGATGGGGGAGTGGTGTAACCATTGTGCGTAACAGCGTTGGCAGCCTCTGCAGCGACCTAGAAATACATTATCGTATGAGATTAACTAGGACTGACGACTCTAGAATGGATCATGTTTGGGAATGATAGATGGGAGGTACCTTAGTTTCCCAATACTGCTGTTTGAAATGGACTAATAACAACTCGGTAATCATACTCATCATGCATTGCATGTGCCTGGAAGATGTGGAGCACTGAGAGATGAAAGCATGCCGCGAACGTAAGATGGTGTCGTATGAGGGTGGTTTGGCAAGGGCATCCATCATGACTGCATTCATACTTGCATTAATAAGAGTATTTAGAATTGTTGATTGTACTGCTTTATCATTACTACTTGACTGAATTGATAACATATTAACCTATGCTTTATTATTCCACTGAGTTGATCACTCACTCTCACGATACGGGACGGTGTTCCGAACACCCACCAGACTTTGTCTGATTGCAGATGGCGACGCTACTTCTGAGGCGGAGCCGGACTTCTATGACGACGAGAATGCTTTCTCGTATATCTTTTCTGGCGGCCGTGAGAGCCGTGCCTCGATTGTCGGGCTGAGGATGTTGACTAGATCACACTACACAACTTGGTATAATTTAAAATTGTACTTGTAATTATTTAACCTAGTAATGTTATCACACTCTGGAGACTCACCACAGTTTATATATTTTACATATCTATCACAGTCTTCCGCTCGCAAATTTAACTGTCTCTGGAGTATGATATGCTGTTTTGGCTTAATCTCACTCATGTTCACTACTCTAATACAGACAACATTCAATCATCATTCATTTTGTTGCATAAGTGATGCGTTGGAACTCGGGAGTTGAGTTTTTACTCGACCCCCGATTTTCAGGGCGTTATAAGATGGTATCAGAGCATGATTTGGATTAAATCGGACCTGGGTTATGGTCACACGACGCACTCTGACGCACTCTAACTTAGGAGGGGGCGACGAAACATAGAAACCGACTTAGGATTTTCCAAATTCACCGAACGGCGAAACCGACCGAAATTGACCGCTAAGATTGGGCCCGTACACACCCATGATCACGCGAAACGATCTCGAATTACTTCTAGACCGTCAGTCGACAGGTTTGAGTCGTTCCCTAGAAACGAATGTCCTTAGGTTGTGGGTCAACCACAACACCTTACACTTCATCTCAAAGCCTAAAACCTCTTTTATCCAATTCCTTCAAATTCTCTCCTTGCACCACTTCATTCTTTAATTTTTTCTAAATCCTTTCATATCATATAAATTCTAACATATAAATGATGAAGAATAATACTTTAAAAAAAATTACTATAAATAGTGAATATATGTAGAAATTGGACTTTTGACCATTCAAATTATGAAATCTTGTGAAATAAATGGGTTAGTTGGATAGATTAGCACCTCTTACCCCAAAATCATATACTACACATCATATAAACTCATTCTGGTTTGTAAATTGGCCCCAAAAATGCCTTAAATGGAGTCGGGGGCCAAATGGAGCACTTGTAGGGGGACCCAGGGTGGGTCCCATATTTTTTGGGGCCTAGGGGTCATGAGGACTTTGCCTAAATGGTGAGTCATCGCCAACCACTCCAAAAGTCGGTGAGGCCTCCCCGGGTTTCAGGCCCGTGCGGGCTGATCATGTTTGGCGCCTAGGGGAATCCCCTAGTATATGGGCCGTCCCTTAAAACCTTCCCAAACTAGTACTTCCTTCACAAATTAGTACTCCCTTAAAACCTTCCCAACCTCCCTTTCAATCGCCCATTCCACTGTTTTCTATTAAAACTCACACCCCTCCATCGTTCATAGCAACACCTACCCTCTACCCTTTCTGTTTTTCCTCATTTGAGCTCCCACATCCCCTCATTTGAAGCTCAAAACTGTGTAAGCTCTCAACCCATCCTATTTCTTCATTTTCTTTCTTCAAACCCTATCTTTTGGGGCCTTTACAATCCCGGTTGAGGTTCAAACTCGTGGAGAATAAAAAGTTCTAGCCCCTACGTTAGGATCTTTATGTTTTCATGTTGATGGAATGTGTCGAATGTTTGGCAAGTTGTGAATTCCTTCCACCGTCCACCATTACTCCTCTTGGCCTCACCATTTCACACCCATATGAACACAAAATCCACATTTTTTTTATGTCCCATAACTTTCATAACCTCCGAATGTTAGGACGTTTAGGGCCCGTTCGGCCAATTGCATTAGGTAAGATTAAGGTGGCTAGAATTG
Organism: Magnolia changhungtana; assembly: GCA_030180095.1. Taxonomy (NCBI): domain Eukaryota; kingdom Viridiplantae; phylum Streptophyta; class Magnoliopsida; order Magnoliales; family Magnoliaceae; genus Magnolia; species Magnolia changhungtana. The sequence continues at coordinate 72,300 of JASAUF010000302.1, forward strand.
TAAAAGTAACAATAAATGTATGTGTAAGGTATGGTCCCTAGATTGGGTGTATCCCATGTTTTCCAATACCATGTTTGGAGTGTATGCAATTAAAAGTAAATTCTGAAATTCCCTTTCCAAGTACACTTAGAAATTCATTATCCTGGGATTTGGAAATCCCATCTCACACTTCCAACACAAGACTTATTTTCCAAAGCCTATAAAATTAATCCCCTCCCACCCTCCTACCAAACATGCCACTCCAAATCCTGAAGTGGGATTAGCAATGCAGTCCCATTTAAGATAATAGGCCCTAGAGTTTTGGACCTAGAGCGGTGCTCCTAGATTTCGACAGGCCTGACCATGTAGGAAACCCAACAAATTTATAATGTGAACCCTAGGACTCTCTTCGTTGGAATGAGCATATGTGAAATGCTCGAGCGTCAAGTACAGGCAACTCAGTTCCAATCAAATAACTTTAACCCTAGGTGATAAGACCCTTTCTGTATTAGAAATGATGTGAGAGCGTAAGAGCATAGACTTTGGACTACACTTATGGATTTCCACTACTCCTAAATTAAGACTAGACCACCGGTTACATTAGAAAATGCCAGAGACCGATAGATGTAGCTAGGTCAAATCAATACACCCCTTTGATTTGGGTGGCGTAGCGAAAGCGTGGTGGACCTTACCCCACTAGCCCAGGATCGAAACTGTGCTCGTTAAATACGAACATTATAGAAGTCCTAACAAGTTATACTATGAGAAACCGTTTTAGGATGATCTAGTAAGATTTGATTCACCATTTCCTTGGACATAGATAATAACGAGGACTCTCTTAGACTAAAACCTTAAGGGCAACCTTAGAAATAGGCAATTTGAGCCTTTCAATGATGGACATTCCCTAAGTTTTTAGAGTGATCGGTCTACGAAGATACTGAAATATAAACTGCGAAGTATTCGCGGCTTGACCCAATTCTCAATCCTGGGCGACTACCAATGGACTCACTGCTTGGCCGAGCAGAAGACCAGGATCCACCAGGATTCGGAAGGGATACGATGAGCTTTCTACCCTGGCCCGGTAGATGATCGATGTATCGAGATCAAGCCCACTATAACCGTCTCTCCGTGTTGGTCAAACAATGAAAACAGTTATCTTACTCTAAATAATTGGGGATTGTCGTCAAGACTCCAAATAGGTAAAGAAATAAATTGTATCAAACCATCAGAGTATGAGAAATGGATAAAGAAATAAGTTTTAAGGGGGGTATACTAAAATTAACAAGGCTAGTATATACCCTACCACGCGTAGAAACTCGAAATCAATAAAAACTTAGGCAAAAGAAATAAGTAAATCTTTCCTTATTACCCTTAGGCAATTTCGGGGACGAAATTTTGTTTTAAATGGGGTAGATTGTAACATCCCAGATTTTTGTCACTTGGAATTAGACGTCCTTGGGCAATGGGTCAATTCTAACACCTGATTAACTTCTCAAACACTTAATTTAAAGGTCTCAAATTTCTTCTTCAAACCATTTTCCTGAAAACCTCATTTTTCCTTCACAAATCTCATCTCTCACTATCTTATCCTTCAAACTTGTTTAAGTGTCTTATCCTTCAAACTTGTTTAAGTGCGTTCATGTTTGAAACAAATCTTAAAGTTTAGGTGAATATAACGACTCGAAAAAATTAGGTTATGAAATAACTAACCGAAAGCATGTTATAGGTTACCAACTGCCGTATACGAAAGCTTAGCGAATCCATCGACTCCGTTATGATTCTATAAGAAAAGGTGCGGACTTTAGGTGTATAGGTTATGGTTTTCAATGCTTTTAATGTCAGATAATGATAGATTCATGATCTGCATGCAATTGCACATGTACAAAGTGCTGTCTGTTTTCCTGTTTTTATGGTGCTTTATAACATGCTTTATAACATGCTTTGTAACATGCTTTATGACATGTTTGTTAACATGCTTGACTTACTTTGTTTATTATGCTTTACTCCACATGCTTTGGAATATGGATTGATTGCTTTTGGGACTATGATTTTAGTCCGGACAATCCAGTACCCGGACTTGAGATCGTGGTTGAGATTCATTTCACCACGTAGGATGTATTTGACGAATCCGAGTCGTACTTCAGTTGGCGACAGGGGTTAGGCCACGCAAAGTGCTTATGCACTTCATGTTGTTCAATTGATTGTGCGCTCGAGCTAGTCAGGCTCGTCAAGTAACCCGATCTGTCTAATATATGTTCACCATGTTTGGACGCTACTGCTTGAACCTAAGGTACCAAACTTACCAGTGAAATCCCTTTTAACCATGGTACCTTGATCCGCTAAGACTCATGAGCCGGGCATGGTGGTATGGGACACCGTGGTCGAGCTGTCGGCCTAAGCTAGGGCCATCTGCCTCCCCGTAGTGACCAGTGAGCAACCAGACTCGTGAGCCAATTATGGTGGTATGAGACACTATATTCGTGCTGTTGGCCTACATTGATAAGGTGATAGGGGAGTGGTGCAACGAATGCGAGCAACAGCCCTGGCAGCCCTTTGTAGTGACCTCGAGCATACTCTGAATTTACGGTGAGGCGACGAGTTTTGCCGCAGTGTATAGAGAATGAACTAGGCCTGTATCTGTATAGTGATGAACCGTTAAAGAGGTGATGGGGGAGTGGTGTAACCATTGTGCGTAGCAGCCCTGGCAGCCTCTGCAGCGACCTAGAAATACATTATTGTATGAGATTAACTAGGACTGACGACTCTAGAATGGATCATGTTTGGGAATGATAGAAGGGAGGTACCCTAGTTTCCCAATACTGCTGTTTGAAATGGACTAATAACAACTCGGTAATAATACTCATCATGCATTGCATGTGCCTGGAAGATGTGGAGCACTGAGGGATGAAAGCATGCCGCGAACGTAAGATGGTGTCGCATGAGGGTGGTTTGGCAAGGGCATCCATCATGACTGCATTCATACTTGCATTAATAAGAGTATTTAGAATTGTTGATTGTATTGCTTTATCATTACTGCTTGACTGAATTGATAACATGTTAACCTATGCTTTATTGTTCCACTGAGTTGATCACTCACTCCCACGATACTGACTGACGGTGTTCGAACACCCACCAGACTTTGTCCGATTGCAGATGGCGACGCTACTTTTAAGGCGAGCCGGATTTCTATGACGACGAGAATGCTTTCTCGTATATGTCTTGTGCTTTCTGGCGGCCGTGAGAGCCGTGCCTTGATTGCCTGGCTGAGGATGTTGACTAGATCACACTACACAACTTGATATAATTTAAAATTGTACTTGTAATTATTTAACCCAAGTAATGTTATCACACTCGGAGACTCACCACAATTTATATATTTTACATATCTATCACAGGTCTTCCGCTCGCAAATTTAACTGTCTCGGAGTATGATATCTTTGTTTTGGCTTAATCTCACTCATGTTCACTACTCTAATACAGACAACATTCAATCATCATTCATTTTGTTGCATAAGTGATGCGTTGGAACTCGGGAGTTGAGTTTATGCTCGACCCTCGATTTTCAGGGCGTTACACATTTGGTAAGGCCTGATATTATATATTTGGGGCCCATGGGTTGAGGCCCATTATGATATATTTGAGGCCCATGGGTTGAGGCCCATTGTGATGTATTTGGGGCCCATGGGTTAAGGCCCATTGTGATGTATTTGGAGCTCATGGGTAGAGGCCCATTATGATATATTTGAGGCCCATGGGATGTGGCCTTTGTGATGTATATTAGGCTCGTGTTAGAGGCCCATTGTGATGTATATGTGGCTCATATGATGCGGCCCACCTGATGTATGAGAGGCCCATGGGATGTGGCCCTTTGTGATGTATATTAGGCTCGTGTCAGAGGCCCATTGTGATGTATATGCGGCCCATATGATGCGGCCCACCTAATGTATGAGAGGCCCATGGATGTGACCCATCATGATGCGTATTAGGCCCTTGTGTGAAGCCATGGGCCCACTATATGTTTGACCTTATGTGGGCCACTCCTTGGAGCAATGTTGGTTGAAGGTCCACGTTGATGGACAATGATGGTTGGATATCAACATTGTGCTCTTCCCTTAGGCCTTGTTAGACCCATTCTCACCGATTGTTGAGCCCAATTATCGAGGCCGATTCAGATTGTTGAGGCCGATTATCGAGGCCGATTCCAATTATTGAGGCCAATTATCAAGGCCAATTTCGATTGTTCAGGTCAATTGTATAGGCCGATTATCGAGGCCGATTCTGATTGTCGAGAGCAATTATCGAGGCCGATTCTGATTGTCAAGGCCAATTGTTGAGGCTGATTGTGATGTATATGCAGCCCGTATTTAAGGCCCATTATGGTGTATTTGAGGGCCATGCAATGGAGCCCATTGTGATGTATACTAGGCTCATGTGAGAGGCCCATCATGATGTGTATTAAGCTCTTGAGTGAGGCTCATGGTGTTGTATATTTGGCCCTTGTGTGAGGCCATGGTTTTATTATATGTTAGGCTCTATGTGGGCCATTCCTTGGGGGCAATGATTGGTTAAATGTCCACATTGTCGAGGTCAATTGTCGATGCCAGTTATTAATACTGATTATGAGTATGTGACAGCATAGCATCATGATACATGTCTATATGCATCATCTGCATGTTTGTTACTAGATATGATTAACCATTGCATATGTCATAGTGTCGGTGGTTTATAGGACTCCCTGATAGGCGGAGTTATGCTACATGAGCATACGGTATGTGTAGGATTGATGCATGATTGGACTACATGACTTATACATCTTGCATTATGTGATTTGATTACTGTACGCCCTAGCGACATTAGGACCTTGGTCTCCACAGGCATATTATGGATGGCCAGATGGGATACCGAAAATCTTTTTCTATATGGAGTGCCATAGATATCTTTGGGTGAAATTCCCTAAACCCTCTAAGTACCAGAGGACGCTCCAACGTCGAGATTGAGTGGATATATATGAGCGCATGAGGGTCGTATACTAGTAGGCCGCGTTTTCCACTGTGTCGTGGTTGGTTGGAAGGGGGTGTGACCTTACCCGCCTGAAGGAGTAGGCAATGCTAGGCTGAGTCTGACCAGCTTGAGGAATGAGTCCGCTATCGATGAGCTGGGCCCGATATTGGCAGGCGGATAGTGAGGTTTCTTCTACTTACCCAGTTGTGCACTTGATGGGGCAGCAGGTGGCGTAGAGTGTACTAGACCCCGGTGATGATCCTAGAGATGTACAGTACTGATTTGTGGAGCAAGAGTTGCATACTCAACATTATATTCATTCATTCACTATCCACTCGGGCTGGTGATGCACAACTAATTGTTATGTGTACTTTCGTAATGGCCAGGATTTCGGTTGGGGCGCGCGACTAACCTGAGATCATGAGCTTACCACATTGAGTCTATCTATCCAAATTTAGGTATGGGACTGGTTTGGATAGAAGTCCTTTGTGATAGGCCCTATAGCCTTCGATACCACGTACTATCATCCCGACTTCACACTGTAGCTTGGTCATTTCATTCACACCACATATTGCACATTACATTACATCCTCGGCATATGCCATTTTGGGTTGCTATGTTTCTGCATTTATATGACCTAGATGATGCTGATGGTATTCGTAGCTCTTCCGAATTGCATATTGTATTGCATCTTTGATATTTGATATCTGGTTCATTATGTTTCTGCATTACATAGTCAGTTTACATTACTTTCTCAGTATATGACATTGGCTTGCTATGTCTTTTAATCGCATATCCTGGATAAGGTTGATGATATTTTTATGGACTTGTCAGTATTTCTACTTACTCTAATATTGTATGGTTCGTGGACTTACCAGTATTTCCGTTTACTCTGATATTACATTCTGAGCACGCATATACTGTTCACACACTTACACTACCTTCTAAGCTTTCTATAAGCTTATGCACGATAGATGCGTGTAAGTGGTGTTAGGTTACAGTAGCTTTGAGCATGGAGCATGCAGCCATTTTTTGGAGCTTTGATTTTTGATATATGTATTTCCCTTTCAACACTGTATTCAAATGTTTATATTAGTATATATGTGATGATGATGTTGTTCTTGTGATTTGGGTATACTTGTGGTTATGCTTCTTATGAGATAAATTCGTGTTGAAAATCTTCCTTGTAGGATCCCAGGATTGACATCTGGCGTATGAGCGCTGGGAGCTGAGAATGGGGTACTATGGAGGCTGTTGCCACCGGATTCGGCGATCGAGAATTTTGTGAGCCATGTTTTCAAATTTAGGGCGTGATATGTGTGCCTTTTTGTTTTCAGTTGTAGTTTTTCCACCATTGTTTTCAACACGAGATTATCATTTATCCTAACATCTATGATCACATTAAAGACTTTTTGGTGTACAGTGCACCTCGGTAGAAAGATGTTGTGCCGCTGTAATTATCTCTACATTTGGAATGTACAATGGCTTCCTCATGATTAAGGTGGTGGCCTGTGATTCACCATCATCATGTGGTGCTATGTGGAAATTAGGGTTGTGTCGTACAATGATCATGGGCTATTGAGCATTGCCTTGGATTCGGGGTGGAATTAGCGCATCCGTAATATGCTCGAGGGTTTCCTGTAACCTGTGCATGGTCAACTGACTCTGCTGGTGCAAAACGTACATTCTTTCCAAAAGATAACGAATCCTTGAATTACCGTCCACGGGATTTTGGTCCATACTTTTGCTAGAAGAGTCCGAGCATGATTACAAGTTATTCTTTAAAATAATATCTAAAACTTTAAAAATAATGAAATATTACAAAAATCAAAATGACCGAAAATATTGATTTTTTTTTTTTCTTAAAATTTCAATTTGAGCTGAAAGAGCGCATTTTATGGTGAAATAGAAAGATGCGACCGACTTTATAGGTCGGTTCACCTCGGATGGCTCGTTGTATTAAAGATTGATAGGTTGCACTCGCCGTAACGATACCATGATCGAAAGTAATGGCCATTTTACAGTTCACCTTCATTTGGGCCAACCATGCTAAGAATGTATCGGTGCCACGTCCTACTTCAAACCCCTACACTTGGAAAAAACTCGTCCTTGATTTATTCAAGGGACTTCGCTCATGATATTTAAATAATTTATTGCGCGCATGTTTATTAGTCTTTTCCTTGTACTTTTCTTTAGGCTCTTGAGCTGACAAATACATATACTCATGCTCTCCTTGACTTTACTAATATAGATCGGTTCCTTCACCTGTGCCTAAAAGATCTTGCATACTTTCTTATAATGTGGGGAATTAGGTAGACTTGCCCCTGAGACAAGATCAATGTGGTTTTCTATATCTCGTATTGGAGGCAATTCCTTAGGGAGTTCATTGAGCACAATTGCCTTGAACTCCTGCAACACTGGTTTCAAATCCTCTGGAATGTTCACGGGCTCTATATATTTTTCCTTTTCAACTAATGCATCTACATTGCTCGTCTCCTCAAATTGTTTAGTGAAATCATATTTGGTTATGAGAAATCGTTCCTCAATTTTAGAAGTCTTGGATTGGTTCTCCGTTCCCATGGGGACGTGGATAAACTTTCTACCATATTCGCGCTTGTGGTTAGGCAAATGTTTATCAGATTCGTGTTGGCGCTAGTTGTCCAATACGACTTTAGCTGAAACAGATGGACATAAAGACTGCATTTCTGCATGGTGAATTGGAAGAGAAGATCTACATGAAAGAACTAAAATGTTATTAAGTTAAAGGGGGAAAGAATAAGGTTTGTAGATTAATGAGGTCATTGTACGGCCTGAAACAGTCGCCTAAGCAGTGGTATAAAAAATTTGATTCTTTTATGTTGAGTCAGAAATTTACCATGAGTGAATACGATCACTATGTCTATTACAAGACACTGAGTGATGACAAGTTCATCATCCTGGTATTGTATGTTGACGATATGTTAATCGTCAGTCATAACATGTCTGATATTGATATACTAAAGATTCAATTATCAGGGATATTCGAGATAAAAGATCTGGGGGTTGCGAAAAGAGCTGCAAAGATCTGAGTGATTAGTTCGATGTCATTGAATATGGCTCCATGCAATCGAAGAAAATCGGATTTCCATGTCTTGTCTCTGGACTATTTAGGTGTTAGTTCGATGCCATCGAGTTTCGATGACATCGAAGTGTGTTCGATGGTATTGAACTGATTGCGTAGATTTTTGTAGACTTGCAATTTTGAGGGATTTGTTTCCGATTTCATTTGGGGAAAATTTTTCTAAGGTTTCTAATTCGTCCAAAGGGTTTCAAGGGTGTAAAAAGGGTTTGATTCGAGATCCAGCCTCACACAGAAAACGTTATAGGAAATGGATTTGGTGCCCAGGGTTGTGGATGGGCCCAGTTGGGGCTATGCAAAGTAAAGATTTTCAATACAGCTAGCCTCACCGGACAGACCCAATTAGTTCAAAATCAGCTCAACCCAACACTAGGCCCAGCCCAATGACACAAGCCACCATTTTTTTTAACACATGCACTCACACCACAATGGATACTGGAACCCATGACCTCATGTTGAAACTCTTGTGAGTCTACTACTGAGGCATGAGTGAGGATCCACCTTGGAAGGCACTCACACCATGTCATTCCAATGCAAGTAGTGTACATAAGTGTGAAACTGTTACACACTGATCCATTGCTCAAGTGGCAAACTGAGTGAAGATAACCTCCTTTGAACTCCTTGTATCAATTCCCAAGTGGGGTGTTCTATATTGAAGGGAAGCTTTTTGGCTCATAGCTTAAAATTGGGTGTACTATATTGAAGGGAACCTTTTTGGGCCCATAACTTAAAATGATCCGAGTCCCTGTGGGGCCTAGCTTGATGTATGTGTATATCCACTCCATTTATCAGTTTTTCCAGCTTACTTTTATGGCATGGTTAAAAAAACGAAAGAAGATCCAAATCTCAAGTGGACCACACCCAGGAAATAGTGCTGATTGACCATTAAAAACTTCGTGTGGGCCATAAAAGTTTTGGATCACGCTAATATTTATGTTTTCCATTCATGAACATCAGCCTGACCTCATCGACAGGTTGGATGTCAAATAAACATTAGAGTGGGCAATACGATTTTTTTCTTTAATGGTGAGCGTCCAATGAAAACTGTTTCTTGTGATGTGTAGCATCTGAGATTTGGATATCTTTATTTATTGGACCATGCCTTAAAATGAGTTAGAAAAACTGATGAACGGAATTGACATACAACACATAGGTGAAGTTGGGCACCACGGTCATGGACTCACCCACTAAGCTGTTACTTCAGATTGGCTAATCCGCTAATGGGATTACCTACTAACGGTGCCAGTAGTGAGTTTGATACTGGACGGTACTCTATGAGTCCCCACCATCCGTCCATTTTCCCCAATCATTTTAGGGCAAGAGCCCAAAGATGAGGTATGTTAAAATCTCATTTGAGCAGATCAGACGGTTGTGATTTACCCAAAAAAAAATAAAAAATCATGAGCCAAAATTTTTTGAATGAAGTTGATATTTGTATTTTTCCTTTATTCAGGTGTATGTGACCTGATCAAAAGGTTGGGTCCAAAATAAACAATAGCGTGGACCATAGGAAGTTTTTAATGGCGTTCAATCACCACTGTTTTGCTGCGGTGTGGTCCATGTGAAATTTGGATCTGCCTATTTTTTGGCAGACGAGATGGATAAAACACATACACCATGGTGGGGCCCACAGAGCATGGCCCAGTAGCAACCTGGCTACTGGCCGCGTCAGCAGGCAAACCGCGTCCTACAAAACAAAGCCGCTAACAACAAAGAAAGGAATGGGTATTATCCACGAACAAGAGAGTTTCAGGTATGTTCCCAAAAATATTTATATTAATAAAAGAAAATGTTGGTAAGACCCAAAGCACCAATGATGGGTCAGGGTCACTTACCTTCCGCCGATCTGATTCTCGCTTAAATCTAGAGAGGAGAGCTCCTTAAACTTGGCAAATAAAGTAGCATTTGGATACCACGCCCCCAAATCCTCTTCTCTCGCTGCAAAAAGTTGGATTTCATTCACACGAGATGTATAACTGTTACACGACACACCCTCCCATTGGCAGCAGTCATTACCCTTCCAGCCGGAGAGAGAAGACCCGTTTGGATAGTTGATATCATGTTTGATCTGCAAGAGAGCTTCTCTCTCTTCATCCAAACACCCCTCGCACCAGCAACAAAATTCAAAGCACACAGCTAACCCAACAATGCCCAACACCCACGCTCTCCTCAAATCGAGTAAATCCATGCCTTCAAAAGGAAAAACGAAGAAAATAAAAATGGAAGAGCTTGGTAGTACATTTAAAGCCCTACCCGCATTACTCCCAAGTCCACCCAAGTCTTCTCCAATTGAGATTAGTGGAATTACTGCTATTGTCGGTTCCTTTGTGGTCACTTTTCCTTTAGCATCAATTATTTTGGATTCTTGTACACTCAGTCTACATTGCCTTGTGTGTGAGTGGGTAGGCTCTTGCTTTCCAAAGTGCATGAATCGACTAGTCGGGAATTCGGGATCAACCGTATAAATGTTTGGTAGCTAGCAAATTGAGTAAACGAGTCATTTTAGAAACTTTCGACCCATACATGATAAAGGAAGCATTCTTATGTTGAGAGTTATATGATACTCAGGCTGACTGTGACGCTTGATACTCAGGCACTTGGAAATTGTGCAACCCACTGTCTCCAAGCACAATCCCAAGATCAGATTGGTTGAATAATCTTATAAGACCTTATTCGTGGTCACATATATTTGTGGAAGTAGGACTTAATTTTTGTTTCATGATACATTGAGTACATATATTCGGGTAGCGTCCCATCCATGAAATGGTTGCCATAAGCACACATGTTTGCCACATCTACAGTGTGAAGAGAGCTGCATCAAACTCTAATGCCAACACTGCAATAACATCCTAGCAAAAATTTAATGCCTAGTCAATACAAAATATATAGTGTACAAGGGCTCAGTGGTTAATGATGTGTATTGGCCCGGAGTAGAGTACATAACTCACTCAACCTAGTTTTCCTCCCATTGGCGGAGGTACCATTTGATTTTACATATCAGAGTGTTGTTTTTATTGGGAAAAAGATGGTGGAAACCAAACCAAAATAAAATAAATAATCAAAATTCAAATCGGCCTTGAAGCACATATCAAATATGTTTTTTCTTTAAGTGTTATTTTCCCCCTCTCATGAAGTCGCTGTCAAATTACTAGTGAACCATTTCTAGGTTATGGTAAGTCTGCAATTAGTAAAGTGGTTATTAAAATTTAAAAGTGTTTGGTGTGGAGCCTTCTATTAGAAATAAATTTTAATGAGGACATGTGATATATATTTTCAGTATTTTAAAATTGAGAAAGAGTGTGCCTTCTCCATTCTCTACATGTTTCGTTGTTGCTTCTTAATTGACTGAGGGTGGTTCGATTAGAGCCAAATTTTTGCAACTAGTTCATCATTGGCATTAATTATATTTGACTCTTTTACTCCAGTTCACATCATGGTCTTGTGACATTGTGACATGACTCAGACTAACTTGGAAGGGCTTAAGTCAAGTCAAGACTCGACCAAGTTGAGAGCTAACTTGTGTGAGTTGTGCCAAGTTGGGATATTAAGGGATAATTGTTGAGATTTTATCTCATTGGGTCGGTTACATAGAATAATAGGAATGTTAGAGTCTTGTACATTCACTTTCATTAAAATTTTAAAATGTTTTGAATTTAATTTTATTTTTTCCTTCAAAACTTTGTTTGAAAAACTGAAAAGTTTGAAAAATCTTTTTTCCCAAATTGCTTAAAGAGAGGCTAAAATAGTTTATAAGTTTTGAATTCTCTAGGTATTCTTATTTGTAGAATGAAGAGAGAAGAATGTTAGCTTGCCTGTTCCAGTGTGAAGTATTAGAACACATGCACGCACACATGCGCGGTGTAGGTAGTCAGCAATGAGGCATTGTGGCTATAGAGGCACTAGTGGTGCACTTTACACTTCACACATATGCATCATATTATAGTGCTGCTCCCACACGACCTATTGTGGACTAACGCCAATGGAGATCGGCCGTTGCACCAATTAGTTAACAGAGAACGGCTATTGCAGTGACCAACTTGTGGATTTCAACTGTTGCACCAATTAATTGACTAAAGAACAACGACGAGGGGGGCAATGTTTATAACCCAATCGCTGGGTCCCATTTTTGGTCATTCAGGATCAGACGTGTGCGAATTACACTTGCGCGTGCTTATCAGTTGTAAGATTATTTTAGATATATACGACCATGTTTCGTGAGAAGGCCATAAGATGTCGAGCGCATTTGTAAGACCCGTATCCTAGTCTGTATCATTCCGTAGATTCCCGTGATCCTCTCGATCGAATTCCGGCAACCTTCGACTTTTATCAGACGTATGTGCGCGATCCTAAGCCAAGTCCTGCGAACCTGAGTTGACTCAACCCGAGACTTGTATTTTAGCGACCACATCGTCGTTGCGGTTCCAACGCCGCGTCTCGTGTGGCAATACGACACTTAGATCATAAGATGTAGCCTACGCATTATATTGATCATTGATCGCTTGATTACGGGGCCCACCTATCTCAATGGCTCAATTTCCTCGGTCATCATGGGATGATGTCATCTCCCCATGCTAGGTAATGATCACTTACAAGTAGTTATGGGTTTCATAAGTCAAAACTAATGATGACCTTAGCTATAATTGCTTCTCTTCCCATGACTTACATAAGTCATAATCACCTTACCAACCATGATTTCAAGCACGCACTACAACACCTCTCCCTCTTATCTTTCTTTCCTTCCCTCTTTCTTCTCCATCCTCCATTTGCTAGCAAGCTTGGGATGTCCAAGCCTTCCCAAGATCTTCCAAACCAACAAGTGTAGCCCACCCTCTCATTTCTCATCCCCACCATAAAAAACTTCATCATCCACCGTCAAAAGTTGAGTATAGGAGCTAAGGAGGCTAAGGACCAAGAAGAAGGCCGATAGGTGGGTGATTTAACCGTAAATTTTGTTATTTGTGGGCCCACATATGGTGGAACCCATCTTGATGTATGCTTTGTATTTAGGGAGGGCCCATAGTGGTGAGGTCCCTCCCCTTCTCACCGGTCTCTCTCTCTCTCTCTCTCTCTCTCTCTCTCTCTCTCTCTCTCTCCCCTTCCTTTATTATGGCCCATTCAATGAGTGTATGTGGTGTCTAAACCATCCATCAAATGGACCCTATGGCTGTCCAAACATGGGGACCAACCCACTTTGCTACCCCTCTTGGAGGGTCTAGATGATGAGAAAACACGCATGTCAGATTGATCCAACAAGTGGGCCACATCCACGTGGGACCCACCTTGACATCATTCGTCTAGCGTCCCTGGACGCTGGACGTGATCTAGTGAAGTGTGCAAAGGCAGTGGGATGCATTACAGCGCCTGGACGTTTCACGAGGAAAAAAATGTCAGCTTGATTTCAAACTTTTGATTGGGCAACACATGCAGGCCCCACCTTAATGTATGGATTTAATCCGCACCGTCCATTCCATTTCTCAGCTCATTTCAGGCGTTGAACCAAAAAATGAAGCCAATCCGATCCCCTGGCGGGCCATAGTATAGAAAACAATAGTTTTCATCGTTAAAATTCACTCTGATCTTTCTACACACCGAAACATGCTAAATATTGCGCTTGTTTGGCTTATCTTGAGCCATAGGAGCCACTAGACGGGGCAGATTCTCCTGATGCAGGCCCCACCTAAGAAAATCCTTAAGAAAATCCCAAATCAATATATATATATATATATATATAGGGGCAGCAGGCGCTGCCGCTGACGCCAAAGGACGCACAACAGCGTCCTGCTACGCCACTGACGGATGGACAGGCAGGGACCCATGGTCCCAGCCGTGGGCCCCACCATGATGTGTGTTGATCATTAACACCATGCATTTGTTAGGTCCCCTTTGACCAGCAGGTTGCCCCAAAAATCAGCCGTATACTAAACTCAGGTGGCCCACACCATCTTTAATCATGTGAAGGCATGTTAAACCATATGGAAGCACTGTTGGGGTCCATCCGAGGTTTGGACGCACCTGAAACTTGGTTCGACCCCTTAATCTTGTGGGACACACATAATAGATGGGTTGAATTTGTGAACTACAGATTGGTGGGCCCAGCAAATGATTATGAATGTTTTATGGTAAACCCCTCAACTGTCGTGCGTGGTGTGGCCCACATAGGCCACGGATTGACTTAATTTTTTGTATTCTAGTGACCCCACCATGATGTGTGTATTATCCACACTGTTCATTCATTTTATGAGGCCCACCCTACTTATGTGCCCCAATCATGGGCCACCTTAGGCAAGTCCACCATGATGAATGTGTTGGACCCACTGTCCATCTAATTTTGCCAATCATGTGCTACCTTATGGGGCCATCTTAATGTATTGTGGCCCATCCGTTGAGGCCCACCTTGGTATATATGAGACCCATTGTTGAGGCCCACCTTGATATATATGTGAGGCCCATGTGATACGGCCCATATGACATATTTGGGGCCCATGGGTTAAGGCCCGATTTGATGTATTTAGGGGCCCATTTAACTCGGCCCATTTGACTCGGCCCATTAAACTCAGCCTATTTGACTGGGCCCATTGTTTCAGTCCATTTGATTAGGCCCGATGTATATATGAGGCCCGATGTTGAGGTCCACCTGGATATATATGAGGCCTATGTTATGCGGCCCATTTGATGTATCTGAGGTCTATAGGTTGAGGCCCAATGGGATGTATATAAGGCCCATTACAATGTGTGATTCCACCATGGTTTATATAATGATGTTTTGGCAGCCATGCCTTGGGAGCAATGATGGTTTGACGTCCACATTGTAAGAGCAATGATGGTTAAATGTCTGCATTGTAACTCTCCTTAGGGGACCATTGATAGGCCCATACTTGTAGTGTGTAGGCCGTCTAGGCCCATCTTCGTTATGATCAGAGCCTATCACCATATTACATGTTTAGTATAGATCCATGATTCATGATCATACGCATCATATGTATGCTTGATATAAGGAGTGACTGATCATAGCATATGCCTTCGGGCAGATTATTTATGAGCTCCCTGATAGGCGGAGTTGCTCTTCATGAGCACGCGGTACGCGCAAGATTGTTGCATGACTAGTAGTGTGATTCATGCACTTCGCATTGTATGACATGATTTTTATACGCCCTAATGACATCAGGGCTATGACCTCCACAGGCACATTATGGATGGCAGGATCGGACACCGAAAATATTGTTACTAAGCATCGGGGCGCCATAGATGTACCTGGGTGAAAATCCCTAAACTTGATGGTACCAGAGGATGACTCCAACCTCGAGACTGAGTGGATATATGAGCGCACAAGGGCCGAATACCCAGAGGCTGCGTCTCCCACTATGTTGTAGTCGGTTAGAAAAGGGTGTGGCCTTACTCACCCGAGGGTAGGGGGCATTGTTAGGTTAAGTTTGACCGGGTCATGAACGGGTACACTATCGACTTGTTGAATAAATATTGGAAGACTATTAGCCAGGCGGATAGTGAGGTTTCTTACGCTTACTTGAACTATGCACCTGGGAAAGGGGTAGTGCCATTTGGAGTGTAGTAGACCCCGATGATTATCTAGAATGAGAACTGTACTGATATTTGATGAGCTGTATGAGGATTTGGATGAGGATTTGAGTGACATCTCGCATTGTATGGTCTTGATATGGCCGATAACATTCATATCTTGTATCGCATAGCCTTGATACGGCTGATTGCATTCATGTACTCATTAACATGATTCCATATTACTTTGACCTTGCATTCTGAGCACGCTCATATTGCGCACACACTTTGTAACACCTCGTACTTTCCAATACTCGGGTGCTACCGTGTAACCTGACTTGGTATAAATACAAACCTAGGTTAGACAAGCATTCACATTCATTTTAGTCTAAATCCAACCATTGGAAAGGGTCCCAATCCTTACATCATGCCATCTATCCTATGCCCTAAGGTCTGGATCGACAGATCTATCATTCACTTAACTTTAGAAGCTCCCACAGATGTGCACCACTTCATCATTTCAATTAGGCCGCTGATTACTAAATTCTTCGACGATTTTCACCTAAATTAAGACGAGAACCCTTGGAATCACCACTGATTATATTCTGTAATGATCTGACCGTTAGATCTCCATAAATAGTAAAGTAACCTATGTGTTTAGAAAACATGGCTCACCTACAAATTTAAATTCTTCTTATTAAGCCTTACAGTAAATAAACGACGTTAATCAAAATGCAAACCATGATGAACACCTTAGAAAATAATGATAGTAATATAATAATAAAAAATAATAATAACAACAGTAATAAGTATAGTAATAAAGGGAAATAAATAATGATGTATATAGTTTATATTAAAGTAATAATAATAACATTAGTATTAATGTTATTATTTAGTTAGTAAATCATACGAACAACCATGAGACCCTCTTAGTTGTTGACGCTCGATCTCGGGGTGACCCAACCGTCGAATTTGACGAAGATCCACCATGACGACCCAAATTAAGTGGTGGGCCCCACCTGGACCTTGGATCTACCCCACCTTTGGTAAAAGGCTATAAAAGGGCCCGTAAAATAGAATGGATGGAGTGGATCGGGCAAAACAACCATGTGGACCCCACACTATGGTGCCGTGCACCTTGACCCGATTTCCACTTGAAAAAGAGAGTTTTCTCTCTTTTTCTCCTGCTAGCAACGACATTTGAAAATGTCGCTCGTAGCTTTAAATGGTGGGCCACCATTAGCACGTGTTTGGATGATCCAAACCGTCCATCATGAAGGGACGTCAAAACAGACCAAGACCATGCCTTTCATGCACATGGAAACACACTTACATGGCCATGAAAAATCGTCAAGAGTGCAAGCGAGGTTGTGTTTTCTGTCGATCCAAAACTCGACCATTGTGATCAAGGCGGGACACCTTGATCCAATCCAAACCGATCATCCGGTAGAGGGTAAAAATAAGATCCCACCTCAAATTTTTGACATGTTTGCGTGAGGATACATGCGCACGAGTCGTGTCACGCGTGCAACCTTCTTCCAAAAGAGGAAAGCACATCCTTCCCTGCCACGCTGGCGATCTGCGCCTCCTACCTTCCTTCAATCCCATTCGTTTCTCCCCGCGTCAATCACAGCCCTGCGTCCAGCACCAGGAAAGGGCAGGTAGTCTTCTGTTGGGCGAAAGTTTGTCGAGTAATTTCCTCTTATGGAAAGCTTGCTGGCTTGATCCAAACCACCCAATGGGCCACATGGAGAAACTTCCACCACTCCCTCTAGGGCGGCAATGGCTCCACCGTCTGGAGTTTCTCATCTTGTGAGAAATCCGTGAGAGGCGGGGAATATCATGAGGTGTGGACAAGCAGCTATGATTATTGGGAAAGGTGGCCCTGCAATGATCAGCGGCCTCATCTGAGCCATGCAAATGGACCAGATTATCAAGAGAATCCTTAGATTAAAATCTGCTATGGGAGATGCCATCATCTTCCTCGTCCAGCTAATAGACCCATCATGATCGTATGGGCCCCATCTATTGATTAGGAGCGCTCATTCGGTGGGCAATGACATTAAAGAAACCATCCCATAATCAAATTGTCCCCTTTGCAAAGTAGAAAACAGATGGATGCAAGGGACGTGGCCACTTATCCCAACCGTCCACTGAAATAGAATAGGGCAGTCCTGAGCGTGCCCTAGCCTTTATAAGAATCCTTTTCTCTCGGGATTCCCACTGAGAATACAGCAAAGAGAGAGATAGAGAGAAAGGTAAAAGAAAGAGAGTGCGAGTTGTGGTGCCGAACTTTACCAGACCGATCGAGTCGCCTCGACTCGGGGTGAGCTTGCACGAGTCTGTGGGCCCCTGGATCATTTCGAGAAGATTGAGAAGGAAGAGATAGGGAGAAAAGAAAGAAGCAGAAAATGAGAGAGAGAAAGGAAAGGGCACGGGTGTTGCTAGAGGGCCACTCCAGCTCAACTCCAACTCAGTTGTTGACTCGTTGTGTCAACTCAGTTAGGCTGAGATTGGGTCTAGGTTTGATCAGCATATTGCTGGAATTCTAGTTAGTAACAAAAAAAAAAGGTAAGAAAGGAAGAAAAGGAGGAAGGAAAGAGAGATGGGGAGGTGTTGGCGGTTAAGTGGAGCCGAGTCAACTAGGCCAAAACCGAGTTCAACGTCCATTGCTGGACGTTCGAGCATGTAGGAGAGTGAGAGAGTAGAAAGAAAAAGGGGCAGAGAGAAGAAGGAAATGTGAAAAAAAAAGAGAGGAAGAAAGAGGAAGGGAGAGGTTTGGCTGGAGTTATGGGTTGACTCGCTGAGTCAGGTGGGTCGAGTCAGCCATGGGGCTGGCCTGGGTTGAGTAAGATGGGTCCACCTTGCTGGACATTAGGTTTGGAGAAGAAAAAATGGGAAGAAGAAGAAATACAGAAAGAGAGAGAAAGAGAGTGAGCATGGGATGCTTTACTGAGGCCATCACTGGACATCTTTTAGCAGAAGGGAGAAGAGAAAGAAAATAGGAAGGGAAGAAAGAAATGAAAGGAGGAGAAGAGGAAAAGAAAGTAGAGAAGAGAGCCGAGTCAGCAAGGTGAGAATTCTCATTTTAAAACTATTGACTAGATATTTTTGATTTTCTATTATTGTTGTCATCAATTGTAACTCTAATTATTAATTTCCATCATAATGATTTATATTAGCTACCATGGTAATACAAATCATAACACTAATGCTAATAATGATTTTATAATTGGTAAGTTTATATGACAATTAATGGTACACTAAACTAGAAGGATCTTGATTTACAATTTCCATCCTTATTAATATTATCATGGTAATTTTTATTAGAGACTTGATTAGCCACTAAATAGATTACTCATACTAGTATTAGCTTGTATAGATAAAACCACAACTGTAGTTGTTAGGATTTTACTCACCATTCTTAGATATTGTCACTGGTGGTAAAAGTATATTGATTCCTACCATTATGATGATTATTACTGCCACGATTAGTTAATAGTAATTCTATCATTAATATTAGTAATTCAGGATTCAAATTCTAGAATCTAAGTTTAAGACTAAACCCTAAGATGAAAACCCTAATCCTACATTAAGATCCTAAGATAAATAATCGAAACCCTAAGTTATAATCTCAACCATAATCGATCTAACCATGTAATTTCCTAATTTATGATAAGACTCGATTATAAGAGATCACACATCCCTCAGCCATGGTGGTAGGTGATCCAACTATAAGGTGATAATTCTTCCCCTTGAGCTTTCCATTTTCTCATTAGCTTAAGTTATAGTTTTTATTTAAATTCATAATTTATATCTCCCTTTATTATCACATGTGTTAGCTGGTGGAAATTGAATTGTTATATTACATGCTTTATGATTATCCTGTATAATTGTTCATGCTTGTGGATTTCTTTTTGTGGATTGCAAATGGAACTTAAACTGGTACATTAGTGGGAAATTCCCACATAAGAATGTACACCCATACTTGGGATGTAACTTGACTAGTTGTGATTGTAATGGACCTTCGACTTGGTGGTTATTCAGTGGTGGTCTAAATGGATCATTTATGTGGGCCTACCATCCAGGGTTATTGTGTCCAATGGTTTTCAAGGATGGTCTTCTATCGCATGGTTTTGATACTTTCCCTATGTGACTTATCTTGATAATTACCCTAGGTGGCTAGTTTGATATCGCCCTATGTGGCTTTGTTCTGGTAATTTCTCTATATGGGTTCGATATTTTTATACCCTGCAACCATGCGATGGTAAGCCCCTATATACTGTAATATGATTGGCCACTAGTCGACAGGTTTCCATTAAACATCCTAAGATGGTAGTCTCATTTGCCGGGGATGGTGGTATGGGACCTACGCTCGAGTTGTCGGCCTACGCTGGTGACAAGCCCCTGTAGTGACCTTTGAGCTTACTTAAAATGGTTGGTTGTAATTGAATTAATAATAGACTAGCTAATTATGCATATATCGCACAGACCAACATCTATTTCTATCGTACGTGATGTACGTATTGTTCCGACTAAATGATGTTTTCCTGGTTCGATGATTCCGACTGGATGATGTGTCCAAGGTTCAATGATTGCATGGGTAACGAGCCCACTGTCTGCACAGATGAGCATCCCCGGGGCGTGATTGCATACTTCATGCATCGATGCATTTAATAAGACTTCGTTTACTTTGTTTTGCTGTTTGGATGTTTTATACTATTCCTTATCTAATGCGGCGGTGTGTAATCTTGAGGAGAATTCATACTGAGTTGGGCACTCACCCATCAAATATACAACCGTACAGGTAGTACCGGTGGCTTAAGTGATATGCATGACTTGATGAGGAGCAGGGTACGATCACCAGGGATGCATGACCGTATTTGCCTGGAAGAGCTGCGTGATCTTGTGGCCTATATTTATATACTTTTTTTTTGTTATTCTTCATGTATTAAATCTTGTAAATCTTATACTTGTTTAAATTCAGAGACATTAGTTTGTATAAGTCATTATGGGCAACCTCTTGTATATTCTAAATGAAATTTGAAAATTTTCCTTTATGCTTACTTGTCCATTCTACGTTCATCTGCTTACTCTGATAAAATGAATATATATATATACTTGAATTTGACCATCCTTTAAGTTTAACACTCGGGTTTTTGGGAAACGAGTCAAATACTCGGGTCCTTGAAAGTCGGGGCGTTACAGTTGGTATCAGAGCATAGTTTAGACAAACTTGGCCTTGGGAAATAATCTTATACAAGCCTCAAATGTCTCAAGTTAGGATGTTTGAAATTAGAAATTAAACTTAGGTGAATGTCCCTTTGACTCAGAAGAATGATTGAGAAACGTAGAAACCCAAACTTAGGTTCCCTTATAAGTGACTTGGATGGCAATCCAAACTTATACGAGATTCCACTTGAGTAAGGGACACTATGAGAATGTAGAAACATGAACCTAAGTTCCCTCAAAAATTGTTAGGAAGGTTATTTAAATTAATGTGGAATTCCCTTATAAGTGGGAGGACATGAGAATATAGAAATTCAAAGGTTAGGCTCCTAAAAGGTTGTTTGGACAACTACAGAACTTAGAGATGATCCTAGTTTCCCTTGAAGATTTTAGTTTTAGTCATTTGAACCTATAACTAAAACTTGGTTCCCTTGTGAATTACCAAGATTGTTGTTTGAACTTAGAAATTAAATGTGTACCAAATACCCATTATGACATACATAAAACTACGTAAGGACATTCCTTATATTGGACTTCCGAACAAAAATTTTTAGAAGTCTAGAACATGAACTTTCCAAAAATAAAATAAAAATTTCATAGTTAGAAATCACACTCTTGTGATAATCAGCAAATGGACTGAACTTAGACCTGTGGGAGTTCCCTCACTCATTGTAATGGACCTTAAACTGAATCTAAATACTCTCTAAACTTAAAGAAATCTTGTTAGGAAGTGTAACTTGAATTCCTCAGTACGCCTCTTTAGCTAGAAATAATAGACTTTGCAAATCCCAATAATTAGGAACAAATAGAGGGAAGTTTATAGGATTTTAGGCAAGTCTTAAACCCCAGGTTGAGCCCATGAGGGTTAGGTTTAAGAACCTAGATAAAAATTAGCAATTTCAAAACTTAAGTTTCCATGTAGGAGTTTTAGTCCAAACATTTTTTAGTGCATTAAGGTGATCAGAGTGCGCGTGGGAAGCATGATGGTCGTTCACGTTTATTCACGTAGATTTCGGGTGCTCTCATTTTCAAGATAGAAGATTTCATAATATTTCCCATGAGTCTGGAATAATCGGAATCATGGATTGATGCAATCATGTGTATGCGATATGTACGCGGTTTGATCCAAATCCCATATCTTAGCAGATTCTAATGGTCTCAATGGCCTGATCAGGCAGCAGATTGAGATTTACCAGGATTAGGGATTGAAATAGAAAATCCTCTGTTTTACGTAGGCAATGGATCGATGTATCGAGCATAAACCTACTATGACCATCTATTCGTGTCACCCTGAACGCTGAAAAATAGAAATTTGAAATACACTTTGGACATCTAGAGACTATCGTTAGAAGTAAAAGAAAATAAAGAGAAAGGTGAAATATTATCATTAGTGGTCGCCTAGTTCTTAGTGGATGCGATGAGACATTTAATGTAGGTAAACCTTTAAATAAACTCTTAGTATTTATTAATGCTAGAACAGTTTCAAATGATTAGTAGAAATTGATATGCTAGGCTAGATCCGTAAGGGATGTGGTGTATCTAAATATAGTTTGTTAACAGTGCAGGACGTCATTGCGCAAATGAGAAATAGAGTACACTATTAAAATGAAATTATTACTTGTGACGTGAAATTTAGGGACACACATAACAAATCTCAGGACGAGATTTCTGTTAAGGGGGGTAGATTGTAACACTCCATACTTTCCAGTACTCAGGTGTTACCATGTAACCTAACTTGGTATAAATACAAACCTAGGTTAGACAGGCGTTCACGTTCATTCTAGTCTAAATCCAACCGTTGGAAACGGTCCCAATCCTTACATCATGCCATCTATCCTATACCCTAAGGTCTGGGTTGACAGATCCATCATTCACTTAACTTTAGAAACTCCCACAGATGTGCACCACTTCATCATTTCAATTAGGCCGCTAATTACTAAACTCTTCCACGATTTTCACCTAAACTTGGCCGAGAACCCTAGGAATCACCACTGATCATATTTTGTAATGATCTGACTGTCAGATCTCTATAAATAGTAAAGTAACCTATGTGTTTAGAAAACATGGCACACTTACAAATTTAAATTCTTCCTGTTAAGCCCTACAGTAAATAAACGATGTTAATCAAAATGCAAACCATGATGAACACCTTAGAAAATAATGATAGTAATATAATAATAATAACAACAGAAATAAGTATAGTAATAAAGGGAAATAAATAATAATGTATATAGTTTATACTAAAGTAATAATAATAACATTAGTATTAATGTTAATGTTTAGTTAGTAAATCATACAAACAGCCATTAGACCCTTTTAGTTGTTGACGCTCGATCTCGGGGTGACCCGATCGTCGGATTTGACGAAGATCCACCACGACGACCCAAATCAAGTGGTGGGCCCCACATGGACCTTGGATTTGCCCCACCTTTGGTAAAAGGCTTAGAAGGGCCCGTAAAATAGAATGGATGGAGCGGATCGGGCAAAATAGCCATGTGGACCCGACACTATGGTTCCTGTACACGTAGAGTACGTGCACCCGTGGTACACTAGACAGTAAAACCTGGTCAAACAGCCTAGGCCTGATTTCCACTTGAGAAAGAGAGTTTTCTCTCCTTTTTCTCCCGCCAGCAATGACATTTGAAAATGCCGCTCGTCGCTTCAAATGGTGGGCCACTGTCAGCACATGTTTGGACGATCGAAACCGTCCATCATGAAGGGACATCAAAACAGACCAAGACCATGCCTTTCACGCACATGGAAACACACTTACGTGGCCACGAAAAATCATCAAGCGTGCAAGGGAGGTTGTGTTTTCTGCCTCTCGAAAACTCGACCATTTTGATTAAGGCAGGACACCTTGATCCAATCCAAACCGATAATCCGGTAGAGGGTAAAATTAAGATCCCACCTCAAATTTCCGACATGTTTGCATGAGGATACATGCGCATGAGCTGTGTCACGCGTGGAACCTTCTTCCAAAAGAGGAAAGCACATCCTTCCCTGCCACGCTGGCGATCCACGCCTCCTACCTTCCTTCAATCCCAGTGTTTCTCCCCACATCAATCACAACCCTGCGTCCAGCACCAGGAAAGGGCAGGCAGCCTTCTGTTGGGCGGAAGTCTGTTGAGCAGTTTCCTTTATGGAAAGCTTGCTGGCTCAATCCAAACCACCCAACATGCCACATAGAGAAACCTCCACCACTCCCTCTATGGCGGAAATGGCTCCGCCGTCTAAAGTTTCTCATCTTGTGAGAAATCCGTGAGAGGCGGGGAATATCATGAGGTGTGGGCAAACGACTATGATTACTAGGAAAGGTGGGCCCAACAGTGATAAGCGGCCCCATCCGAGCCATGCAAATGGACCAAATTATCAGGATAATCCTTAGATTAAAATTCGCCATAGGAGATGCCATCATCTTCCTCGTCCAGCTAATAGACCCATCATGATCGTATGGGCCCCATCTATTGATCATGAGCGCTCATTCGGTGGTCAATGGCATTAATTATAAGTAAGCCATCCCATAATCAGATTGTCCCCTTTACAAAGTAGAAAACAGATGGATGCAAGGGACGTGTCCACTTATCTCAACCTTCGACTGAAACAGATTAGGGCAGTCCTTAGCGTGCCCTAGCCTTTATAAGAATCCTTTGATCTCGGAATTGCCACTGAGATACAACAAAGAGATAGAGAGAAAGGGAAAAGAAAGAGAGTGCGAGTTACGATGCCGCACTGCACCAGACCGATTGAGTCACCTCGACTCGTGGTGAGCTTGCACGAGTCTATGGGCCCATGGATCATTTCAAGAAGATTGAGAAGGAAGAGATAGGTAGAAAGGAAAGAATCAGAAAATGAGAGAGAGAAAGGAAAGGGCACGGGTGCTGCTAGAGGGCCACTCCAGCTCAACTCCAGCTGAGTTGTTGACTCGTTGTGTCAACTCAGTTAGGCTGAGATTGGGTCTAGGTTTGATCAGCATATTGCTGGAATTCCAGCTAGTAACAAAAAAAAAGGTAAGAGAGGAAGAAAAGGAAGAAGGAAGGAAAGAGTGATGGGGAGGTGTTGGCGGTTAAGTGGAGTCGAGTCAACTCAGCCAAAACTGAGTTCAACGTCCATTGCTGGACATTCGAGCATGTAGGAGAGTGAGAGAGTAGAAAGAAAAAGGGGCAGAGAGAAGAAGAAGGAAATGTGAAAAAAAAAGAGAGGGAGAAAGAGGAAGGGAGAGGTTTGGCTAGAGTTATGGGTTGACTCGCTGAGTCAGTCGGGTCAAGTCGGCCTTGGGGTTGGCCTGGGTTGAGTAAGATGGGTCCACCTTGCTGGACATTAGGTTTGGAGAGGAAAAAAATGGGAAGAAGAAGAAATACATAAAGAGAGTGAGCATGGGATGCTTTGCTCCTAGGTCGACTTGATGAGTCACTAGGCCGAGTTAGGCCGTGCTTTACTAAGTCCATCGCTGGACATCTTTTAGTAGAAGGGATAAGAGAAAGAAAATAGGAAGGGAAGAAAGAAATGAAAGGAGGAGAAGAGGAAAAGAAAGTAGAGAAGAGAGTCGAGTCGGCAAGGTGAGAATTCTCATTTTAAAACTATTGACTAGAGATTTTTGATTTGCTATTATTGCTGTCATCAATTGTAACTCTATTTATTAATTTCCATCATAATGATTTTTATTACCATGGTAGCTAATATAAATCATAACACTAATGCTAATAATGATTTTATAATTAGTAAGTTTATATGGCAATTAATGGTACACCAAACTAGAAGGATCTTGATTTACAATTTCCATCCTTATTAATATTATCATGGTAATTTTTATTAGAGACTTGATTAGCCACTAAATAGATTACTCATACTAGTATTAGCTAGTATAGATAAAACCACAACTGTAGTTATTAGGATTTTACTCACCATTCTTAGATATTGTTATTGGTGGTAAAAGTATATTGATTCCTACCATTATGATGATTATTACTGCCATGATTAGCTAATTGTAATTCTATCATTAATATTAATAATTTAGGATTCAAATTCTAGAATCTAAGTTTAAGACTAAACCCTAAGATGAAAATCCTAATCCTACATTAAGACCCTAAGATAAATAATCGAAACCCTAAGTTATAATCTCAACCATAAATAATGTGTAGAACTCGATTTAACAATGTAATTTCCTAATTCATGATAGCTCGATTATAAGGGACCACACGTCTCCTAGCTATGGTGGTAAGCGATCCCACTATAAGGTGATAATTCTTCCCCTTAAGCTTTCCATTTTCTCGTTAGCATAAGTTATAGTTTTTATTTAAATTCATAATTGGTATCTCCCTTTATAATCATGTGTCAGCTGGTAGAAATTGAATTGTTGTATTACATGCTTTATGATTATCCTATATAATTGTTCATGCTTGTGGATTTCTTTTTGTGGATTGCTTATGAAACTTAAACTGGTACATTAGTTGAAAATTTCCACATATGAATGTACACCCATACTTGGGATGTAACTTGACTAGTTGTGATCGTAATGGACCTTCGACTTGTTGGTTATTGAGTGTTGGTCTAGATGGATCATTTATGTGGGCCTACCATCTAAGGTTGTTATGTCCAATGGTTTTCAAGGATGGTCTTTTATCGCATGATTTTGATATCGCCCTATGTGGCTTTATTCTGGTAATTTCCCTATATGGGTTCGATGTTTTTATACCTTACAACCATGCGATGGTAAGGTCTAAATATTATAATATTTTGGCCACTAGTCGATAGGTTTCCATTAAACATCCTAAGATGGTAATCTCATGAGCCAGGGATGGTGGTATGGGACCTATGCCCGTGCTGTCGGCCTATGCTAGTGACAAGCCCCCGTAGTGACCTTTGAGCTTACTTAAATTAACTGGTTATAATTGAATTAATAATGGACTGGCTAATCATGCATACATCGCACAAACCAACATCTATTGCTATTGTACGTGATGTATGTATTGTTCCAACTTGATGATGTTTCCCAGGTTCGATGATTCCGACTGGATGATGTGTCCGAGGTTCAATGATTGCATGGGTGATGAGCCCACTGTCCGCAAGGATGAGCATCCCCGGGGCATGATTGCATACTTCATGCATCCATGCATCTAATAAGACTACATTTACTCTGTTTTAGTTGTCTAGATGTTTTATACTATTTCTTACCTAATGCGGCGGTGTGTAATATTGAGGGGAATTCACACTAAGTTGGGCACTCACCCATCAAATATACAACCGTATAGCAGCGGTGTGTAATATTGAGGGGAATTCACACTAAGTAGCGCACTCACCCATCAAATATACAATCGTACAGGTAGTACTGGTGGCTGATATGTATGTTCAAACTTGATAAGGAGCAGGGTACGATCGCCAAGGATGTATGACCGTATTTGCTTAGAGGAGCTGCATAATCTTATGACCTATATTTATATTTTTTTTTTGTTATTCTTCGTGTATTAAATCTTATAAATCTTGTACTTGTTTAAATTCAGAGACATTGTTTTGTATAAGTCATTATGGGCAACCTCTTGTATATTCTAAATGAAATTCAAAAATTCTCCCTTTATGCTTACTTGTCCATTCTACGCTCATCTGCTTGCTCTGATAGAATGAAAAAAAAATATATGTACTCGAATTTGACCATCCTTTAAGGTTGACATTTGGGTTTTTGGGAAACGAGTCAAATACTCAGGTCCTGAAAAGTCGGGGCGTTAAACACTTACGCCACTCTCTAAGCTTTTTATAAGCTTATGCACGATTGATGCGTGCAGATGACGTCAGGACGCAGCTATAGCCTCGCCGCAATTGGAGTGTGCAGCCGAGCTTCTAGAGTTTCTGTTACTTTCATTATCTTGTATTTCCCTTTCATACGTACTGTACTTAAAGTTTTTGATCATAGTGGATTTTATGATGGTGTTCTTGTGATTACTGTTCATAGGTTATCTTATGGTTATGCTTATACTAAATCAAACTGATGTTGAAAATCCTCCTTGTAGCATCCCAGGATCGGCACCTGGCGTATGGGTGCAGGGAGCCGAGAATGGGGTACTACGGAGGCTATCGGCACCGAATTCAGTGATCGTAAATTTTGTGAGCTCGGTTTCCGAGTTTGGAGCGTGACAGAAGTTGGTATCAGAGCATAACTTAGTAATAACTCAGAACAACGTCACATATCTAGTATGAGTTTAGGTTAATTAGGTTCCGAGTGCGTAACCTTCCGATTTAGCCCCCTAACGTGCCTTTGGGAGTTTTCAAGGATTGATAAGGCGCCTTTGTTCTTTTCAATAGGACATGCCGCGCAGGAGAGTGACCCGATCGACTCCGGCTCCACCACCTGAGGCTCCAGCTTTACCATCTGTGACTCCTGTTCTACCCCTAGAGATCCCTGCTCCCTAGGTTGAGGATGTTGTTCCTCCACCTGAGGTAGGCCGGTGTGGATCTAACCGTACCTATGAGTGCCTTCTAGTTACAACAGATGTTGCAGGCTATGATGACTGCTCTTCAGGGACAGGGTAGATGCCCAGTTGTTTTACCAGCCCAGGCAAAGCAGGAGCACACGCGTACTTTCTTCGAGAGTTCAAATAGCTCAATCCTCCATGTTTCCATGGCGAGCCAGATTCGACTGCAGCTGAGAGGTAGCACTGCGATGTGGAGAAGATTTTTTATACGATGGCGTGTATAACCTAGCAGCGGGTCCGGTTGGCAGTATTTCTTCTTCAGGGTGAGGCCGAGCAGTGGTGGACCTCCGTTACCTGTGTTGTAGGACCTGATTATATCTGGACATGGGATGATTTCATTGATCAATTTGAGTAGCAGTACTTCCTTGATAACATTCATCATCAGCGAGCATTAGAGTTCGAGACTTTGGTGCAGGGGGACATGTCCGTGACGCAGTATGCGGCTCGTTTTGTGGCGCTATCGACGTTCGCACCATATTTGGTTGATGACGAGGGGCGGAAGGCCCACCGTTTCGAGAACGACTTGTGTTATGGTCTTCGAGGATGTGTTTTGAGCATGAGCCTTTAACTTTTTAGGTGGTTGTACAGAGGGCTCAGATTTAGGAGATTGAGTGGGCTAGCTCATAGAGCAATCGAGATTAGAGGAGAGGCCGTAAGAGGTAGGCCCCCTCCAGTAGCTCCCAGCAGCATCGATGACCACAGAGGTACAGGAGCCACTCACCTGCTAGAGCACTAGCAGTACCTTCAGCGCCACCCCAACAGCCTTTTATAGGGACTTGTTATGGATGTGGTGAGACAGGGCACTATGTGTATAAGTGCCCTCGCTCTCATCATCCCGACGCTAGCCGAGAGAGGCTACGGAAAGATCCAACGCAAAGAATGACCTCGACGGCGACCTCCAAGGCAACAGTGACCCCATCAGCAGCGACCACAGCCACCTCAGCCGCTGAGGCCCCATCAACAGCAGAGACAACAGTACAGGTGGCCATAGAGGCAGCAACAACACCAGGGACCTCAAAGGGGACAGACACCTCCTCAGCCAGCTCAGGCTAGATTTTATGAGGCTCAGCAAGACCCGCAGACCTCCGGAGGAGTTATTAAGGGTATACTTCCAGTTCTTCATGCATCGCCCGAGTATTATTTGATTCCAGTGCTTCGCACTCATTCATGTCTGAGGATTTTCGCCGATCGACTGGGTTGCAGATAGAGTCTGCTAGTGAGGGATTGATTGAATCAATGCCCTTAGGGAAGACTATAATATTAGGCCACTTCTATTCTTCTTACCCGTGTCAGTGGGAGAGATTTTCTTGCCCGCCGACTTATATGTGCTGCCGATGTCGGATTTTAATGTTATCTTGGGCATGGATTGGCTTGCCGAGTACTACGCCATCTTTGACTATTCTGCGAGGACAGTCATGCTCTGCATACCAAGCTTACTGCAGTTTTATTTCGTTACTAAGCCCAAATGAGAGTCGTTGTCTTGTTTGATGTCCTATGCCATTGAGGAGCCTGTCGCCACTTGTATTGATCA
Source organism: Magnolia changhungtana (assembly GCA_030180095.1). Taxonomy (NCBI): domain Eukaryota; kingdom Viridiplantae; phylum Streptophyta; class Magnoliopsida; order Magnoliales; family Magnoliaceae; genus Magnolia; species Magnolia changhungtana. The sequence continues at coordinate 102,136 of JASAUF010000302.1, forward strand.
GTTGTTGATCGTCTGTGACTTCCCCTACGTGTTCCAGGAGATTTCAGGGTTGCCGCCAGGCCACCATATTGAGTTCCAGATCGAACTTGTGCTCGGTACCACACCTATCTCGAAGGCCCCATACCGTATGACACTGATGGAGTTGCGTGAGCTGCAGTGACAGTTGGATGACACTACCAGAAAAATGGGCAAAGGCTATGGTTAAAATCCGTAGCCATAGATTTAGTTCGTAGCACGACCGTAGTTGTAGGTGCTGTGACAATAGGTCTGGAACCTATAGCTACGGATTTAATCCGTAGCTATAGGTTACAACAGCAACGGATATAATCCGTAACAATTATATCTGTAGCGATAAGCATAAACAACTACGAATATTATTTGTAGTTAAAAGTTCGTAGCAATATGCCAAATTTAATAATAGCTACAGCTGTCAGATTATCGGCTAGGGTCAATATTCGTAGCTATTTTATACATTTAAAAACAAAGGCTACGGATTTAATTCGTAGCCATAAACCTATAGCTACGGTCAATATCCGTGCTATAATCATTCATTTATTCAATTACCACCTGCATAATCATTCATTCATTCAATTACAATAATTCATTCATTCATACCATAGCCATAGACCTATAGCTACGGTCAATATCCGTGATATCATCATTTATTTATTCAATTACCACCTGCATAATCATTCATTCATTCATTCAATTACAATCATTCATTCATTCATTCATTCCATAGCCCTAGACCTATAGCTACGGTCAATATCCGTGCTATAATCATTTATTCATGCAATTACCACCTGCATAATCATTCATTCATTCAATTACAATCATTCATTCATTCATTCATTCAATCAATTACAATTATAATTACAATAATGCTGAAAATACAAATCTTGGTGAGTCTGTGTGCACTCGCATATGGCCAGGTGCATCCTTCATCCAACATAAATAGAAAATGAATGCGAGTATCAGTAGTCCACCTGCACATCCGACAGCTATACCAATAACTTCTCCTGTGTGTCTTCTGTAATTATTCGAGGGTGAACCACCACTAAAGGACTCTGCAACATAAAAACAAAGAATCAGTCAATTGAAAAAGGATGAAAACTAAATGCAAGGAAAACATAGAAATATAATAGTTGAGAACCTAGAGAATTGGTTATATGTTATAGGTTATAGGTTATAGGTTATAGTTTTTGGGAATTGAGAATTGGTTAAGGTTTAGGTTTAGGAAAGCGGGTTCGAGTTCAGGTTCGGGACCAGGTTTAAGTTTGGGTTTTCAAGTTTAGGCTTAGGTTTAGGTTAGGGAGTTGAGATTAGGATTAGGTGTAGGTTTAGGTTTAGGGATTTGAGAATACATTTAGGTTTTAGGTTTTGGTTTTGGTTTAGGTTAAAGGTTTTGGTTTAGGTTATAGGTTATAGGTTTAGGTTAGGGTTTAGGTTTAGGAAATCGGGTTCGGGTTCTGGATCGGGTTTAAGTTATAGGTTATAGGTTTAGTTTATAGGTTAAGGTTTGGGTTATAGGTTTAGGTTAGGTTTAGGTTTAGGTTTAGGTTTAGGTTATAGGTTATAGTTTTTGAGAATTAAGAATTGGTTAAGGTTTAGGTTTAGAAATCGGGTTCGGGTTTGGGATCGGGTTTAAGTTTGGGTTTTCAAGTTTAGGTTTAGGTTTAAGTTAGGGAGTTGAGATTAGGATTAGGTGTAGGTTTAAGTTTAGGGATTTGAGAATAGATTTAGGTTTTAGGTTTAGGTTTTGGTTTTGGTTTAGGTTATAGGTTTTGGTTTAAGTTAAGGTTTAGGTTTAGGTTATGGGTTTTGAGATTTGAGAATAGGTTTAGGTTATAAGTATAGGTTTAGGTTGGGTTATAGGTTCAAGGTTTAGGTTTAGGTTATAGGTTTTGGGATTTGAGAATAGGTTTAGGTTATAAGTATAGGTTTAGGTTGGGTTATAGGTTAAGGTTTAGGTTTAGGTTATAGGTTTTGGGATTTGAGAATAGGTTTAGGTTATAAGTATAGGTTTATGTTTAGGTTTATAGGTTTAGGTTAAGGTTTAGGTTAAGGTTATAAGGTTTAGGTGGGTTTAGGTTATAGGTTATAGGTTTAGGTTTAAGTTATAGGTTTAGGTTTAGGTTTAGGTTTTAGGTTTTAGGTTTAGGTTAAGGTTTAGGGATCCTGTTCGGGTTCGGGTTCGGGTTTAGGTTTAGAAATTGGGTTTGGGTTTAAGTTTGGGTTTAGGTTATAGGTTATAGGTTTAGTTTATAGATTAAGGTTTGGGTAATAGGTTTTGGTTAGTTTAGGTTTAGGTTATAGGTTATATGTTATAGGTTATAGTTTTTGGGAATTGAGAATTGGTTAAGGTTTAAGTTTAGAAATCGAGGTTCGGGTTAGGGATCGGGTTTAAGTTTGGGTTTTCAAGTTTGAGTTTAGATTCGGAGTTGGAGTTAAGATTAGGATTAGGTATAGGTTTAGGGATTTGAGAATACATTTAGGTTTTAGGTTTAGGTTTTGGTTTTGGTTTAGGTTATAAGTTAAGGTTTAGATTTAGGAAATCGGGTTCGGGTTTGGGATTGGGTTTAGGTTTGGGTTTAGGTTATAGGTTATAGATTATAGGTTTAGTTTATAGGTTAAGGTTTGGGTTATAGGTTTAGGTTAGGTTATAGGTTATAGTTTTTGGGAATTGAGAATTGGTTAAGGTTTAGGTTTAAGAAATCGAGTTCGGGTTTGGGGTTGGATCGGGTTTAAGTTTGGGTTTTCAAGTTTAGGTTTAGGTTTAGGTTAAGGAGTTTAGATTAGGATTAGGTGTAGGTTTAGGTTTAGGGAATTGAGTTTAGGTTATAGGTTTAGGAAAAGGTTAGGTTTAGGTTATAGGTTTTGGGATTTGAGAATAGGTTTAGGTTTAGGTTATAGGTTTAGATTAAGGTTATAGAGGTTTAGGTTATAGGTTATAGGTTTAGGTTTAAGTTATAGGTTTAGGTTTAGGTTTAGGTTTTAGGTTTAGGTTATAGGTTATAGGTTTAAGGTTTAGGGATTCTGTTCGGGTTCGGGTTCGAGTTTAGGTTTAGGAAATCGGGTTCGGGTTTAGGTTTGGGTTTAGGTTATAGGTTATAGGTTATAGGTTTAGTTTATAGGTTAAGGTTTGGGCTATAGGTTTAGTTAGTTTAGGTTTAGGTTATAGGTTATATGTTATAGGTTATAGTTTTGGGAATTGAGAATTGGTTAAGGTTTAGGTTTAGGAAATCGGGTTCTGTGTTCGAGATCTGGGTTTAAGTTTGGGTTTTCAAGTTTAGGTTTAGGTTTAGGTTAGGAGTTGAGATTAGGATTAGGTATAGCTTTAGGTTTAGGGAATTGAGTTTAGGTTATAGGTTTAGGGAAAGGTTAGGTTTAGGTTATAAGTTTTGGGATTTGGGAATAGTTTTAGGTTATAAGGATAGGTTTAAGTTAGGTTATAGGTTAAGGTTTAGTGGATTTGAGTTTAGGTTATAGGATTAGGTTAAGGTTTAGGTTTAGGTTATAGGTTTTGGGATTTGAGAATGGGTTCGAGTTTAGTTTTTATAGGTTCTGGTTTTGATCTAGATTATATGTTTTGGTTTAGGTTATAGGTTTAGGTTATAGGTTTTTGAATTTGAGAATGGGTTCGGGTTTAGGTTATAGGTTTTGGTTTTGGTTTTGGTTTTGGCTTTAGGTTTATGTTAAGGTTTAGGTTTAGGTTATAGGTTTTGGGATTTGAGAATGAGTTCGGGTTTAGGTTATAGGTTTTGGTTTTGGTTTAAATTATAGGTTTTGGTTTAGATATAGGTTATAGGTTTAGATTTAGGTTATAGGTTTTGGGATTTGAGATTGGCTTCGGGTTTAGGTTATAGGTTTTGGTTTTAGTTTAGGTTATAGGTTTTGGTTTAAGTTATAGGTTATAGGTTTAGGTTAAGGTTTAGGTTTAGGTTATAGGTTTTGGGATTTGAGAATGGGCTGAAAGGGTTTAGGTTATAGGTTTTGGTTTTGGTTTAGTTATAGGTTTTGGGATTTGAGAATGGGTTCGGGTTTAGGTTATAGGTTTTGGTTTTGGTTTTGGTTTAGGTTATAGGTTTTGGATTTGAGAATGGGTTATGGTTTAGGTTTAGGTTTAGGAAATCAAGTTCGGAGTTCGTGGATTGGGTTTTCAAGTTTAAGTTTAGGTTTAGGTTAGGGAGTTGAGATTAAGATTAGGTGTAGGTTTAGCTTTAGGAATTGAGTTTAGGTTATAGGTTTAGGGAAAGGTTAGGTTTAGGTTATAGGTTTTGGGATTTGGGGAATAGTTTTAGGTTATAAGTATAGGTTGAGGTTAGGTTATAGGTTAAGGTTTAGGATTTGAGTTTAGGTTATAGGTTTAGGTTTAGGTCTAGGTTTAGGTTTAGGATTTGAGTTTAGGTTATAGGTTTAGGTTTAGGTTATAGATTTAGGTTTAGTTTTGGGTTTTGGGATTTGAGAATGGGTTCGGGTTTAGGTTATAGGTTTTGGTTTCGGTTTAGGTTATAGGTTTTGGGATTTGATAATGGGTTCGGGTTTAGGTTATATGTTTTGGTTTTGGTTTAGGTTAGAGGTTTTGATTTAGGTTATAGGTTACCGATTTAGGTTAAGGTTTAGGTTTAGGTTATAGGCTTTTGGATTTAAGAATGGGTTCGTGTTTAGGCCATAAGTTTTGGTTTTGGTTATAGGTTTTAGTTTAGGTTATAGGTTTTAGGTTTAGGTTTAGGTTTAGTTTAGGTTATAGGTTATAGATTTGAGAATGGGTTCGGGTTTAGGATATAGGTTTAGGTTTAGGTTTAGGTTATAGGTTATAAGATTTGAGAATGGGTTCGGGTTTAGGATATAGGTTTTGTTTTGGTTTAGGTTATAGGTTTTGATTTAGGTTATTGGTTTAGGTCTTGGTTTTGATTTAGGTTATAGGTTATAGGTTTAGGTTTTAGGTTTAGGTCTTGGTTTTGATTTAGGTTATAGGTTATAGGTTTAGGTTAAGGTTTAGGTTTAGGTTATAGGTTTCGGGATTGAGAATGGCTTTGGGTTTAGGTTATAGGTTTTGCTTTTGGTTTAGGTTATAAGTTTTGGGATTTGGGAATAATTTTAAGTTATAAGTATAGGTTTAGGTTAGGTTATAGGTTTTGGGATTTGGGAATAATTTTAGGTTATAAGTATAGGTTTAGGTTAGGTTATAGGTTAAGGTTTAGGGATTTGAATTTAGGTTATAGGTTTAGGTTTAGTTCTAGGTTTAGGTTTAAGGAATTGAGTTTAGGTTATAGGTTTACGGAAAGGTTAGGTTTAGGTTATAGGTTTTCGGATTTGGGAATAGTTTTAGGTTATAAGTATAGGTTTAGGTTAGATTATAGGTTAAGGTTTAAAGATTTGAGTTTAGGTTATAGGATTAGGTTTAGGTTTAGGTTTAGGTTTAGGTTTAGGATTTGAGTTTAGGTTATAGGTTTAGGTTTAGGTTTTGGGCTTTGAGAACGGGGTTCGGGTTTAGGCTATAGGTTTTGGTTTTGGTTTAGGTTATAGGTTTTTGGATTTGAGAATGGGTTCGGGTTTAGGTTATAGGTTTTGGTTTTGGTTTAAGTTATATGTTTTGGTTTAGGTTTTAGGTTTTAGGTTTAGGTTATAGGTTATAAGATTTGAGAATGAGTTCGAGTTTAGGTTATAAGTTTTGATTTAGGTTTAGGTTATAGGATTTGGTTTAGGTTATAGGTTATAGGTTTATGTTAAGGTTTAGGTTTAGGTTGTAGGTTTTTGGATTTGATAATGGGTTTGGGTTTAGGTTATAGGTTATATGTTTAGGTTAAGGTTTATGAATTCGGGTTTGGGTTCGTGTTTAGCTTATAGGTTATAGGTTTAGGTTAAGGTTTAGGTTTAGGTTATAGGTTTTGGGATTTGATAATGGGTTCGGGTTTAGGTTATAGGTTTTGGTTTTAGTTTTATAGGTTAACGGTTTAGGTTTAGGTTATAGGTTTTTGGATTCGAGAATGGGTTCGGGTTTAAGCTATATGTTTTGGTTTTGGTTTAGTTATAGGTTTTCGTTTAGGTTGTAGGTTTTAGGTTTTAGGTTTAGGTTTTGGTTTAGGTTCAGGTTATAGGTTATAGGATTTGAGAATGGGTTCAGGTTTAGGTTATAGGTTTTAATTTAGGTTTAGGTTATATGTTATAGGTTATAGGTTATAGTATTTGAGAATGGGTTCAGGTGTGGTCCCTGCAAATACAAATATAAACACGGCCTGTCTAAATGGCCAGACCCTTCCAATGCCGTCCATAGGAAATGGACAGCTTTATCATGGTCATAACAGCGGTTCCCACCTTCCAGGGACCCCCGCTCTTCCGGATAGCTCCGACGCACATCCGGGTCTGCTCCATTAATTTTGAACAAATACATAAATACGGCCTGTCCAAATGGCCAGGCCCCTCCAATGCCGTCTATAGGAAATGAACAACTTCATCATGGTCATAACAGCGGTTCTCACCTTCCAGGGACCCCCACTCTTCCGGGTAGCTTCGACGCACATCCAGGTCTGCTCCATCAATTTCGAGCAAATACATAAATACAGCCTGTCCAAATGGCCAGGCCACTCCAATCATGTGCATTCTTGACAAGAGAACGTACCAGATGCTTGAATCTGAAATATGCAGCTCCAATCCTCACACATGCAACATCCACCTGAAAGAATGTGCATAACTGTCATGCTTGAGTAATCAATATAGGAATCTACAACTAAAACCATAAAACCAGAGATACTCACTGCATTTTTAGGATCTCTTATTAAGCAACCTAGACCCTGCATTGTCCCTCTACTGTCAGAACCGACCAACTGTAAAACATTGTAAATCAAGTTATTAGGATATTCATAATTACCATAAAACTTAAGTAATTTTTTAATTTTATTAGTACCTCTGTAAGGGTATCATCCACACCGATCATCCTAGAAGAAGGATTACTTTGCGACAAGGTCCACTTCTTTCCACCACCTGATAAAGAGAGAGCAAGATTCAAAGATAGAAATAGGAAAATAGATGGGGCACTCTTGTACGTCTATCAAGACCATCCAAATGATGGGCACATTGTGGATGGAGAAAATCTCCAAAATCACACTGATCACCAAGACATCCTAACCATGCATTTGATGGCTATAAAATGGATGGTTAAAAGAAAGTGATCCTGCACATGCTTGTGTAGCAAGCAGATGTCATGATGGGTTGATGCAATACAAATGTAGGCCGCTCTTTGATGTGTGTTAGAAATCCACACCGTGCATTTGGTGGATTCCCTGTAGGTTACAGGAAACCAAAAAAATAATACAAATAATAAAATAAATAAGCTGTATCTAAAACTTGCGTGGACCATACCATTTGAAACCATGCCTAAAATAACTAAAAGAACTTGGTGGGGGCTCACCTTAGTCTAGTAATGACCTAAAATTTGGTGTGACTCCTCATCCAAGTGGGACACACATTAGGAATGGATAGGATGTTTGAACCTTTTCTAAGTGGGCCCTATAAACAATCAAGAATGTTTTGATGGATAGGCATCTACTATTAATTAACTTTCATTACAGCCATTTCTTTCCCACCATTGTGTCAAATGTGCAGAAGATGTTGCATCAGACTGTCCATTCTTTAAAAGGATTTGAATCTGTGGAAGTTAGGCATTTGGTTTCTCCAAAACTCACAGAGCAGGAACAGAGATGGAAGTAAGTGGACACCCTTTCCAAATTCCTTCAGTTCGGTCTCCTGTAAAATGAAATGAATTGGGGCTACCCTATCTGATTCAATTGGCGCTACTGCCATCCGAGCAGACCCTATAAGTATCTAATAGCCCCCATACATACTTACACCATCTTAGAAATAGGAAAAAGAGATATCAAGTCCCAGATGCTAGGGAGTACACATATTCCATGCATTTGGTGCAGTGTTTTCTGATTTTCTCTTTTTAACACAAAATAAAAGGGTGTGTTTGGTTACACCCAATATCATGAAATTTCATGATACTTGCACCAAATTAGAATAATCAGTCTTGAAATTTCAAGATATTTGGTGCAACCAAACGCATCGTAGCTTGGGCAAAACCAAAGTGTAAAAGAAAAGAAAAGAAAAAATCTTCTACATTTTTTTTCTTGGACAACAACCAACACAATTATGGAATTATGCAATTCCCTAGCTTAAACATCCGGTTAGTTTTAGATGTAGCAGTCCTAGTAAATCATCAACATTACAACTTCAGGAAGTATTTGAGCATAAAGTAGCCATAATTGGAAAATCTTAAAGGTAGCATGTGATTAAAACAACTTGAAACCAGGTTCAGCAAGCACAAACAGATCTTGAACCAAAAACCATGCCTTTAACCAGCTCAATAGCTTACAATGCCTATAAATTGAGAGGGTTTTGGAAATGTGCGGTCTCGGAATAAATGTAGCAAGTAACGGGCATGTAAGTTCACAGTCTTGGCTTCATTAATGCAACCCATCCATCCACCCAAACCCATAAAATCAACCTAAAGATAACTTGGTTAGTTTGCAAATAAATAGAATTTTGCATTTGAAGAAAGATCATATACAACAAGTTGTTGCAGGTCTACAATGAATAATGAAGGAATCAAACTCTTTGCAGGATGCAGTGCAGAATCCTGATCAACCAAACGATTCTGATCATCTAAATATAGACCATTTTTCTTATAATGTCTATTTTTGGAGCAATCAACCGAATGGGACATGGTACTTGCTTATTAAAAATAAAAAGAAAAAAAGTGTGGTTCATGCTGTCGTGTGGTGTTGTACATGAGCTTTATTGCATGTGCTTGTACTCTTAAGAGAAAAGCTTATGAAGCCTTACATACCTTGTCAACAATCTGGTTCGCATTTTCTTTTTGTTTTATTAATTCCAACCGTAATGGTCAGTAAGTTATTCGAAGCTTTTGCATTCCCCTGATTCAAAAATACCAGAAGACATTAATATGAAGTGCCGAAAAAATAACATGGTAATGCTAATGAGGTGATTTGCTTCATATGTGCTAATGTGGCACATGTGCATGATCCTGGCTCTTCAGTTACGAGAACTGTTAACATGACCTGGCCTGTGACACATGTTTGTGACAGGAATCATTGTGAAATCTCCAAACAACTCTCACAAAATGGAATTGATTTCAAATGTAAACCGACAAGATGATAACAAATAACAAAAGAATTTTAAACAATAAGAAATGTTGTGTTCATGGAAACCGCTTGAATTCAAAATACAATTTTAGTAAAACTGAAACATTGATTTGTTTACCATGATCGGGATTCGACCGACAGGTGACAAATGCTAACAGAAATTCTCCAAACTCATTTAACATTATAATAAATGCCCAAATGGCCTATCAATCTCAGTCATGAGAAAGAACGAAATACCCATGAATAAATGAAGTAGACTTACATCACCTGAGTTCCTGGAAGAAAACGGAAAGATGAGATTGTAATAGAAAAAGAGAGGGTTGGTTGAAAAGGAAAGACAATACAAAAAAATCGATAACAAGAGCAGAAACACCTACCTTCTTCTACTTTTTTTTTTCTTTTTTTTGAAAGGCAGACTTCTTACAATGTATATATAGAAAGACGGGGATGTATTTTAATTTCTAATGAAATCCAAGTTGCAAGTGAACTGAGGTCAGGCATAATGAGCCTGTTGGGAATTGATGCAACCACCAAGTCCCCAGGTCTAACTGGTTCCCTTCAAACAAAAATAGATGTGATCCTCGTGTAGTATCAAAAATATCACTGAATCAAAACCACTATAAGTAGCTGAAAAGAACATAACAAATCTGTAGTCCTCTAAACTTAGAGCATCTCTTAAATATTATATGAGTCTGAAATATTGAAACATAGGATAAAATCAGCATCATGTGTTTGTTGCATAAAACATTGACAAACAAAGGTTAAGAAGGATCCTCATACGTGTGTAGCCTAGCCCATCTATCCACACCCCAGTACATACCAAGACAGCATGTGGCGACCATTTAAGCCATCTGGGTGGGTCCCACTGTACTGACACTAGCAAATTCATTAGATGGCCCGTTGTCAATGAAATAAATTGTAACATCCCAAAAAATCAAGGGTCGAGCATAAACTCAACTCTCGAGTTCCAGAACATCACTTATGCAACATAGATAATGATGATTAAATGTTGTCTATGTTAGTACAATAAACATTGGTGAGATTCTATGAAAACAGTAATTCATACTCCAGATCCATGTATAAAACGTAAGCGGAAGGCTGGAAAGTGTATATAGATATATATAAAATAAAACATTCTCAAATGTTGGCGTAGAAGGCTCGGACAGTATATAGATATATATAAAACAAAACATTCTCGCTAGCATGTACGTCACCAAGGGGCATATTCATAAGCCGCGCAATCACCCTCACATCAACAGTGGCAAACAGTTCCACCCTAACCAAGAGCCGAAACTACAAAGGTTCTAGTGTAGGCTCATGAATGTTGGCGTAGAAGGCTTGGACAGTACTAGCATTGGCGCGACCTCTGGCTTTAAACAGCGGACCCTAATGGGCTGCCTCCAATTGCTCGAGTAAGAAGTATTCACCGAAGAGTCACCCATCTACCTCAGCTTCAAACAGCACTCTTCGATCCTCATACACTCCATGAGGTAGTGTCACCAACTGAGCTCTCACAGTAGGATTTCGTGGATCGAGATCCCGCTTCGTCTGCAACTCCCGCTCAATGTGTATGTTCGCCGGGGCACCTCTAGGTCACCTTGAACGTGTAGGGTGACTAGGCCCAGCCTCTTCAGCGGTGCTCTTTCTCTTTACCATGAGAGAAAAGATAGAGGATATGGAGAAAATGGCCGTAATGACTTCAAAAAGGGCCATGGGAAGCAAAGAACAGAGAGAAGGGGCTGATTTCTTTGGTTCCCCATGAACTTGAGCCTCAACAGAGATTACAAAGGCCCCAACTGACAGGGATTGAAGGAGGAAAATGAATAGATGGGATGGGTTGAGAGCTTACCCGAATTTGAGCTCCAAATGGGGCATGTAAGTGCTCAAATGAGAGAGAATGGAGAGGGTAGAGGGTAGGTGTTGCTGTGAACGATGGATATGGGTGGGTTGTGCCCGAAATGAGGGATTGGACGATTAAGAGAGAGGTTTGAGAGAGAAAACAGCAACCGAAAAGAGAAAAGGGGGCTTGGAGGGGCGTTTGAGAGAGAGGGGGGAAAACGACGTGAAATAGGGGTCCCCCCGTAATTTCGCATGCACCACACAAGCCCAGGGGTCAGGCCGACCATCACCAGACCCGGCCTAACCCGAGCGGGCCAACCTGACCGCGGTGACCGCTGTTTCGCAGCGGTCCACTAGGCCGAGAACCATACCGCCGGGGCATGGCTGTGGTCTCCCACCACCCCAAGTGCCAATGGCACCCTGGATCCATCTTGGGTCCCCCCAAATTGCATTGTGTGGCCCTCGACTCTGTTTCGAGTCATTTCAGGTCAAATCGAACGTATCTTGCAATCCGGAATGAGTTATCTGACGTATAATATATGATTTTGGGGTAAAACGAGCTAATGAAGCCAACCAACCCATTACGCTGGGTTGCGCAACCCAGAATTGTGAAAAAACCTTGGATCGATGGTCGTTTCCCTATTTCAATTTCGTCCTTACTATAAATAGTAGTTTTAGTTTGATTACTCTTCATCCGTTGGGCTTTAGGAGTTGCGCCCAATGCGAAAAGAGCCTAGAATAATTAGAAGAATGGCTTGGTGAAGCAAAATAGGACACTTACTATTTTTTTTTTGCAAAAAACCTTGCGCACTAGTAGACATCACGACCTTATAGTAAGTCGCGAATTCTAGGAGTTTTAGTTATAGTTTGTTTCTGATTTCTTTCCCATTACTTGGTATCCTTATTTAAAGGGTTATGAACTCGTTTTTGTTTTTATTCATTCATTAATCAATTTTAAATTTATTAGAATTTATTTCTATTTTCTGCTTTCATTTCTCGTAGATTCAAGAAGTCTCTGTGAGGAGCCAGAGAAGCTCCGAGGATTCGGAGTAGTTATCCTCATCATGTTTATTCCGTATTCTACCGATTTTTAATGGTTGGGATGAGGTAAATTGTGATCTAGACTCATTAATAGATGACCTAAAAATGATTCGGGATTGTTTCGCATGATCATAGGTGTGTACGAGCCCAATCTCAGCGGTCGATTTCGGTCGGTTTCGCCATTTGGCGAATTTGAAAAATCCTAAGTCAGTTTCTACATCCCGTCACTCCTTCCTAAGTCAGAGTGCGTTTGTATGCGTCGTGGGAACATAACTCAGGTCCGGTTTAATCAAAATCATACGCTGATACCAACTGTAACATCCCGAAAAATCGAGGGTCGAGCATAAACTCAACTCTCGAGTTCCAGAACATCACTTATGCAACATAGATAATGATGATTAAATGTTGTCTGTGTTAGTACAATAAACATGAGTGAGATTCTGTGAAAATAGTAATTCATACTCCAGATCCATGTATAAAACGTAAGCGGAAGGCTGGAAAGTGTATATAGATATATATAAAATAAAACATTCTCGATCTCCAGAGTATGAATACTTATTGAGTCACCGTATATATATATATATATATATATGTTGGTTCTAAATCAAATGTCAAAATAGTACAACTGAAATTATCAACCCTGTAGCCCATGTAGAAGACGGGACCTTTCATGCGGAGCCTCCAGCGAACTTGCATGTAGGAGAACTCCTCCTGATCGTCATAGAAGTCGGGCTCAGTCTCCTGTGCTCCAGTGATACCTGCATTTGATACAGGGTCTGGTGGGTGTTTTAAAACACTGTCCTGTAACGTGGGAATGAGTGACTAACTCAGTGGAACAATAAAGCATAGGTTAACATGCTATCAATTCAGTCAAATAGTAATGATAAAGCAGTACAATCAAACAATTCTAACTACTCTTATTTAATACAAGTATGAAATGACATGATATATGCCCTCACCGACATACTCCCTCATGTGACACCACCTTACGTTCGCGGCATGCTTTCTTTCCTCAGTGCTCCAGATCTTCCAAGCACATGCAATGCATGATAAGCATGATTACCAAGTTGTTATTAGTCTATTTCAAACAGCAGGATTAGGAAACTAAGGTACCTCCCTTGTATCATTCCCAAACATGATCCATTCTAGGGTCGTCAGTCCTAGATAATCTCATACGATGGTGTGTTTCTAGGTCGCTGCAAGGGCTACCAAGGCTGTTACATGGAATCGTTGTACCACTCCTCCATCACCTTATCAATATAGACCTAGCTTATACTCTGTTACTACGGGAAGGCTCGTCGCCTCACCGTAGATTCAGAGTATGCTCAAGGTCACTCCATTAACGTCCTACCAACTTGCAGTCTATTTTCGAAGCCCGACCAGTCCACTTATTGACAGTGGGACCTGGATGCAACCCGACTGAGGACCACAGCTAGGCTATGCCAGTATAGGCCGACAGCTCGAATTAGTGTCCCATACCACCATAATCGGCTCACTAGTCTAGTTGCTCATTGATCACTACGGGGAGGCACATGGCCCTAGCGTAGGCCGACAGCTCGACCACGGTGTCCCATGCCACCATGCATGGCTCATGAGTCTTAGCGGATCAAGGTACCAAGGTTAACGAAATTCCACTGGTAAGTTTGGTGCCCTAGGTTCAAGCAATAGTGTCCAAACATGGTGAACATACATTAGACACATCGGGTTAATTGACTAGCCTGACAAGCTCAAGCGCACAATCAATTAAACGACATAAAGTGCATAAGCACTTCGTGTGGCCTAACCACTATCGCCAATTGAAGTACGACTCGGGTTGGTCAAACACATCTTACGTGGCAAAATGAATCTCAACCACGATCTCAAGTCTGGTACCGATTGTCTGGACTATAAATATAGTCCCAACTCAATCAATCCTTATTCACAGCATGTGGAGTAAAGCATATTAAACAAAGTAATTCAAGCAAGTTAACAAGCATGTCATAAAGCATGTTATAAAGCATGTTATAAAGCATGTTATAAAGCATTATATAAACAAGAATACAAACACATATTTTTCATAAGTAAGTGGTTAAAGTAAGCAACTCACATGGAGGAAATCATACAGGTCTCTAAGGTAGTTGAAAATCCCATCTCAACACCTACCTAAGGCACCATCATCCAAACACTTATTCTCACAAGCATTTTCACAAACACTTAGAATACACAATTTCAACATACATAATGTATGTTAGCCAAACATGTTTTAGGGAGAGTCCTTTCGCCAAGCAAGTATTTTACGCACATATGATATATTCATACAGCAAATAATCATGGCAAACACATTTCCAAAATATATACGTATACAGTACTTTCTACAATACACTATTTCCACATACATAGTGTATATTAGCAAAATATGTATTAGGGCGAATCCTTTCGCCAAATAAGTATTTTATCCATATATCGTACAATCATACAAAAAATAATTATGTCAAACACATTTCCAAAATATATACGTATACGGTATTTTCTACAAATACCTAGAATATGTAGAATTCCATATTCTACACCTTTAATCAAAATGGAAAACGGACGGCACTTTGTACATGTGCAATTACATGCAGATCATGAATCTATCATTATCTGACATTGAAAGCATTGAAACCGTAACCTGTACAACTAAAGTCCTTACCTTTACGCCGTTGGAGCGTAAGAAACTTGATGGATTTTTCTAGCTTCCGTATACGGCAACTAGGTAGCCTAGAGAATGAAATAGGTTAGCTATTTCATCACTTGAATCAAATCAAACCCCTAAACAGGTTAGGGTTATAGTTTTCTTACCTAGAAAAGATGTTGAAATCGTTGGGAAAGCGATTAAATTGCAGTGGTAGAGCTCGTAGAGTGGCAGGGTAGAGCGGCCGGGAGATTCTCCCACTTCTCTCACACTTTCTCTCTCTTTTCTCCCTTCTCTCTCTAGGGTTTCTCTCAAATTTGTATGGCTGCAATGAGAGAGGGTTTAAGGTCCTTATATAGCCTAAAAACTCACCAAAATAGACTCCAGGTCAAAGTATACTTTAACCAAAGCGAGCCTTTTCCAGCTCAACGGAGGACTTCTGGCAGGCCTCCTTGAGCTAAAGGTCGGACTTAAGCTTACAGACACCGGATCCAAGTGGAGTTAAGTTTTCATTTCAGTCGGATTCTCAAATCATGCGTGGCGGACCGGTTTCAGTTCAACGGTCAGCGGATCTCGATCGGAGATTCCGAGTACATGGACATGTGTATGAAATTTTTCCTGATCCGAGGGTGTAATTTGGTCTGATTCTGACGGTCTGGTTACTTAAAACTGATCCGCAAGCGAGAGATGCCAGATTACTATTTGAGATATTTATTTGTAAAGAAATTCAAGTGTTTTCACACTCCTCGCTCCAGACTCAAGCGAATTACACTGGGACACTATCTGAATTTGATTTCTAAGATGGTTGTCAAGCCCAACAAGGCGGTCCTAAATCTTTAACTTCATGTTATTCGGACTTCCGACATGCGGTCCAGATCTGATACGGAGTTTCGGGATGCTCCCAAGAGCAGCCGGGTAATGAGATTGATCTTAGATTTTAGGGTAACCTAGCGTCAATGATTCTACAAGTTTTAGGTCTTGCAGATCGTATTTAAAGTGGATCAAGCGGATTTCGTAGCTAATCTAGTTTCGCACTTAGTTACTTTATCTCATTTCTAAAGGATTTAGTCCTGAGTAATTTCTGTCTGAGGTGGCACTTAGGCCATTGTAGTTTGTATATAAAGTGATCCAAGTTATAATACTTAACTAGTTTAAGATAGTGTCTAAGGTGAAAGTACTTAGAAAAATTGAAAGAACAAGGTGGTGAAGGGTGGGATTTATGAAGGAAATGGGTTCAAAAACAGTTTTAGACTTTGGGATTGAGTTCTGACAGGTTAATAAGGTGTTAGGATCGACCCGTCGCCTAAGGACATCTAATTCCAGGTTGGAAAAAATCTGGGCTATTACATAAATGGATAGGTAGAAAACTTAGCTTAGCTGCCCATTTATTTCGGATTCGATCCAAACCAATGAGCAAACAAACCTTATTTTTGGGCAGCCTACCCATAGATGGGGTCCGCCTAAGGTGGCTCCAATCTATCACCAGCGATGAATTGGACTGTAAAGATGGACAAGCAAACCTCTTTATAATGGCTATAAAGGGAGACTAATGCAAGCTAATATTTGAGTTTTTGAGCATCAATGCAATTGGTATTCAAGAATAAATCTCATGGCTGTCTCCCAGTTTCATTACATGATACTGATGTGATCAGTTCATAGAAGTGTAACATCCCAAAAATTGGAGGTCGAGTAGTAACTCAACTCCCGAGTTCCAGAACATCACTTATGCAACAAAATGAATGATGATTGAATGTTAATTGTATTCGTGCATTGAACATGAGTAAGATTAAGCCAAAACAACATATTATACTCCAGAGACAGTTAAATTGCAAGCGGAAGACTGTGATAGACATATAGAATATAAAAACTATGGTGAGTCTCCAGAATATGATAATGTTACCAGGTTAAATAATTACAAGTACAATTCTAAAATTTAGCAAATGTGAGGAAGTGTAATATCTTCTATCTCGAGTACCATAGCCCCGTCAATACATTACTAGGTCTTCATAGACCTGTCAAAGAGTTATATGTAGGAGAACTCCTCCTCAACATCATAGTAGTAGTCCGGCTCTGCTTCATAAACATCGTTATCACCTGAAACTCAACAAATCTGGTTGGTGTTATAAGCACCGTCCCATAACGTGGGAGTGAGTGATCAACTCAGTGGAACAATAAGGCATAGGTTAACATGTTATCAACTCAGTCAAGCAGTAATGATAAAGCAGTACAATCAAACAATTCTAAGTACTCTTATTAATGCAAGTATGAAATGACATGATGAATGCCCTTGCCAAACCACCCACATGCGACATCATTTTATGTTCGCCGATGCATACCTCCCTCAGTGCTCCACATCTACCAGGCACATGCGGTGCGATGATGAGCATGATTACCGAGTAGTTATTAGTCCATTTCAAACAGCAGTATTGGGAAACTAAGGTACCTCCCTTGTATCATTCCCAAACATGATCCATTCTAGGGTCGTCAATCCTAGTTAATCTCATACGATATTATGGTTCGAGAGGCATCGCGAAGGGCTCGTCACCCGTCAGCACGGATACATATCTCAGCGTATGCAGTTCAATTGCTGGCCGTAAGCTCGAATACAGGTCTCACCATACTCGGCTCAATCGCGGGCCATCAGCTCGAATACAGGTCTCACTGTACTTGGCTCAACTCATGCTCTTGTTGCTGCAAAGGGCTCATCGCCAATCACAGACTTTAGAGTCTACTCAAAGACACTACGAAGGACTCGTCGCCCGTCAACACGAATACAGGTCTCACCGCAGGTGTCGACAGCTCGAATACAGTGTCTCATACCACCGTATTCGGCTCATAAGTTTGGTTGCTCAATTGTCACTACGGGGAGGCACATGACCCCAGCGTAGGCCGACAGCTCGACCACGGTGTCCCATACCACCATGCCCGGCTCATGAGTCTTAGTGGATCGAGGAACCATGTTTAACGGGATTTCACTGGTAAGTTTGGTACCCTAGGTTCAAATAGTAGCGTCCAAACATGGTGAACATATATTAAACAAATCAGGTTACCTGACGAGCTTGGCTAGCTCGAGCGCATGACAAGTTGGACGACATGAAGTACAAAAGCACTTCGCGTGGCCAACCACTATCGCCAACCAAAGTGCCACTCGGGTTTGTCGAACACATCTCACGTGGCGAATGAATCACAGCCACAAATTCAATCCCGTTACCGATTGCCTAGACTATACAATAGTCCCAATCACATTCAATTGCAGATAGGTAAAGCAATAATGGATCAAGATTCGAATCATACAATGAAAGTCTGGTATTATCCGTTTAAGGCTGCTAGGGCAGTTGCACGGAATCGTTACACCACTCCCCCATCACCCATGATGGATCATACAACATAAACATGAATTTAAACATATACCTTACATAAATAAAATCATACAATCAGTTGAGCATGTTAACAAACATATCATAAAGCATATTATAAAGTATGTTATAAAGCATGTTATGAAGCAGTATATAAACAGGAATACAAACACATATATTTTATAAATAAGTGGTTAAAGTTAAACAACCCACATGGGGGAAATCATACATGTTTCTAAGGTAGTTGAGAATCCTATCTTAACACCTACCTAAGGCACCATCATCCACACACTTACTCTCACAAGCATTTTCACAAACACTTAGAGTACACTATTACAACATACATAGTATATAATACCAAAACATGTATTAGGGCGAGTCCTTTAGCCAAGCAAGTATTTTACGCATATATAATATATTCATACAGCAAATATTCATGGCAAACACATCTCCAAAATATATACGTATACGGTACTTTCTACAATACAGTATTTCTACATACATAGTGTATATTAGCAAAACATGCATTAAGGCGAATCCTTTCGCCGAATAAGTATTTTATAAATATATCGTACATTCATACAACAAATAATTATGTCAAACACATTTCCAACAAATATACGTATACGGTATTTTCCACGAATACCTAGAATATGTAAAATTTCATATTCTACAACTTTAATCGAAACAGAAAATGGAAAGAACTTTGTACATGTGCAATTGCATGCAGATCATGAATCTATCATTATCTGACATTGAAAGCGTTGAAAACCATAACCTATACACCTAAAGTCCGCACCTTTTATCGTAGAATCGAAACGGAGTCGATAGAATTGTTAAGTTCCTGTATACGGCAGTTTGGTAACCTATAGAATGAAATAGGTTAGCTATTTCATAACCTACAACCTATACAACCCCAAAAAATATTAGGGTTAGGGTTTTTAACCTAGAAACGTCGCTGAAATCGCCAGAAAAACGATTAGAACGGAGCGGTGGAGCTCGTGGAGCGGCAGGGAAACATGGCAGGGAGGTTCTCCCACGTCTCCCACACTTTCTCTCTCTTTTCTCTCTTCTCTCTCTAGGGTTTCTCTCAAATTCGTATGGCTGCAATGAGAGAGGGTTTAAGGTCCTTATATAGCCTTAAAAACTCACCGAAATAGACTTGTGGACAAGTTATACTTAGGTTATAACCAAAGTAAGATGGTTTCAACTTAACGGAGGACTTCTGGCAGGCCTCCTTGAGCTAAAGGTCGGACTTAAGCTCACAAACACTAGATCGAGGTAGAGTTAAGTTTTTATTTCAGTCGAATTCTCAGATCACGCGTGGCGGACAAGTTTCAGTTCAACGGTAAGCGGATCTCGATCGGAGATTCTAAGTACATGGATATGTTTATAAAATTTTTCCTGATCTGAGGGTATAATTTGGTCTGATTCTGATGGTCAGGTTGCTTAATACTAACCCGCAAGCGACAAGTCTCAGATTACTATTCAAGATATTTATTTTATAAAGAGACATGTGTTTTTACACTCTCTCGCTCCGGACTCAAGCAAACAGCCGTGGGACACAGTTTGGATTTGATTTTCGAGATAATTGTCAAGCCCAGCGAGGCGGTCCTAAGTCCTTAACTTCGTGTTAATTGGACTCCCGATGTGCGGTCCAGACCTGATACGGAGTTTCAAAGTGCTACTGAGAGCAGTCGTGTAATGAGTTTAATTCTTGGTTTTAGGGTAACCTAGCGTCAATGATTCTACAAGTTTTGGGTCTTGCAGATCGTATTTAAAGCGATTCAAATGGATTTCGTAGCTAATCTAGTTTAGCACTTAGTTACTTTTTCTCATTTCTAAGGGATTTAATCCTATGTGATTTCTGGTCGAGGTGGTACTCAGGCCTTTGTAGTTTATATATAAAGTGATCCAAGTTATAATACTTAGCTAGTTTAAGATAGTGTCTAGGGTGAAAGTACTTAAAAAAATTGAAAGAACAAGGTGGTAAAGGGTGGGATTTGTGAAGGAAATGGGTTCAAAGGCGGCTTTAGACTTTGGGTTTGAGTTCTGACAGGTTAATTAGGTGTTAAGATCGACCCATTGCCTAAGGACGTCTTATTCCATGTTGGGAAAAAATTCGAACTGTTACAATCTACCCCCCTTAAAATAAAATTTCATCCCCAAAATTGGCTAAGGGTAATAAGGGAAGATTTAATTATTTCTTTTGCCTAAGTTTTATTGATTTCACGTTTTTACGTGTGGTAGGGTATATACAAGCCTGGTTCATTTTAGTCTACCCCCCTTAAAACATATTTCTTTGTCTATTTCTCATACCCTGATAGTTTGCTACAATTTATTTCTTTAACTATTTGGAGTCTCGACGACAATCCCCAACAATTTAGAGTAAGATAGTTGTTTTCAATGTTTGACCAACACGGAGAGACGGTTATAGTGGGCTTGATCCCGATACATCGATCATCTACCGAGCTAGGGTAGAAAGCTCATCGTATCCCTTTCGAATCCTGGTGGATCCTAGTCTTCTGCTCGTCAGCAGTGAGTCCGTTGGTAGTCGCCCATGATTGAGAATTGGGTCAAGCCGCGAATGTTTTGCCGTTGTATATTTCAGTAACTCCGTAGACCGTTCACTCTAGGGAATGTTTAACATTGAAAGGTTCAAATATCCTATTTCTTGGGTTGCCCATTGGTCTAAGAGAGTCTTTGTTATTATCTATGTCCAAGGAAATGGTGAATCAAATCTTACTAGATCATCCTAAAATGGTTTCTCATAGTAGAACTTATTAGAGCTTCTATAATGTGCGTATTTAACGAGCACAGTTTCGATCCTGGACCAGTGGGGTAGGGTCCACCACACTTTCGTTATGCTACCCAGATCAAGGAGGTGTATTGATTTGACTTAGCTACATCTATCAGTCTCTAGCCTTCTCTAATGTATCCGGTAGTCTAGTTTTAATGTAGGTGTAGTCCAAAGTCTACGCTCATATGCTAGATGATTTCACATTATGTCTAATACAGCAAGGGTTTTATCACTTAGGGTCAGAGTTGTCTAATTGGAATTGAGTCGCCCGAACTTAAATTTAACTATGCTCGAGCACAACACACATGCTCATACCTGCTAAGAGGGTCCTAAGGTTTACATTATAAATTGTTATATTGCTAATCCCTCCTCGGGATTGGGAGTGGCATGGTTGGTAGGAGGGTGGGTGGGGATTAATTTTTATAGGCCTTGGAAAATGAATCTGGTATTGGAAAAGTGTGAGATGGGATTTTGAAACCCCATGATGATGAATTTCTAAGTATAATATGAAAACCAAGGATATACTTTTCATTGCATATATTCCAAACATGGCATTAGAAAACATAGAATACACCCAATCTAGGGACCATATCTTACACATACATTTATTATTACTTTTACAATTCCATCCACCTAATCTCACTTAATGTAGTTGATTGAACGGGCCCCAAATGTCCCATCATTTGGAGGTTGTGAAGGCTATAGAAAGGTGAAGAAAAAGGGGAGAACAAGGGCTGATTTCTCTGGTTTCCCACAGACTTGAGCCTCAACAGAGATTGCAAAGGCCCCAACTGACAGGGATTGAAGGAGGAAAATGAATAGATGGGATGGGTTGAGAGCTTACCCAAATATGAGCTCCAAACGGGGCATGTAAGTGATCCAAGGAGAGAGAATGAAGAGGGTAGGGGGTAGGGATTGTTGTGGATGGTGTGTATGAAAAGGTTGTGGTTGAAAATGGGAGGTGAGACGATTGGAAGGGAGTTTGGAGAGAAAATAGCAAGTTGGAGCGCTTAGAAGGGTGAAATAAGAGAAAGGGGGGCAAAACGATGTGAAGTAGGAGTCCCCCAATAATTCCGCACGCACCACACGTGCCAGGGGGTCGGGCCGACTATGACCAGACTCGGCCCGACCCGTACGGCCAAGCCTGACTACAGTTCCACCGCGGTCCACCTTGCCCGGCACCACACCGCCGCGGCTGGGTGGTGTTCTCCACCCTTCCAAGTTTCCAAATGCACCATGGGTCCACTTGGTTCCCCTCCGGATTGACGCGTGTGGCTCCCGACTTTGTTTCAAGTCGTTTCGGTTCAAATCGGACATATCTTGCAATCTGGAATGAGTTATCTGACGCATAATATATGATTTTGGGGTAGAACGAGCTAATGAAGCCAACCAACCCAACATGCTATGTTTCACAGCCTGGAATTGCAAAAAAAACTCCCGATCGATGGTCATTTCCCTGTTTCAATTTTTTTTACTAAAAATAGTAGTTTTAGTTTGATTACTCTTCATCTGTTGGGCTGTAAGAGTTGCGCCCAATGCGAAAAGAGCTTAGAATAATTAAGAGAACAATTTGGTGAAGCCAAATAGAACACTTACAATTTTTGGCCGAAAACTATGCGCACAGTAGACATCACGACCCTATAGTAAGTCGCGAATTCTAGGAGTTTTAGTTGTAGTTTGTTTCTTATTTCTTTTTCATTACTCGGTTTCCCTATTTTTGACGGCCTAGGAATGTTTCAAGGTTGACCTGTATGACCATGGTTGAATACAGACTCGATTTCGGCGTTCGTTTTTAGTGAACTTCGCCAATTGGCGAAATCGGGATACCTATGACTGTTTCTACGTCTCGTCACTCCTTCCTAAGTCAGAGTGCGTTAGAGTGCGTCGTGTGACCATAACCCAGGTCTGGTTTAATCCAAATCATGCTCTGATACCAAATGTAACATCCCAAAAATCGGAGGTCGAGTAGTAACTCAACTCTCGAGTTTCACAGCATCACTTATGCAACAAAATGAATGATGATTGAATGTTGACTGTATTCGTGCATTGACCATGAGTGAGATTAAGCTAAAACAGCATATCATACTCCAGAGACAGTTAAATTGTAAGCGGAAGACTATGATAGACATATAGAATATAAAAACTGCGGTGAGTCTCCAGAGTGTGATAATGTTACTAGGTTAAATAATTACAAGTACATTTCTAAAATTTAGCAAAGGTGAGGAAGTGTAATGTCTTCTATCGCGAGTACCATAGCCCCGTCAATACATTACCAGGTCTTCATAGACCTGTCAGAGAGTTATATGTAGGAGAACTCCTCCTCAACATCATAGTAGTAGTTCGGCTCTGCTTCATAAACATCGCCATTACCTGAAACTCAACAAATCTGGTTGGTGTTGCAAGCACCGTCACGTAACGTGGGAGTGAGTGATCAACTCAGTAGAACAATAAGGCATAGGTTAACATGTTATCAACTCAGTCAAGCAGTAATGATAAAGCAGTACAATCAAACAATTCTAAGTACTCTTATTAATGCAAGTATGAAATGACATGATGAATGCCCTTGCCAAACCATCCTCATGCGACATCATCTTACATTCGCAGATGCATACCTCCCTCAGTGCTCCACATCTACCAGGCACATGTGGTGCGATGATGAGCATGATTACCAAGTAGTTATTAGTTCATTTCAAGCAGCAGTATTGGGAAACTAAGGTACCTCCCTTGTATCATTCCCAAACATGATCCATTCTAGGGTCGTTAATCCTAGTTAATCTCATACGATATTATGGTTCGAGAGGCATCGTGAAGGCATCGCAAAGGACTCGTCACCCGTCAGCACGGATACATATCTCACCGTATGTGGCTCAATTGCTAGCCGTCAGCTCGAATACAGGTTTCATCGTACTCGTCTCAATCGCGAGCCATCAGCTCGAATACAAGTCTCACCGTACTCGGCTCAACTCATGCTCTTGTTGCTGCAAAGGGCTCATCGCCAATCACAGACTTTAGAGTCTACTCAAAGACACTACGAAGGACTCGTCGCCCATCAGCACGAATACAGGTCTCACCGTAGGTGTCGACAGCTCGAATACAGTGTCCCATACCACCGTATTCGGCTCACGAGTTTGGTTGCTCAATGGTCGCTATGGGGAGACACGTGACCCCAGTGTAGGCCGACAGCTCGACCACGATGTCCCATACCACCATTCCCAGCTCATGAGTCTTAGCAGATCGAGGTACCATGTTTAACGGGATTTCACTGGTAAGTTTGGTACCCTAGGTTCAAACATTAGCGTCCAAACATGGTGAACATACATTAGACAAATCGAGTTACATGACGAGCTTGGCTAGCTCGAGCGCACGACAAGTTGGATGACATGAAGCGCAAAAGCACTTCGCGTGGCCAACCACTATCGCCAACCGAAGTACGAATCGAGTTCGTCGAACACATCTCATGTGGTAAATGAATCACAGCCACGAAGTTAATCCCATTACCGATTGCCTGGACTATACAATAGCCTCAATTACATTCAATTGCAGATAGGTAAAGCAGTAATGGATCAAGATTCAAATCATACCATTAAAGTTCGGTATTATCTATTTAGGGCTGTCAGGGCTGTTGAACGAAATCGTTACACCACTCCCCCATCACCCATGACGGATCATACAACATAAACATGAATTTAAACATATGCCTTACATAAATAAAATCATACAATCAGTTGAGCATGTTAACAAGCATATCATAAAGCATATTATAAAGCATGTTATGAAGCACTATATAAACAGGAATACAAACACATATATTTCATAAATAATTGGTTAAAGTGAACAACCCACATGGGGGAAATCATACATGTTTCTAAGGTAGTTGAGAATCCTATCTCAACACCTACCTAAGGCACCATCATCCACACACTTACTCTCACAAGCATTTTCACAAACACTTAGAGTACACTATTACAACATACATAGTGTATAATAGTAAAACATATATTAGGGCGAGTCCTTTCGCCAAGCAAGTATTTAACGCAAGTATAATATATTCATACAGCAAATAATCATGGCAACCACATCTCCAAAATATATACGTATACGGTACTTTCTACAATACAGTATTTCTACATACATAGTGTATATTAGCAAAACATGCATTAAGGCGAATCCTTTCGCTGAATAAGTATTTTATCCATATATCGTACATTCATACAACAAATAATTATGTCAAACATATTTTTAAAAAATATATGTATACGGTATTTTGCATGAATACCTAGAATATGGAAAATTCCATATTCTACAACTTTAATCGAAATAGAAAATGGAATGCACTTTGTACATGTGCAATTGCATGTAGATCATGAATCTATCATTATCTGACATTGAAAGCATTGAAAACCATAACCTATACACCTAAAGTCCGCACCTTTTATCATAGAATCGAAACAGAGTCGATAGAATTGTAAGTTCCTGTATACGGCAGTTTTGTAACCTATAGAATGAAATAGGTTAGCTATTTCATAACCTACAATCTATACAACCCCAAAACAGATTAGGGTTAGGGTTTCTAACCTAGAAACGTCGCTGAAATCGCCAAGAAAGCGATTAAAATGGAGCGGTGGAGCTCGTGAAGCGGCAGGGAAACATGGCAAGGAGATTCTCCCACATCTCCCACACTTTCTCTCTCTTTTCTCTCTTCTCTCTCTAGGGTTTCTCTCAAATTCGTATGGCTGCAATGAGAGAGGGTGGGTTTAAGGTCCTTATATAGCCTAAAAACTCACCAAAATAGACTTGTGGACAAGGTATACTTAGGTTATAACCAAAGTGAGCTGCTTTCAGCTCAACGGAGGACTTCTAGCGGGCCTCCTTGAGCCAAAGGTCGAACTTAAGCTCACAAACACTGGATCGAGGTAGAGTTAAGTTTTTGTTTAAGTCGAATTCTCAGATCACGCGTGGCGGACCAGTTTCAGTTCAACGGTTAGCGGATCTCGATCGGAGATTCTAAGTACATGGATATGTTTATGAAATTTTTCCTGATCCGAGGGTATAATTTGGTCTAATTCTGACGGTCATGTTGCTTAATACTAACCCGCAAGCGACAAGTCTCAGATTACTATTCAAGATATTTATTTTGTAAAAAGACGTGTTTTCATACTCTCTTGCTCCGGACTCAAGCAAACAGCCGTGGGACACTGTTTGGATTTGATTTCCGAGATGGTTGTCAAGCCCAGCAAGGTGGTCCTAAGTCCTTAACTTCGTGTTAATCAAACTCCCGATGTGCGGTCCAGACCTGATACAGAGTTTCAAAGTGCTGCCGAAAGCAGTCGGGTAATGAGTTTAATCCTAGGTTTTAGGGTAACCTAGCGTCAATGATTCTACAAGTTTTGGGTCTTGCAGATCGTATTTAAAGTGATTCAAATGGATTTCGTAACTAATCTAGTTTAGCACTTAGTTACTTTGTCTCATTTCTAAGGGATTTAATCCTAAGTGATTTCTGGTCAAGGTGGTACTCAGGCCTTTGTAGGTTATATATAAAGTGATCCAAGTTATAATACTTAGCTAGTTTAAGATAATGTCTAGGTGAAAGTACTTAGAAAAATTGAAAGAACAAGATGGTGAAGGGTGGGATTTGTGAAGGAAATGGGTTCAAAGGTGGCGTTAGACTTTGGGTTTGAGTTCTGACAGGTTAATAAGGTGTTAGGATCGACCCATTACCTAAGGACATCTTATTCCAGGTTGGAAAAAAATCTGGGCTGTTACAAGAAGCAACTCCTTTATTTAGTGACTAGCCAATGATCTGATGGGCCATGCCATGGATGGAGAGTTACCAAAAATATATCAGATCCGCATATCCTAGTCTTTTGGACCCGGAAATGTTCTTAAAAAATACCAAATGTTAGATGACAAGATTCTTCCAAACTATAAGGGCCCATTTGGCCAGTCATATTGGAAGGGATTTGATGGTATTGGAAGGGATTGGAAGTTAAATCCCGAGATTGGCTGGGTGTGCCAAACAGAGTCGGTGATCCCAGCCCGATCTCATGGATCTTAAGACAATCCACTGACAACACCATCATTACCTTTAAATCCCATATAATCCGCCTTAATCCGTTCAAATTTGCAAGGGACGTGTTTGGCTCGAGGGATTGGAAGGGATGGGAAGGTTTAATCCCGGGATTGGCCGGGCGTGCTAAACAGACCAGATATAGTAATTCAGGGATATAGCAATCCCATGGATCTCAAGACAATCCACTGACAACACCGTCATTACCAAGAAATCCATGCCATCCACCCTAATACCATTCAATTCCTTCCAATCCACCCAGTCAAACTGGCCCTAATGTTTTTGAAGCATACGCCATCCACATCCAAACGCAACAAATTTCAGAAACAGAGAGAGAGAGAGAGAGAGAGAGAGAGACTAACCATTCTTCTTCTTCTTCTCCTTCTTCTCCTTCTTGCAGCGAAAGGGGGTTTTGAAAACCCTAAGAGAGAGAGAGAGAGAGAGAGAGAGAGAGAGAAAGATTGGGAAACAGAGAGAGGGGAACGCGGCCAAGAGACAGGGAGAGGGTGAAGGAGAGCGAAAGATCGAGAGAGGGCAAGGGAAAGAGAGAGGCTGAGATGGAGACAGAGATGGAGAGAAGGGTTTTGAGAGGTCTTCTACGTGCGGGAGAAAGGGGCGGACGGAATTTCATTTTGGGAGGGGGGCTGAAATGGGCGCATGACGGATGGCCCTTTAGCTGACTTGGGGGTTTTAGGACCGTGGGGTCCACCGTGATGTATTTCATTTATCCACTCTGTCCATTAATTTTAAATTATTATTTTAATTGTTGATGTAAAAAATAAGTCGGATCAAAGCTTTAAGAAGACCACAAATCATATTAATAATAGAAATTTAATTTTTATTATTTCTTATGGTGTGGTCCACTTAGATCTTTAATCTACATAATTTTTGGGTTCATCCATTGAAATTATATATCAAAATTGATGGGCGGCTTAGATTAGACACATATATTTCAATGGGGCCCATGGAGCCTCTTAAGCACCATCAATATCTAATAAAGTTTTGGTGAGGAGCTAGGCTTTAGCTACAGATCAATCATGTTTTAGCGACGGATTAAATCTGTAGCTAAAGACTTGCTAAGTCCATGGCCTTTGCTCAAATTTTTGGTAGTGTGAGTTGCGTGAGTTGGGATTCATTCGTCCGAGCAGTTCTCCGTGGGGAGCACTGGTACTCTTCGTCATAAAGAAGGATGGCTCGTTAAGGCTCTATGTGGATTCTCAACCGGGTCACGATTAAGAACAAGTACCCTCTCCCGAGGATAGATGATTTGTTTAATCAGCTGCAGGGTGCACAATTCTTTTCGAAGATTGACTTATGTTCTAGTTATCATCAGATTCGGGTCTGAGAGGAGGACATCCCAAAGACATCTTTCAGGACACATTATGGTCATTTTAAGTTTCAGGCCATGTCCTTCGGACTGACCAATGTACCCGCGGTCTTCATGCAGTTGATGAACGAGGTCTTCCATCCGTATCTCGATCAGTTTGTTGTGGTCTTTATCGATTACATTCTGAAATATTCGAGGACCCGTGAGGACCATATGCATCATCTGGAGATCGCTTTGCAGACCCTTCGTGCCCACCACCTGTATGCAAAGCTGGAGAAGTGCGAGTTCTGACAGGAGGAGGTGAGGTTCCTCAACACATGATGACAAGGGAGGGTGTCACAGTGGACCCCTCGAAGGTTAAGGAAGTGCATCAGTG
Organism: Magnolia changhungtana; assembly: GCA_030180095.1. Taxonomy (NCBI): domain Eukaryota; kingdom Viridiplantae; phylum Streptophyta; class Magnoliopsida; order Magnoliales; family Magnoliaceae; genus Magnolia; species Magnolia changhungtana. Next base: position 130,759 of record JASAUF010000302.1, read on the forward strand.
GGGCTAGCCCACAACTGCATTCGAGATCCATAGTTTCCTTGGTTTAGCAGGATACTATCGGCGTCTCATTGAGGGCTTCTCTTGTATTGCAGCCTCGTTGACTAGGTTGACTCGGAAGGGCGTAGATTTTGATTGGACTGACGTAAGTGAGTAGGCATTCGTGGAGCTGAAGGACCATCTGACGTTCGCTCTTGTCCTCACTCTTCCCTCTGGGAGTGATGGATTTGTTTTATTTACTTATGCTTCGCATATTGGCTTGGGTGTTGTCCTGATGCAACATGGGAGACCAGTGACTTATGCGTCTCGGCAGCTCAAGGTCCATGAGCTGAACTACCCCACGCATGATTTGGAGCTAGTAGCAGTCATCTTCGCACTGAGGTGTGGAGACATTATCTTTATGGGGTCAGGTTCGAGCTCTTCTTTGACCACAAGATCTTGAAGTGTCTATTCTCTCAGTCTAAGCTGAACATGGGACAGAGACGCTGGATGGAGCTTTTGAAGGACTATGATTTTGATCTCCAGTACCACCGAGGCAAGGAGAATGTGGTGGCGGTTGCCCTCAGCCGTCAGCCACAAGGCTTGGTGGCACACATGATGATTCAGGAGTGAAGGATGCTCGCAGATATAGCAGAGTACGACTTCGAGTTTGGTCTGTAGTCTTCTATCATTCAGCTATCGAGCTTGTTGATTCAACCCTTTCTTGTCGCAAGGTTGATTGAGGCTCAGTAGATAGACGAGTCATTAGAGGATTACCGAACAGAGGCAGCATCTAAGAGTTAGACAGATTGGTAGATTAGTTCTGACGGTGGACTTCGCTTTAGAGGCCGATTATGTGTCCCGAATATTCTTGAGTTGCGTGGAGATCTTATGACTGAGGCACATTGATCGCGATTTTCTATCCACCCTCGCTCGACGAAGATGTATAGTGATATGAGGAGACAATATTTTTGGGCAGGGATGAAGCGCCAGATCGCTAGTTTTGTGGCAGAGTGTGACACATGCTAGCGTGTCAAGGCTGATCAGGGTCGAATATTGCATATCAGACCCCAGCAATTGCCTCATTTTACATACATGATAGTGTTTAATGCCCGATTTTTCTCGTATTTTTATTACAGGACGAAATCAAGAGCATTAATTGAAAATTGATGTTAAAAGCGTGGATTTGACATTTTGAAGTCACCAGAGCACGGGGTGGACTCCAAAAAACCAATAGTGAAGATTTTACATGCCTAGGATTTGAGGAAAGCAAGCCAAAGGGGCCCGAAAAGGGTCCAGAATGCAAGATCACATGTTTCCTGTCATCCGATCAACTCGAAACTTCATACATGTGATGAGGGACATAAATCAACCGTACATATTAAATTTCAGCCCTTGCAGATCTTAAAAAGTGGTCCAACGGACAGATCAGCCTGTTAATCTACAATTTGGGACCCGCCTGATATTTGGAACTGCCTCACATTTGGTCCTGACGGTGGAAATAATATGAGAAAGAGGATGGGCGGTGCAGATTTCTCAAAAATATCTCAGTGGGCCCTGTATATGGGGAGTGTACACCGAGTGCATGTTCGCCGCCCGTGCACCGCACGCTACCTCGATCGGCGCGTAACGACCCGAGGAGTTCTCGTCTCTTCACAAAACCGGTTTCAACAGCGTCTAACGCTGCCGATCCATGGATCGAGTTGTGGGTCCCACTCGTGGTCCAAATGGATAATCCAAACCGTCCATCCACTTCCTGGGGCAGAAGTTGCCCTTGCCTAGGTGGAAAAAATTCGAATAAAAGCTTAGATCAGATCCTAGCCGTACAAACGTCAAACGGACGGTGGAATAGAAGATCAAGTGGGCCGCACTAGTTTCACTCAAAACTGACCCTTCCTGGACGGTTTCTCGACGTGAATCTCATGAACGGAGTAGATTTCTCAAAGACGTTACGAAATGGGCCCCACCATCATCACATCGCCGGTTTGTCATCTGCGTAACGAACGGCCGTTGGCCGTTTTGCGAATTATTGTGGGCCCCACCCGTCAACCGTATGGCCGATCTGAGCCGTCCATCTTGTAGAGGGCCACGAATACTACAAAACCATGTTAACATTCCTCTCCCATGCGTACACACGTGTGCGGTACAGAGGCCACAAAAGGGCTACCGGCGACGTTCAAACTGATCTTTTGAGATTTCTTCGTGGGCCGCGCCAATGGACCTTCAAAACCACCCATTCTTGACTGAAATTTCGTCCTGAATCCAATGGATGGGGTGAATTTTCCAGAAAACACCTCTGTGGGGCCCACCGATCACGGCTGCGAAAAATTGCACTTTGAGTCCGGCTACGACTCTGCCACCGATTCCAACCATCCAGCAGCTATAAAAGTGAAGTTTTGGACGTGAGAAAGGATTCAGATCTAGGGAATTCGAGATCCAGAGCCAGGGAGAGAAGAAAGAGAAGAAAGAAGAGAAGGAGATCGATTGGTTTGGTGTTCCGTTTTTTTTATGAATTTTATTTACCCATCTCTTTTTATGGATTTTATGGGTAACTGATCTCTCAACTAGGGCTGAGATGAAGTCCCTAATTTGATTAGCTCTTGTATTGGTTGATTTACTTTGAATATTAATTAATTTATTTTTTTCTCTAAGTGGGCTTGATTGGTTTAAATTTCATACTTCTCCATCTATGAACTTGATCAAAGTATATAGATGGATGTTGTTTGGATGCTTATTACAGGTGCTTGGGTCTGATCAAGAGCAGGTTTCCTATAGAGGAAGAAACAGGGTGCTTTAATGAATGTACATCCCATGTACCCGACTAAGGACATGGGATTTGTTATTCATGGCATTGCTTAAAGGAATTAGACAGTCTGTATGCCCGATTTAGGACACAGATTGTGCTTTCTCTGAATAAGTGGTATCAATTTAGGTTAAGGTGAATCAACAGACAAAACAAGAGTTAGGATAATTAGGGGTGGATTCGAAAGTCCTAGTGCTCTCTCTCTGATTGAATTTTCTTCCCTGTTCTTAATTGTTTTATTTTTTTCTTAGAATTGTGCTTAGTAGTTCATTCTATTCTTTGTTGGATTAGTTAAGGAGAATCATAGATTTGAGTTGTGATGACCAGTCCTCGTGGGAATGATCTCGTAATACGTACCGTATCTGCATCTGATTCGTATACTTGCGAGTTTAAAAATCATTTAAATCATGTTGGTTTAAATAAAACATCAAGTTTTTGGCGCCGTTACCGGGGACTGATTCGTTCCAAATTGAATTTAGGATTCTCTCTTATCATAATTCATAGTCTTAGGATTTTACTAACTTTAGTTTTAGATTTTTATTTTATTTTATTATTTTTTTATTTATTTAATTTTTAGAACCAATTTTCCTGTCTTGTAGGGTCATTGATAGATCTTCTAACTTGGTAACTTCGTCCTAATTTCTTTATTTTTATTTATTTATTTATTTATTTTTTAGATTAGGTCTTATCCCCTTGATACTAACTTGTTTTATTTTATTTTGCAGGTTTTTACCATAGTAACTTCTACTCTGGTAACATCTTTCTAACTCCTTCTTTACTTTTGGTATTGCTGTAGGATTTTGCTTTCTTCTAGGATTAGACTCAGAGTAAGGTTCTACCATGGAATCGTGGGTACATGCATATGCTGAGTTGGATAGGTTTTATTGGGAAATGCCTGAAGGTTGTGGAATTCAACATATACCTCAAGATTTCTCTCCATCGAGAACAGACATTGAGAACCGACTAGAACGTTATGTTCCATCGGTTAATAGGGCAGTATACGATCGTAATTATGGGAATGAGGATTATTATCAACCATCATATTCTCCCATGTATGATCAGTATGACTATAACCAGTGGAACTATCAAAATTGGGAAGATGAACCAACAACATATTGTAATAATTATTCTCTTGGATCCCATACCTTTGAGATCCAACCAGAAATGATCCAAGAGGATTCATGTTTTGATCCAGAATAATTCAACCAGCATGTTGCGAAATTGATGAAATCATTAGAAGCACTCAATTCGCGCATTGAAAGGATAGAGGAAGCTCGCTCATCCCAACTACAATCCAATCCAGAAATACAATGCGAGGAAAGTGATCCTCACTCGCTTTTAACGAAATCTGGAATTTGGAATGAGGAGTTGGATTCCATTAATGAGCATACGGTTCAATTCCCCGATGAGTCGATCTCAATGACTGTTCAAAAGAATGGGGAAGAAACATGGTTGTCTTTCAAATATAATGATGATGACACACCCCACTCACATGACACGCTTGAGTTCAATAAAGAGGAAGAGGTTAGTTTATACGAACCTCAACCCAATCTGGAAATAGAGTGTGAGGAAAGCGATCCCATCCCAAGTGTGCACTGCATGGAGGTAGACGATGATGCATATTGGGAAGATGATTATGAATGTGCAACCCAAATTCCCTTCGCATCAATCTCAAATTTGGTCCAAGTCAATGATCAAGACGTACACGAAGTGGTCGATCATAATGAGCCACTCACCTCCCCTAACATGTCTGATTTAAAGGTAGAGGACGGGCCCCTTACAACCGACCCTTCCAACTCTTGTGAAACGTATTTGGACCACTCTTCTGAATTACATGATGATATGATTCGGGAGATGGATGAGCTACTCGATATGACTCTTGAATTTGAAACCACCCAGTTGAGGCCACCATCTGAACTATTGAATAATGATGATTCATTGCCTCTTCTGAGTAGTATCGATGAAAAGAGTCCATACATCAATGCTTCGTATACTGATCCTCAATCTGTCTGTGCAGGGCTGGAGCAAGAGAGCACACCTCCGTTTACCTTAAAAAATGATGGATTCCTTGGGCAGATCATCACGAGCTCTAATAGGGAAAATGAGTCACTCTCAGCTGAATGTCCCACCTCTTTGGATGATTGCTTGGCACACTTTGCAGATTCAAACGATCCCATGATAAGAGACATAGTGAATGCCTTGCAAAACAATATCTCGGTAGTCATCACTGACCGAGAGGACCTTTACTCTGAAGCCCCTCCTTCCACAAATCCTGAATATTTACCATTAAGGGAGGAGGAGCTAACACTTGAACCGGAGTCTGCTACTTCGGAATGTGTTGAGACTACGTCACTTTATGAGAATTTTTCTGATTTTCATCTATGTGTAGTCTCTGATTCACCATGGGATACTAACTTCAAAACTTCTTCTGTCGCAGGTGAATCGTATATACACTGGATACCTCATGCGAATCAACGAAAAAATTTTGACGAGGTACATAAGTTTCTTTGGAAAGTCAAGCTCCAGGGCATCCAAGCCTACTGCAAAAATGGCTTTTGGATGATCCTGTTGAGAAATCTACTGAGAAACTTATCAAGATACTGGCCGGAAGAGGAACCTTGCAGCATGACTGAGTAGTTTTCCCTGCTTTCTTAGGACTAGGGTATTTTCCTTTATGTTGTTTTAGGATAGACGTTAAACTTAGCGCTCCTGGGAGGCAACCCAGTCTTTTGTTTGATTATTTTCATTTTTCTAGTTAGTTCCATCAATGTTTGTGGGTAACATTACTGCAAACCCTCACGAGACTACAACTCGTCCACTAGGGGTAACCTAGGGGTTTAAAGGCTTGTTGCATACGCTAAATGCAATCGAGAGCACCTGCAAAAGTGGTATATGTAGGATCTCCTTTTGTTTTTCTTTTTGTTATTTTTTCTTATGTTGATTTCTCTCTTGTGCTAACCTGTTTTACGATGATATATATATATTTTTTTCTGAGGACGCCTCTTGATTCTCCGTCCAAGTACTATCTTTCCCTCCATCATTCCTCTTTTACTTTCATTGTCCTATGTGCATTGCTTGCTTATTTCTTTTACATTGAGGACAATGTAGATTTTAGGTTGGGGGTGGGAGATTAGGATACCTAAAGATTAGGATACCTAATCAGTATTTTCTTGGTCTTGAGCAAAATTTGTGAAAATTTTTTAAAATTTTTCTGGAATTTCTATTGAATTCAAAGTAATTTTGAAGGATAGTTGTGATTTTGAAATTACGAGATACAGAATGTGAGTAATTTATAACTCTTGGATTCAGTTGTCTGGAAGATTTCACTCTTAAGTTTGAATTATTAATCCATGATTAGAAGTTGTAAACAGTGATTGAGCCAGGATTGCACATGTCAGATCTCACGTACACATTAAGTTTTCAGTTCGATATTAAATGGTAACTTGGTAATCACTACGCATGAAAGGAACCAGCCTGAATAACAAAATTTTTAGCATCAGTTTATAAAGAAAAATTGAAAGAATAAGTCGCATAATCGTCATCATAGGTTTGCTCCCTATAGATGAAGATTCGATTCCCTATAGTTGACATGAGAAAAGAGTTAGGCGACAAGTTTTCACCATAGGTTTGCTCCCTATAGGTGCAGATTTGATTCCCCTCTTCGGCGTTACTATTTATAAAGAAAATCAAATGATGGTAGAATGAAAAGTTAATCTGAAAGGCAAGTGTTTGATTCAGGTTTAGTCGTCATGCACTCCGTTGTTAATTACCAATGATATCATGAAATTAATAGTTGGATCTCTTAATGATCGTAAGCCGAGATTACACTATACACTAATGGAACTCAATGTTTAGGATGTTCTAATTCATAGATTAATAGTTTGAACTTGATTATGAAATCTGCCGAGAGCTTGATTCCAAGAGAAAAACTCCACACACCAATCATGAATCTTAGAATTTTCAGATCTCAGCTATCTGTTCACAAGTCACTTGAGTTTACAGGAATTGTCTTTTATTTCTGAAATTATTATTTTTCGCATGTTTTGCTCGGGACTAGCAAAATGCTGGTTGGGGGTTGTGATCAGGGTCGAATATTGCATATCAGACCCCAGCAATTGCCTTATTTTACATACATGATAGTGTTTAATGCCCGATTTTTCTCGTATTTTTATTACAGGACGAAATCAAGAGCATTAATTGGAAATTGATGTTAAAAGCGTGGATTTGACATTCTGAAGTCACCAGAGCACGGGGTGGACTCCAGAAAACCAATAGTGAAGATTTTACATGCCTGGGATTTGACGAAAGCAAGCCAAAGGGGCCCGAAAAGGGTCCAGAATGCAAGATCACATGTTTCCTGCCATCCGGTCAACTCGAAACTTGATACATGTGATGAGGGACATAAATCAACCGTACATATTAAATTTCAGCCCTTGCAGATCTTAGGAAGTGGTCCAACGGACGGTCATCGACTGTTAATCTACAATTTGGGACCACCGATATTTGGAACTGCCTCACATTTGGTCCTGACGGTGGAAATAATATGAGAAAGAGGATGGACGGTGCAGATTTCTCAAAAATATCTCGGTGGGCCCTGTATATGGGGAGTGTACACCGAGTGCATGTTCGCCGCCCGTGCACCGCACGCTACCTCGGTCAGCGCCAGCGCTGACCCGAGGAGTTCTCGTCTCTTCACAAAACCGGTTTCAACAGCGTCTAACGCTGCCGATCCATGGATCGAGTTGTGGGTCCCACTCGTGGTCCAAATGGACAATCCAAACCGTCCATCCACTTCCTGGGGCAGAAGTTGCCCTCGCCTAGGTGGAAAAAATTCGAATAAAAGCTTAGATCAGATCCTAGCCGTACAAACGTCAGACGGACGGCGGAATAGAAGATCAAGTGGGCCGCACTGGTTTCATTCAAAACTGACCCTTCCTGGACGGTTTCTCGACGTGAATCTCATGAACGGAGTAGATTTCTCAAAGACGTTGCGGAATGGGCCCCACCATCATCGCAGCGCCGGTTTGGCGTCCGCGTAACGAACGGCCGCTGGCCGTTTTGCGAATTATTGTGGGCCCCACCCGTCAACCGTACGGCCGATCTGAGCCGTCCATCTTGTAGAGGGCCACGAATACTACAAAATCATGTTAACATTCCTCTCCCATGCGTACACACGTGTGCGGTACAGAGGCCACAAATGGACCTTCAAAACCACCCATTCTTGACTGAAATTTCGTCCTGAATCCAATGGACGGGGTGGATTTTTCAGAAAACACCTCTGTGGGGCCCACCGATCACGGCTGCGAAAAATTGCACTCGAGTCCGACACGACTCTGCCACCGATTCCAACCATCCAAGCAGCTACTAAAAGTGAAGTTTTGGACGTGAGAAAGGATTCAGATCTAGGGAATTCGAGATCCAGAGCCAGGGAGAGAAGAAAGAGAAGAAAGAAGAGAGGGAGATCGATTGGTTTGGTGTTCCATTTTTTTTTATGAATTTTATTTATCCATCTCTTTTTATGGATTTTATGGGTAACTAATCTCTCAGCTAGGGCTGAGATGAAGTCCCTAATTTGATTAGCTCTTGTATTGGTTGATTTACTTTGAATATTAATTAATTTGTTTTTTTCTCTAAGTGGGCTTGATTGGTTTAAATTTCATACTTCTCCATCTATGAACTTGATCAAAGTATATAGATGGATGTTGTTTGGATGCTTATTACAGGTGCTTGGGTCTGATCAAGAGCAGGTTTCCTATAGAGGAAGAAACAGGGTGCTTTAATGAATGTACATCCCATGTACCCGACTATGGACATGGGATTTGTTATTCATGGCATTGCTTAAAGGAATTAGACAGTCTGTATGCCCGATTTAGGACACAGATTGTGCTTTCTCTGAATAAGTGGTATCAATTTAGGTTAAGGTGAATCAACAGAAAAAACAAGAGTTAGGATAATTAGGGGTGGATTCGAAAGTCCTAGTGCTCTCTCTCTGATTGAATTTTCTTCCCTGTTCAATTGTTTTATTTTTTTCTTAGAATTGTGCTTAGTAGTTCATTCTATTCTTTGTTGGATTAGTTAAGGAGAATCATAGATTTGAGTTGTGACGACCAGTCCTCGTGGGAACGATCTCGTAATACGTACCGTATCTGCATCTGATTCGTATACTTACGAGTTTAAAAATCATTTAAATCATGTTGGTTTAAATAAAACATCAAAGGTCGATCATCAGAGACCCCCTAGTCTATTATAGCCGTTGAGTATCCCGATGTGGAAGTAGGAGCACGTATCGACAGATTTCATTATGGGCTTGTCGAGGACTCAATGCGTTCATGACGCCATCTGGGTTGTCGTGGACCATCTGACGAAGTCGGCACATTTTTTTACTATTCATGAGACTTGAGATTCGGACCGGCTTGCCAAGCTATTTATTGATGAGATCGTGAGATTGCACAGTGTTCCTATCTTGATCATTTCAGACCGAGACCCGAAGTTCACGTCTCAGTTTTGGGGGAGCTTTCAGAGAGTGATGGGTATTGATTTACAGCTCAGCACCACGTATCATCCGCAGACCGATGGCCAAATCGAGAGGGTCAACTAGATCCTTGAGGATATGCTTTAGGCTTGTGCGATCGACTTCTTGGGTAGCTAGGATGAGCATCGGCGATTGGCTGAGTTCGCATACAACAACAGCTATCAGGTGACCATTGGCATGTCTCCTTTTGAGGCATTATATGACAGACTATGAAGATCTCTGAGTTATTGGACCGATGTCGGAGAGCAGCATCTCCTAGGTCCCGAGCTTGTGCTGAAGACGTCAGAGGCTATTGATATCATCGGTCAGATGATGCGCATAGCTCAGAGCCGGCAAAAGAGTTTTGCTGATCACCGACATTGTCTCTTGGAGTTCACAGTAGGGGGCAGAGTGCATCTTAAGGTCTTGCCTATGAAGGGCATAGTTCGATTTGGAGCGAAGGGCAAGCTTACCCCGAGATTTATAGGACCTTTCAAAATTATTGGGCGCGTTGGCGCCGTAGCCTATCGGCTTCCTTGTCATCTCAGTTGTCTAACATCCACAACATTTTTCATGTCTCTATGCTGAGGAAGAGTGGGTCAGACATCGTTCCTGTTATTAATTGGCAGCCGTTGGAGGTTTGTGAGGATGCTTCTTACATTGAGCAGTCATTTCGTATCCTTAATCGGAATGAGCAGGTCATCCAGACCAAGGTCATTCCCTTGGTGAAGGTTCAGTGGGGTCACCATTCTGTTGAGTAGGCTTCTTAAGAGCGTGATACCGAGATTCGAGAGCGCTAACCCCATCTCTTTGATGATCATATAATGGTATTTTGTATGTCGTATCCGATTTTTCATGATGATGTTAAGTTTCTTCTTCCTCATGAGTTATGTCTAGTTGCGTTGATTGTGTAAATTTTGAGGACGAAATGTTTATTTAGAGGGGAGAGCTGTAAGACCAGTATTCTAGTCCGTACCATTCCGTAGATTCCCGTAATCCTCCCGATCAAATTTTGATAATCTTCGACCTTTATCCGATGTTTGCGCACGATCCTAAGCCGAGTCCTGCAAACCCGAGTCGACTCAACCCGAGACTTGTATCTTAGCGATCGCGCCGTCACCATGGTTCCAACGCCGCATCGTATGTCTATACGACGCTTAGATCATAAGATGTGGCCTGCGCATTATATTGATCATTGATCGCTTGATTACGGAACCCACCTATCTCAATGGCTCAATTTCTTAAGTCATCATGGGGTGATGTCATCTCCCCATGCTAGGTAATGATCACTTATAAGTAATTATGGGTTCCATAAGTCAAAACTAATGATGACCTTAGCTATAATTGCTTCTCTTCCCATGACTTACATAAGTCATAATCACCTTACCAACCATCATTTCAAGCACTCATTACAACACCTCTCCCTCTTATCTTTCTTTCCTTCCCTCTTTCTTCTCCATCCTCCATTTGCCAGCAAGCTTAGGACGTCCAAGCCATCCCAAGCTCTTCCAAACTAACAAGTGTGGCCCACCCTCTCATCTCTCATCCCCACCATCAAAAACTACATCATCCACCGTCAAAAGTTGAGTATAGGAGCTAAGGAGGCTGAGGATCAAGAAGAAGGCCGATGGGTGGGTGATCTAACCGTCAATTTTGTTATTTGTGGGCACACATATGGTGGAACCCATCTTGATGTATGCTTTGCATTTAAGGAGGGCCCATAGTGGTGGGGTCCCTCCCCTTCTCACCGGTCTCTCTCTCCCTCTCTCCCCTTCCTTTATTTTGGGGCCCATTCAATGAGTGTATGTGGTGTCCAAACCATCCATCAAATGGACCCTATGGCTATCTAAACATGGGGACCAACTCACTTTGCTACCCCTCTTGGAGGGTTTGGATGCTGGGAAAACACGCATGTGAGATTGATCTAACCAAGTGGGCCACATCCACATGGGACCCACCTTGACAGCATCCGTCCAGCGTCCCTGGATGCTGGATGTGATCCAATGAAGTGTGCAAAGGCAATGGGATGCACTGCAGTGCCTGGACGTTTCATGAGAAAAAAAATGTCAGCTTGATTTCAAACTTTTAATTAGGCCACACATGCAAGCCCCACCTTGATGTATGGATTTAATCCACACCGTCTATTCCATTTCTCAACTCATTTTAGGCATTGAGCCGAAAAATGAAGCCAATCCGATCCCCTGGCGGGCCATTATATAGAAAACAGTAGTTTTCACCGTTAAAATTCACTTTGATCTTTCTACATACCAAAACATGCCAAATTTTGGGCTTGTTTGGCTTGTCTTGAGCCATAGGAGCTAGTGGATGGGGTAGATTCTCCTGATGCGGGCCCCACCTACGAAAATCCTCAAGAAAATCCTAAATAATAATAATAAAAATATATGTAAATACAGGGGCAGCAGGCGCTGCTGCTGACATCAGAGGACGCGCAGCAGCGTCTTGCTGCGCCACTGACAGACGGATAGGCAAGGACCCATAGTCCCAGCCGTGGGCCCCACCATGATGTGTGTTGATCATCAACACCGTGCATTTGTTGGGTCCCCTCTGACCAGCGGGTCACCCCAAAAATCACCCGTATACAGAACTCATGTGGCCCACACCATCTTCAATCATGTGAAGACATGTTAAACCATATAAAAGCACTTGTCAGGGTCCATTCGAGGTTTGGACGCACTTGAAACTTGGTCCGATCCCTTAATCTTATGGGACACACATAATGGATGGGTTGGATTTGTGAACTACAGATTGGTGGGCCCAGCGAATGATTATGAATGTTTTATGGAGGGTAAACCCCTCAACTGTCGTGCGTGGTATGGCCCACACAGGCCATAGATTGACTTGATTTTTTGTATTCCAGTGGGCCCACCATGATGTGTGTATTATTCACACTGTTCATTTATTTTATGAGGCTCACCCTACTTATGTGCCCCAATCATGGGCCACCTTAGGCAAGTCCACCATGATGAATATGTTAGACCCACTGTCCATCTAATTTTGCCAATCATGGGCTGCCTTATTGTCACGCCCCAAACTCGGAAACTGGGCTCACAAAATTCCCGATCGCCGAATCCGGCGCTGACAGCCTCCGTAGAACCCCATTCTCGGCTCCCAGCGCCCATACGCCAGGTTCCGATCCTGGGATGCTACAAGGAGGATTTTTCAGCATCCGTTTAATTTGTAATAAGCATAACCAAAGGCATAACCCACAAACAACAACCAAAAACTCCATCACATTTCCACTATGATCAAAAACTTTACAAGTACAATGAGCATAAAGGGAAATACAATGGGAATGAACAAAAAAACTCCAAAAGATCTGCTCTGCGCTCCTGCCTCAGCGCTGCTGCGTCCTCGCGTCACTCACACCGCACGTTAACGGTCGTGCATAAGCATAGAAAGCTTAGAGGGTGGTGAAAGTGTGTGCGCAAGGTAGTAATGCAATTATGAAGTATCAGAGTAATGCGGAACATGCTGACGAGTCCATGAATACCACGAGCCGTACCAAGGCTATGCGATGCAAGGCATGAATGATGTCGGCCATACCAAGGCCATGTGATGCGAAATGCAGCTCAAGCATACAAATCCTCATCTAAGTCCACATATTAGTACAGCTCAAAATCTGGGATATCACCGGGGTCTAGTACACTCTAAACCAGATTGCCGCTCCATCGCGCGCAATAAGATAAGTGGAAGAGACCTCACTACCCGCCTGCCAATATCGGGCTCGGCTCGTCGATAGCGGACCCATTCCTCGAGCTGGTCAGACTCACCAGCATTGCCCCCTCCTCTTGGGCGGGTAAGGCGGCACCCCTTCCACCGACCACGACACGGTGGAAAGCGCGGCCGTACGGTAATCGGCACTCGGCGCTCCCGCACCCACTCGGCCTAGACGTTGGAGCAACCTCTTGGTACCATAAGGGTTTAGGGACTTTCACCCGGGATATCTATAGCACCCCATGTAGAACAAGATTTCGGTATCCAATCACGCCAACCACGATATGCTGTGGCGGCTACGACCACGATGTCGCTAGGGCGCACAAGTAACCATATCATACAATGCGAATGCATGAATCACACTATCCGGTCATGCAAGAATCCTGTGCGTCTCGTGCACTCATGTGGGGCAACACCGCCTAACCGGGAGCCCCTAAACAATCTGCCCGAAGGCATATGCTATGATCAGTCACTTCTCATACCAAGCATACATATGATGCGTATGATCATGAATCATGGGACTATACTAAACATGTTATATGGAATAGATGTTGTTCATAAGGAGATGGGCCTAGACGGCCTACCAGTATAGGCCTAACAATGGGCCCTAGGGAGAATTATAATGCGGACATTTAACCAACATTATTCGACAATGTGGACGTCAAACCAACATTGCTCCCAAGGCATTGCCCGTCGTAAACATCATTACATGAACCAGGTTGGGGTTACACATTGCAATGGGCCTTAGGTTCATCCCATTGGGCCTTAGATACATCAAATGGGCCATACCATATGGGCCTTTCATTCGTCAAGTGGGCCACATCAATGGGCCGCACCAATGGGCCTTATGCGCATTGCAATGGGTCATAACCCGTGAGCCTTAGATACATCAAATGGGCCTAGTCTCATGGGTCTTATATGTAACAAATGGGCCACACCAATTGGGCCCCATATGTACATCAAATGGGCCTCAACCCATAGGCCCTAATACATCTCAATGGGCCTTAACCCATGGGCCTTGGAATACATCAAATGGCCTAATGTCATGGGCCTTACATCCACATCAAAGTGGGCCCCAATGAACTACCACAAATACGTTAAGATGGACCTCAAAACATGCCAAGGTGGGGTGCACTTGGGCTATGGATCTGGCTCATCTTTAGCTCATGCTATAAAATGATCTTTCAAAACGGATAGACGGATTGGATGCAACATAAGCATCACGGTGGGGGTCTAATTGAGGGCCCACCATAATTTACATAATATAATAAATATATACATATATAAAATATAATATAATATAATATAATATATAATATCACACGTGCACATACACCACATGCACCCACACATGCACACACGTGCACATACACCACACGCACACACATCATGCACACGTACCCACCCACACATGCATGCACACACACATGCACATCCAACACGTGCACCACAGCGGGCTCCACCGTCCAGCGGACGGTGGAGGCAAAACACATGCATCATGTGGGCTTCACGTGGGGCCCACCGTAATGTCTACGTGCCATCCGACCCGTTGACAAGGTCAAGCAGACCCAGATGAGGGGTAAAAACAAATTTCGGCTTGATCCGAGACTTCGGTGGGCCCGAAAGGGTTTCAATGGTAGAGTTCGATCCACCGCTATTTCTTGTGGTGTGGGCCACCCGAAAATGGATCGAGCTGATTTTTGGAGGGGACCCACCTAAGGGGGTGGTCCACCTCATGGATGCTGTGGATACAAAATATACATCACGGTGGGGCCCACGGCTGGAGCCGTGGGTCCCTGTCTCTTGGTCGCCCGCCCGTGAAACGCAAAGCCGGCGTCCATTGCCTTCTTCTTCTTGTGTCGATGGCAGAGGCGCCGCCCGATTTTTTTTTTTTTTGAAATCCCCTATTCTTGGGGTTTTTGAGTGCGGGGCCCACATCAGGTGGATCCGTCCCAACCATCAGTTGCTGGGGCTCAAAATAAACCCAACGAGCCCAATATTGGGTATTTTTCGGAGTACAGAAACGGTAGGGTGGTTTTTGACGGTAAAGAAGTTGTTTTCCTATGGTCTGGCCCACCAGAAAATCGGATTAGTCTCATCTTTAGGCTCGACGCCTAAAATGATCCCCTGAATGGGATGGACGGCGTAGATTAAACACATACCGTAAGGTGGGGCTTGCATGAGCAGCCACCCAAAAAGCTCAAAATATAAGCTCATATTTGTGTTTTCATTCCCACGTCCAGAGACCGTCCTGGCTCAATAAAATCTTCAAGGTGGCCCCGCCTAGGTGGGCCACTACACGGTGGATGGTGTGGAACATGCATATAAAGTGGGTCCCACCTACACATGGGTTGGATTCAAAACATGCTTTATGGTGGGGTCCAACAAGGTGGGCCACATGGTCATTTCATCACACAAAAAAAAGGAAGAGAGAGAAAGATAGAGAGTGGGACACGCTTGTGATGGAGGGACCCCGACATTATGGGCCCTCCCTTGCAATAAATCATACATCAAGTGGGCCCTAAAGCATGTGGGCCCATCAAAATCAAAACTCAACGATGGAGATCCTTTCCCCATCAATATGGACGGTCTAGATGACCTATCTAAAGCAAGGAAATAAACCTCATGATTGGGGCCATGGAGAATGGCCCCATCATGGAATGATCATGTTGATCAAAGCGGGCCATCGGCCACATCTTAGGGTCCCAAGTGAGATCCAAACCATTGATCGGTTGGCCTCACTTGGCCCATCTTAAAAGAAGATAAAAACTACTCTATCAAGCACCCACCGTTCGATCTTCTTGCTCCTATGGGTTCCTTAGCTCATTAGCTTCGATTCCAACGGTGGAGATGAGATTTGGGTGGTGAAGATGGAAGATGAAGGGGTAGGAAAGGTGGGTCACACTTGTTGCTTGGGAGAGTTGGAGAGGCTTGGACGTGTGAAGCTCTCTTGCTTGGGAAAGTATCTTGAAAATGAAGGAGAGAGAGAGTTGTAAAGAGAGAGAGATGGGTGATGTTTGATGGAGTGATGGATGTGGTGTGATGGGTGTAAGAGTCTCTTTTTGACTTTTGGGGTAAAAGGTGTAAGAGAGGTATGGGTTTGTAAGAATCTTTTTGACTTTGGGGCTTGCTTGGGAAAGGTGAAAAGTTGATGTGTACTTGACATGATGAGATTGATTGATGGGTGATTGATGTGACATCTCGTTGAGATTCTCTTGGATTTCGCAACGTGCGGCGTTTTCCTCGCACTGAACGTTGGCCCACATCTCCTGGCCAGGGTATCGCCTCGGTGCGCGAGTTGCGGCATCGGAACCGCGGCGACGGTGCGGTCGCAATGGTACAAGTCTCGGGTTGAGTCGACTCGGGTTGACAGCGTGTGAATCAGGGTTGCGTGCAACGCCGGTTAAGGATCGAAGGTTGCTGGAATTCGACCGGAAAGACCGCGGGAACCTACGGAACGGTACGGTCTAGGATACGGGTCTTACACTTATAGCCCATCTTGATGTATTGTGGCCCAT
Organism: Magnolia changhungtana; assembly: GCA_030180095.1. Taxonomy (NCBI): domain Eukaryota; kingdom Viridiplantae; phylum Streptophyta; class Magnoliopsida; order Magnoliales; family Magnoliaceae; genus Magnolia; species Magnolia changhungtana. The sequence continues at coordinate 147,302 of JASAUF010000302.1, forward strand.
CCATTGAGGCGCACCTTAGTATAGATGAGACCCGTTGTTGAGGCCCACCTTGATATATATGTGAGGCCCATGTGATACGGCCCATATGACATATTTGGGGCCCATGGATTAAGGCCTGATTTGATGTATTTGGGGGCCCATTTAATTCACCCCATTTAACTGGGCCTATTTGACTCGGCCCATTTGACTCGACCCATTATTTCGGCCCATTTGATTAGGCCCAATGTTGTGGCCCACCTGGATATATATGAGGCCCATGTTATGCGGACCATTTGATGTATTTGAGGTCCATGGGTTGAGGCCTAATGGGATGTATATAAGGCCCATTGCAATGTGTGATTCCACCATGGTTTATGTAATGATGTTTTGGTGGCCATGCCTTGGGAGCAATGATGGTTTAACATCCACATTGTAAGAGCAATGATGGTTAAATTCCGCATTATAACTCTCCCTAGGGGCCCATTGATAGGCCCATACTCGTAGTGTGTAGGTCGTCTAGGCCCATCTTCGTTATGAGCAGAGCCCATCACCATATAGCATGTTTAGTATAAATTCATGATTCATGATCATACGCATCATATGTATGCTTGATATGAGGAGTAATTGATCATAGCATATGCCTTCGGGCAGATTGTTTATGGGCTCCCTGATAGGCAGAGTTGCCCTTATGAGCGCAGGGTATGCGCAAGATTGTTCTATGACTGGTAGTGTGATTCATGCACTTCGTATTGTATGACATGATTTCTATACGCCCTTGCGACATCAAGGCTATGACCTCCATAGGCACATCGTGGATGGCAGGATCAGACACCAGAAATATTGTAACTAAGCATTGGGGCCCCATAGATATCCTTGGGTGAAAATCCCTAAACTCGATGGTACTAGAGGATGAGTCCAACGTCGAGACCAAGTGGATATATGAGCGCACGAGGGCCGAATACCTAGAGGCCGCGTCTCCCACAGTGTCGTGGTCAGTTGGAAAGGAGTTGTGGCCTTACTCGCCCGAGGGTAGGGGGCATTGTTAGGCTGAGTTTGACCAGCTCATGAATGGGTCCGCTATCGATGTGCTGGATAGATATTGACAGACTATTGGCAAGGTAAATAGTGAGGTTTCTTACGGTCACTCGGACTGCGTGCCTGAGAAAGGGGCAGTGCTGTTTGGAATGTACTAGACCCCGGTGATTATATGGAATGAGAACTGACTAATATTTGATGAGCTGTATGAGGATTTGGATGAGGATTTGCATGCTTGAGTGGCATCTCGCATTGCATGGTCTTGATATGGCCGATAGCATTCATATCTTGTACCGCATAGCCTTGGTACGACTGATTGCATTCATGTACTCATCAGCATGATTCCATATTACTCTAATCTTGCATTCTGAGCACACTTATATTGTGCACATACTTACACCACCCTCTAAGCTTTTTATAAGCTTATGCACGATTGATGCATGCAGGTGATGTCAGGACGTAGCCATAGCCTCACCGCAGTTGGAGTGTGCAGCCGAGCTTATGAAGTTTCTGTTACTTTCATTATGTTGTATTTCCCTTTCATACATATTGTACTCAAAGTTTTTTATCATAGTGGATTTTGTGATGGTATTCTTGTGGTTATTGTTCATGGATTATGCTTATGGTTATGCTTATACTGAATCAAACTGATGTTGAAAATCCTCCTCGTAGCATCCCAGGATCGGCACCTGGCGTATGTGTGCCGGGAGCCGAGAATGGGGTACTACGGAGGCTGTCGGCGCCAGATTCGGTAATCGGGAATTTTGTGAGCCCGATTTGTGAGTTTGGGGCATGACAGCATTAAAAACAATCAACAATGATTTGACCGAGTTCAAACAATTAAGTAAACAATTAGCTAATCATCAAAGTTCATATGGATTTTGGAAGATGTCAAAAAGCTAGAGAATGTGAGGTCGCTGGAAGAATCTGGAAGCAAAGAAAGAGAAGAAGCAGTTATAATAATCTTCAGATCGTAAGAAACATCTACAGTAGCAAAGAAGTAGTATAAATAGAAGATTAAATAAGTTTAAAAAGGGTCTCACACCAATCCAAACAAACTTACAAATAAATTATCTTCAATTATCTTTCAATTATCCTGTCAAATTTACATTCCGTAGTGTAAGAGCAGTCTTTATTAATTAAATCATTTCCCTTATCATAACTATTTACTTTCTACATCTACTGTTTACATTCCTTAGCTTAAATCGTACCGTAAGTACATTAGTTGGTAATCGTAGATGTAATCAGAGCACTTTCTAGCGGTTGATCTTAATTTTCCTTTTCTTGTTCCACTTTCCTTGCATTAAGAAAGTCCTGACTATAGCCTAATCCATTTACACTTTGAGCGAGTGGCTGAATATGCGATCGATCTTCTTAGATCTTGGTCATACCTAGTGTCTACCTACTTCGACGTTCGGGGTCATTATTGTTCGGTTTGAATTGGAACTGCAAGCCCAATTCTAGCATGCCCATGCACTCAACACCTGTGCTGGAGAGAGGATCACCATAACCGCAATGAATAATTTTTTGGCACGCCTAGTGGGACACTTATTGTGGACTACTGGTTTAACTATTGCCAGAATGCAGAGAAGAAGTGGTAGGATTGCAGGAATAAACCCGCAATGCCAACCACACTGCCTCCAGGGGATGATGCGCAGGTTTAGGCACCTCCAAGCGAAATTAGTTTGAATATCAACCCGACCGGCAACCAAGCAGGGCTGTCGACGACTCACCCTATTCTTCTGAACAAGGTATCAATGGCATTAAGGGATGTCCATATGAGCATCCAAATGATATAGGAGCATGGGAGAATTTAAGCTGAGCAGTTCCATCAATAGACTGAGAGTGTTAATCGTTACATGGCCAATCAGACTGATTCCATTCAACGACTGTTAGACATTATGACAGAATGGACACAACTAACACAAAAAAATAGCTGTAGTTCGATTGGTAATACCGTCCACTTCCCACTAATACCACTATGCAGCGTAACTCACCACTTATTCCTCCTCCAGAGGTCAGAAACTGAACAAGATGCTAGGAATTATGAGAATAGAAATCATGGATCGCCAGCAGGGCTACCCACTACAAGGTTCTAGGTTTCAAGATAATTTTAATATATTTGGTTTAGATCAACTGCTGGCCATGGAACCTCCGTGGATCAATCGTGACCAGATACTGCAACTCGTGTAAGAAGTTGTTGGCAAGTGTTAGGCCGCAACGCTATTCATACGTATCACAAACCATACCCCAAATGGGTAGATCGGTAGCATCCATTGTTGAGAAATTATCGACATGATTTCTCCTTATTTTTAGAGGAACATGGTCAACCAACTATTGACCACGTAGGCCAGTTTACCATGCAATGTGACGAACTAGCCAATTATGATTCTTATAAATTACAATTATTCAGTCACTTGTTGACCGCTGTGGCCTTCACTTGGTATTTCAATTTGTTAACAGACTCAATACATAGCTAATAGGAATTAGAGAAAGGTTTCATGCTTAATTTTTCTCCAAGAACAGGGACATAACTATGGCCGATATCGCACGATTTCGGCAATTACCTGGCGAGTCTTGAGAGAGTTATATTATGCATTTCAAGCGGGCAAAAAGCCCTTGTAAGGTGGTAATGACTGAGGCTGAATTCGTGCAGCTTGCACAAGACAGTTTAAAGTATAAACTCCGTAAAAAGTTCATAAGCATGGAGTTTGCTGATTTACACGACCCTGCCAAGGTCTCTTGATATGAAGAGTTACTTCAGGAAGGGGCTAGGCAAGCAAATTCGTCAATAGGAACATATTACAATGATCCTAATTACGAGATTACGATCGCCGAAGTGGTATCTAAGAAACTATTAGTCTGTTCGGCACTTGTCAAAGCGGAATTGACCGCCCCATGAACTCAGAAGACCCAAAAAATATATACCTTTGATATTACTCGAGCCAAGGAAATTTTTGACTTCGTGTTGGAAGTGAAATTTATCAAAGTTTCTATTAATCATAAGATACCTTTGACCGAGGAACTAAAAAAGGTCAACTATTGTAAATGGCATGGATCCCGTTCCCATTCCACTAACAAATTTGTTATTTTCAGGAATCTCATTCAAGATCATATTGAACGTGGATTACTGAAATTTCTAGAAAAGGAAAAGGAAGCTATGCTAATTAATACTGATCCGTTCTCAATTGACATGAGATAAACATGGTCATAACCAACTTGAGGGATCGACCTCAACTGAAGATTGAGCTTGGTCCAGGAAGGATGTATAAAGCAAGCGATCGATACGCTCCCAGACAGCGGTGGGCATCCTAGTACCAGGATGTACACGGACAAATGAATCATTAGTTATGTGACCGCTCCGCCCAAGAGATCCGTTGGTGACCTAGAGACCATCTCAGACTGAAAAATTATGACTCTGGTTGCAGTCGAGATCGTCAATGATCGAGGCAGACAACATCTGATCGCTGATCGCATTGGGGACTACCTTCGAGTAGGATGATCAAACCTCATGTTATGTTGGAAGGAGTATGGAAACGACTTATGCATCCAAAGTTTCTAGTGGTACCAGATAATCTGACTAGAACTCAAAAGCACCATTGGCAGAGAAATATGATCATGTTAAGAAGAAAAAGAAAAGAGGGTGAAGTCCCTTCTCAACCAGAACCCAAGTTACCACATCCATTCTGGAACGTTCCCTCACCGGAGGAACAAGTAGTAGTAAACATGGTCGAAGCTATTGCTTTACCTACTAGTCAGGAGAGTAAAGCTTATCTTAAAAATATGGAGATGCCTGTTGGTCTTAAAGAAGAAGACAAGGCTGGCAACTTGTCAGATTATTTCATCGAGTATTGATTCCCCATAGAGGAATGACTGCTTGGTGAATTCACACCTACCAAAGACATGCCAAGGGATATAGTGATCGATTAGCCAATTGACCCCACAGTGAATAGGACCCCTAGTCAGATTGATGAGATTGAGTATGATACATGAGGGGTAAGGTTTCGATAATAACATTGTGTTTGGTTCGTTGCCACCAACGGTATTTCATTGCAACATGGGACTTACTTTATCGTCTAACTTTTAGGCAAGAGCAACTCAGCCAAACACAATACCTAGAGATGTAGAAGAGCATGCTTCCCCTGTTGTTATTTAGTATGCTGCTTTCCCTTATGATGAAGAGAAACAAGACAAGGCATTGCATGCTGACACGGTCACTGTAGTGATCGATGACACTACCGATAGAGAAATTATCGATAGGCTCATTTCATCATTTCCTGCCCAACTCATCCTCTTCCAACGTTTACAATATAACCTACTCCCTACCCTCTCCATTCTCTTTCTTTTGATCACTTACATGCCCCATTTGGAGCTCAAGTTCGGGTAAGCTCTCAACCCATCCCATCTATTCATTTTTCTTCTTCAAACCCTATCTATTGGGCCTCTACGACGTCTGTCGATCGAGACTCCAATCCGTGGAGAACCAAAAACTCCAGCCCCCCATTTCCCCTTATCCTCATTTTCCATGGCTCTATTCGAGCGTGTACGGCCATTTTCTTGGAGGCCTAATCATCCATACTATGTTTGGGATGTAGGCAGTTAAACGTAAATCCCGTGTTTTCCTTTCAAATTACACTTCTAAATTCATCATCATGGGGTTTGGAAATCCCATCTCACACTTTTCCAACACCAGACTCATTTTCCAAAGCCTATGACATTAATTTTAATCCCCACCCACCCTCCTACCAAACATGTCATTCTCAATCCCGAGGTGGTATTAGTAATACAGTCCCATTTAATACAACATAAGACCATTGGCCGAATAGACCCTTAGAGTTTTGGACCTAAAGCGGTGCTCTTAGATTTCAACAGGCCTGACTGTGTAGGAAATCCAACGAATTTATAATGTGAACCTTAGGATCTTCTTAGCTAGTATGAACATGGGTGAAATGCTCTGGCATAGTTAAATTCAAGTTCGGGCAATTCAATTGACAACCTTTGACCCTAAGTGATAAAACCCTTCCTGTATTAGAAATGATGTGAAATCATCTAGTGTATGAGCATAAACTTTGGACTCACCTATGGATTCTCGCTACTCCTAAATTAAGACTAGACTACTGGTTAGGCTAAGGAAAGTAAAAGACTAATTAATTATGCTAAGCCAATTGAATGATAGACTTAGTTATTCGACTTAACCGACTCAGACCCACTACACAATTTTCTTTCCATGTTGGCCCGACCATTTACAACTAAAAGTTTATAATTTTGTTCTTGAAAAGTGTTAGGAGTATATAGCTGATAGAGACTTTGTCTTTTAGGGCTAAGGAATTGCCCAAATGGGCAACAGACAGTTAGGAATTAGGTTCCAAATCGCATGCCATGTCGGCATACATATTGTGCTTATGAACGTAAAAAGATAGCCTGCCTATTAAGCTAGACATAATTAAATAGGATAAGTCTGGACCGCGACAAAATTCCTTGGTAGAGTTAGGCATCTTGCCTCAAACTCACACCCATTCGTGATAGCCCTTTTCTATAATCCTAGGTACCAAAACTGATGTAGTGGGAGACCGCATCTCATTTCATGTCAATGATAGGTTATAAATTACACCTTTTTCCGATGTATGGAGCAGGACATAAATCTTAAGCCTTGAGGGTGAAAAATAAAAAATAAAAATTTAAGGGGGGTAGAACATTATGAGCCCAATCTAGATAGGTCACCTATTGCATCTCTTTGATCTGGGTGGCGCAGCGGAAGCGTGGTGGACCCTACTCCACTGGCCTAGGATCGAAACGGTGCTCGTTAACATACGCACATTATAGAAGCCCTAGCAAGTTCTACTATGAGAAACCGTTTTAGGATGATCTAGTAAGATTTGATTCCCCATTTCCTTTGACATAGATAATAACGAGGACTCTCTTAGACTAAGACCTAAAGGGAAACCTTAGAATAGACAATTTGAGCCTTTCAATGATGGAAATTCCCTACGTTTCTAGAGTGATCGGACTACGGAGTTACTGAAATATACAACTGCGAAGCATTCGCGGCTTGACCCAATTGTCAATCCTGGGCGACTACCAATGGACTCACTGCTTAATCGAGCAGAAGACCAGGATCCACCAGGATTCGGAAGTGATACGATGGGCTTCCTACCCTGGCCCGGTAGATGATCGATGTATAGGGATCGAGCTCACTATTACCGTTTCTCCGTGTTGGTCAAACAATGAAAACAGCTATCTTACTCTAAATTGTTGGGAGTTGTCGTCAAGACTCCAAATAGGTAAAGAAATAAATTGTAGCAAACCATCAGGGTATAAGCAATGGATAAAGAAATAAGTTTTAAGGGGGGTAGACTAAAATGAACCAGCTAGTACATACCCTACCACGCGTAGAAACTTAAAATCAATAAAACTTAGGCAAAAGAAATAATTAAATCTTTCCTTATTACCCTTAGACAATTTCGGGGACGAAATTTTATTTTAAGGAGGATAGATTGTAACACCTCAAATTTTTGCCAACCTGCAATTAGACGTCCTTAGGCAATGGGTTGCTCCTAACACCTTATTAACCTAACAAAACTGAATCTCAATGTCTAAAGCTGCCTTTGAACCCATTTCCTTCACAAATCTCACCCTTCACCACCTTGATCTTCCAATTTTTCTAAGAACTTTCACCCTAGACACTATCTTAAACTAGCTAAGTAGTATAACTTGGATCACTTTATACACAAACTACAAAGGACTAAGTACCACCTCAGACGGAAATCACTTAGGATTAAATCCTTTAGAAATTTGACAAAGTTAACTAAGTGCTAAACTGAATTAGCCATGAAATCCATTTGAATCGCTTTAAATACGATCTGCAAGACCCAAAACTTGTAGAATCATTGACGCTAAGTTACCCTAAAATCTAGGATCAAACTCATTACCCGACTGCTCTCGGGAGCACGTTGAAACTTCGTATCTGATCTGGACCGCACATCGGGAGTCCGAACAATACGAGGTTAAGGACTTAGGACCGCCTCGCTGGGCTTGACAACCATCTCGAAAATCATATCCAGCCGATGTCCCACGGCTATTTGCTTGAGTCCGGAGCAAGAGAGTGTGAAAACACTTGTTTTCTAAAAAAATAAATATCTTGAATAGTAATCTGAGACTCATCGGTTGCGGATCAGTTTTAAGTAACCTGACCGTCAGAATCTGACCAAATTACACCCTCGGATCAGGAAAAATTTCATACACATTTACATGTACTCGGAATCTCCGATCGAGACCTACTGACCGTCGAACTGAAACTGGTCCGCCATGCGTGATCTGGAATCCCGACCGAAACGAAAACTTAATAGAACGTAGATCCAGCGTTAGTGAGCTTAAGTCCGACCTTTGGCTCAAGGAGGGCCACCAGAAACCCTCTTTTTTGAAACAATGCCGATTTGATTATAATGTAAGTATACCTTGAACATAAGTCTATTTCGGTAAATTTTTGGGCTATATAAGGACCTTAAACCCTCTCTCATGGTAGCCATACGAATTTGAGATTGAGAGAGAGAAAGGAGAGAGAAAGTGTGGGAGTTGTGGGAGGAACTCCCTGCCACTCTTCCCTGCCGCTATTCGAGCTTCACCGCTCCATTCTCACCGCTTTCCGACGATTCCGGAGTCATTTCTAGGTAAGAAACCCTAACCCTAACCTGATTTGGGGCTTGGGTGGTTGTAGGATATGAAATAGCTAACGTATTTCGTTCCATAGGTTGCCAAACTACCGAATACGGGAACTTAGCAAACCTATCAACTCCGTTATGATTCTACGACACAAGGTGCAGACTTTAGGTGTATAGGTTATGGTTTTCAACGCTTTCAATGTCAGATAATGATAGATTCATGATCTACATGCAATTGTACATGTACAAAGTGCTTTCCGTTTTCTGTTTCGATTAAAGTTGTAGAATATGGAATTTTACACATTCTAGGTATTCGTAGAAAATACCATATACATATTTTTTTTAAAAATGTGTTTGACATGTTTATTTGTTTTATGCATATACGATATATGGATAAAATACTTATTTGGCGAAAGGATTCGCCGAAATACATGTTTTACTAATATACATTATGTATGTAGAAATACTGTATTGTAAGGAGTGCCGTATACATATATATTTTGGAAATGTATTTGCCATGATTATTTGTCATATGATTATATAATATATGGATAAATTACTTATTTGGCGAAAGGAATCGCCGTAATACATGTTTGCTTGTATACACTATGTATGTTGAAAATTTGTATTCTAGAAAATACCGTGTATGTATAAATTTTGGAGATGTAATTGTCATGATTAATTGCTGTATGAATATGATATACACGGATAAAATATTCGCATGGCGAAAGGATAGCCATAATACATATTTTTCTAACTTAAGTCATGTATGTTGAAATAGTGTATGTTAAGTATTTGTGGAAATGCTAGAGCGAGTAAGTGTTTGGATGTAGATGCCTTAGGAGGGTGTTGAGATTGGATTCTCAACTACCTAGCGACATGTATGATTACCTCCATGAGGTTGATCACTTAAAACCACTTACTTACAATACGTGTGTTTGTATTCCTATTAATGTAGTGTTTTACAACATGCTTTATATCATGCTTTATAATATGCTTATAACATGCCTACTAGCATGTTTGAATTACTTTGTTTATCATGTTTGAATTACTTTGTTTATCATGCTTGAATTACTTTGTTTATCATGCTTTACTCCACATGCTGTGGATGACAATTGATTGTGTTTGGGGCCATGATTATAGTCCAGACAATCGGTACCAGATTGGAGTTGTGGTTGAGATTCATTTTGCCACATATGATGTGTTGGCGAACCCGTGTCGTACTTCGGTTGGCGATAGTGGTTGGCTACACGAGGTGCTTCTGTGCTTCATATCGCCCAACTTGTTGTGCGCTCGAGCCAGCTAAGCACATCAAGTAACCCGTGTGTCTTATGTATGTTCACCATGTTTGGTCACTAATGCTTGAACCTAGGGTACCAAACTTACCAGTGAAAACCCTTTTAACCATGGTACCTCGATCCGCTAAGACTCATGAGCCGGGCATGGTGGTATGGGATACCGTGGTCGAGCTGTCGGCCAACGATGGGACCACGTGCCTCCCCGTAGTGACCAGTGAGCAACCAAACTCGTGAGCCGATTATGGTGGTATGAGACACTATATTCATGCTGTCGGCCTACATTGATAAGGTGATGGAGGAGTGGTGCAACGTATGCGAGCAACAGCCCTGGTAGCCCTTTGTAGTGACCGCGAGCATACTCTGAAATCGCAGTGCACCTTAGGGTTCGCCGCGATATATAGAGTATGAATAAGGCCTGTTTCTGTATAGTGATGAATCGTTTAAGGGGTGATGGGGGAGTGGTGTAACCTTTGTGCGTAACAGCCCTGGCAGCCTCTGCAGTGACCTAGAAAACACACCATCGTGTATGAAATGGATCATGTTTGGGAATGATACAAGGGAGGTACCTTAGTTTCCCAATCCTCCTGTATGAAATGGACTAATTAAAAACTCGGTAATCATGCTCATCGTGCATTGCATGTGCCTGGAAGATGTGGAGCACTGTGGGATGAAAGCATGCCGCGAGCGTGAGATGGTGTCGCATGAGGGAGTATATCGGTGAGGGCATACATCATGTCATTCATACTTGCATTAATAAGAGTAGTTAGGATTGTTTGATTGTACTGCTTTATCATTACTGCTTGACTGAGTCAATAACATGTTAACCTATGCTTTATTGTTCCACTGAGTTAGCTACTCACTCCCACGTTACGGGACGGTGTTTGCAACACCAACTAGATTTGTTGAGTTTCAGGTGATGGCGATGCTTATGAAGCAGAGCCGGACTACTTTTATGGTGATGAGGAGGAGTTCTCCTATCATGTAACTCTCTGACGGGTCTCTGAAGACCTGATACCGTATTGACGGGACTATGGTACTTAGGATAGAAGACATTAAACTTACACATTTGGTATATTTTAGAACTGTACTTGTAATTATTTAACCTAATAATGTTATCACACTCTGGAGACTCATCATAGTTTATATATTTTATCTATCTATCATAGTCTTCCGCTTCCAAATTTAACTGTCTCTGGAGTATGATATGCTGTTTTGGCTTAATCTCACTCATGTTCAATGCATGAATACAGTCAACATTCAATCATCATTCATTTTGTTGCATAAGTGATGTTCTGGAACTCGGGAGTTGAGTTTATGCTCGACCCCCGATTTTCAGGGCATTACATTTAGGTTTGGGTTTTCAAGTTTAGGTTTAGGTTTAGGTTCGGGAGTTGAGATTAGGATTAGGTGTAGGTTTAGGTTTAGGGATTTGAGAATACATTTAGGTTTAGATTTTAGGTTATAGGTTTAGGGAATTGAGAATAGGTTAAGGTTTAGGTTTAGGAAATCGGGTTCGGGTTCGAGATCGGGTTTAGGTTTGGGTTTTCAAGTTTAGGTTTCGGTTAGGGAGTTGAGATTAGGATTAGGTGTAGGTTTAGGTTTAGGGATTTAAGAGTACTTTTAGGTTTTAAGTTTAGGTTTAGATTTTAGGTTATAGGTTTAGGGGAATTGAGAATAGGTTAAGGTTTAGGTTTAGGAAATCGGGTTCGGGTTCAGGATCGTGTTAAGGTTTGGGTTTTCAAGTTTAGGTTTAGGTTTAGGTTAGGGAGTTGAGATTAGGATTAGGCATAGGTTTAGGTTTAGGGATTTGAGAATACATTTAGGTTTTACGTTTAGGTTTAGGTTTAGGTTATAGGTTATAGGTTAAGGTTAAGGTTTAGGTTATAAGCTATAGGTTTTGGAAATTGAGAATAGGTTAAGGTTTATGTTTAGGAAATCGGGTTCAGGATCGGGTTTTGGTTTGGGCTTTCAAGTTTAGGTTTAGGTTAGGGAGTTGAGATTAGGATTAGGTGTAGGTTTAAGTTTAGGGATTTGAGAATACATTTAGGTTTTAGGTTTAGGTTTAGATTTTTGGTTATATGTTTAGGTTTAGGTTTTAGGTTATGGGTTAAGGTTTAGGTTTTAGGTTTAGGTTAGAGGTAGGTTATAGGTAATGAGTTTAGGTTATAGGTTATAGGTTTTGGTCTAGGTTAAGGTTATATGTCTAGGTTTATGTTTAGGTTTAGTTTAAGGTTATAAGCTATCAGTTTAGGGAATTGAGAATAGGTTAAGGTTTAGGTTTACGAAATCAGTGTTCGTGTTCGGGATTAGTTTTAGGTTTTGGTTTTCAAGTTTAGGTTTAGGATTAGGTTAGAGAGTTGAGATTAGAATTAGGAGTAGATTTAGGTTTAGGGATTTAAGAATACATTTAGGTTTTAGGTTAAGGTTTAGGTTTAGGTTATAAGCCATAGGTTTAGGGAATTGAGAATAGGTTAAGGTTTAGGTTTAGGAAATCGGGTTGGAGTTTAGGTTTGGGTTTTTAAGTTTAGGTTTAGGTTTAGGTTAGGGAGTTGAGATTAGGATTAGGTGTAGGTTTAGGTTTAGAGATTTGGGAATACATTTAGGTTTTAGGTTTAGGTTTTAGGTTATAGGTTATAGGTTTAGGTTTAGGGAATTGAGAATAGGTTAAGGTTTAAGTTTAGGAAATCGGGTTCGGGTTTGGGATCGGGTTTAGGTTTGGATTTTCAAGTTTAGGTTTAGGTTTAGGTTAGGAGTTGAGATTAGGATTAGGTGTAGGTTTAGGTTTAGGGATTTGAGAATACATTTTGGTTATAGGTTTAGCTTTAGGTTTAGGTTTAGGTTATAAGCTATAGGCTTAGGGAGTGAGAATAAGTTAAGGTTTAGGTTTAGAAATCGGATTCGGGTTCTGGATCCCATTTAGGTTTGGGTTTTCAAGTTTAGGTTTAGGTTTAGGTTAGGAGTTGAGATTAGGATTAGGTGTAGGTTTAGGTTTAGGATTTGAGAATACATTTAGGTTTTACGTTTAGGTTATTTAGGTTAAGATTTAGGTTATAAGCTATAGGTTTATGGAATTGAGAATAGGTTAAGGTTTAGGTTTAGGAAATCGGGTTCGGCTTCGGGATTGGGTTTAAGTTTGGGTTTTCAAGTTTAGGTTTAGGTTAGGGAGTTGAGATAAGGATTAGGTGTATGTTTAAGTTTAGGGATTTGAGAATACATTTAGGTTTTAGTTTTAGGTTTAGGTTTTAGGTTATAGGTTAAGGTTTAGGTTTTAGGTTTAAGTTAAGGTTAGGCTATAGGTAATAAGTTTAGGTTATTGGTTATAGGTTTTGGTCTCGGTTAAGGTTATAGGTTTAGGTTTAGGTTTAGGTTTAGTTTATAAGCTATAGGTTTAGGAATTGAGAATAGGTTAAGGTTTAGGTTTAGAAAATCGGGTTTGTGTTGGATCGGTTTTAAGTTTGGGTTTTCAAGTTTAGGTTTAGGTTTAGGTTAGGGTGTTGAGATTACGATTAGTGTGTAGGTTTAGGTTTAGGGATTTGAGAATACATTTAGGTTTTAGGTTAAGGTTTAGGTTATAGGTTAAGGTTTAGGTTTAAGTTCGGGTTTAGGTTATAAGTTGTAGGTTTGGGAATTGAGAATAGGTTAAGGTTTAGGTTTAGAAATCGGGTTTGGGTTCGGGATCGGGTTTAGGTTTGGGTTTTTAAGTTTAGGTTTAGGTTTAGGTTAGGGAGTTGAGATTAGGATTAGGTGTAGGTTTAGGTTTAGGGATTTGAGAATACATTTAGGTTTTAGGTTTAGGTTTAGGTTCTAGGTTATAGGTTTAGGTTTAGGTTAAAAGCTATAGGTTTAGGGAATTGAGAATAGGTTAAGGTTTAGGTTTAGGAAATAGGGTTCGGGATGGGGTTTAGGTTTAGGATTTGAGAATAGGTTTAGGTTAAGGTTATAAGTATAGCTTTAGTTATAGGTTCGAGTTTAGGTTTAGGTTTAGGTTATAGGTTATAAGTTTTAGTTTAGGGAATTGAGAATAGGTTAAGGTTTAAGTTTAGGAAATCGGGTTCGGGTTCGGGATCGGGTTTAGGTTTGGGATTTGAGAGTAGGTTTAGGTTAAGGTTATAAGTATAGGTTTAGGTTATAGGTTTATGTTTAGGTTTAGGTTATAAGTATAGATTTTGGGATTTGAGAATAGGTTTAGGTTATCGGTTATAAGTTTAGGTAATTGAGAATAGGTTTAAGTTATTGGTTTAGGGTGTGATTTAGGTTAAGGGTATGGTCCCTACATATACAGATATAAACACGGCCTGTCCAAATGGCCAGGCCCTTCCAATGTTGTCCATAGGAAATGGACAGATTCACCATGGTCATAACAGCGGTTCACACCTTCCACGGACCCCCGCACTTTCGGATAGCTCCGACGCACATCCAGGTTTGCTCCATTAATTTCAAGTAAATACATAAACACGGTCTGTCCAAATGGTCAGGCCCCTCCAATGTTGTCCATAGGAAATGGACAGCTTCATCATGGTCATTACAGTGGTCCCACCTTCCAGGGACCCCTGCTCAACATCCGGATAGATCCGACACACATCCGGGTTTGCTCCATCAATTTTGAGCTAATACATTTAAAAACAACATAAATATATCTAACATCTGGATACCTGTGGAAGGCCTGCCATATTTGTATTGTTAGTTACTTATCCCTTTGTCTACAAGCCACAATCGACCAACAATTTCTATCGCTACCTGTACTCTGAAACCAACACAAATATAATTGGGAAACAATATAAGGGAATAAGAAAAAATGAATTTACCTGTACACATCATTAAATGTTTCCTTATAAGGAGGTGATATTATATCTTTGATAGCCACAACCTGTATGATAGAGAAAAATGCAACCGATACAATCTATTATAATTCAAAGGAGAAAAAAGATTTTTGGCTGCACTGATATTCTAGTACTCCCATTGATTTTCATCAAATAAACACAAACTCCAAAAACTAATAAACAGAAAAGTATCTACATGACCACTCCATTTTTCAGATAATCCAAGTATGAAGAACATCTGGGTCAATACACACTACAAGAAAACTAACCTTTACATATGCTCGTGTCTTTCTGGGTTCAAAGATCATGTAACTAGTGTAGCAAAAAAAAAAAGAAAAAAAGAATCGCATGTGCTTGTGTCTTTCTGAAATAAACGGAGACGGTTTGATAAAATCACAGAAATAATCAACCTTGCTGGTTAAAAAAGCATGGGTATTTGATTTTGATCACTTCAAATAAGAAAGAAGAAAGAAAATTGATCACTTCCAATGAGAAAAAAGAAAGAAAAGATTATTATTATTAATTCACAAGCGTCGACAAGGCAACATGATAGGCAACAACCCAAGTTGGACTTACTTTTCTAATAGCCAGCTTTCTTTCTTTGGAATCTCTACAATTGTGATGACCCTCTTTCTTCGAAATCTCTGCAATTTTGATGCATTACAAAATATCAATCAAGTCCAAAGATCCATGCATCTATTCAACTAATCAACCAATCCCAAAAGGAAGAAGAAGCAAAAAAGGAGTAAAATTCAATGCAAATTCCAAACAGTATCATCCCCTACTATCATGAGGTGAGTGCCAAATGAACCAGCATAAGCAGTGCACTTAGTTTTATGTGCCCATCCCAACTCCTGTGTCTCTTCCGTAAGGAGGAAGGGTTCCACTGTCCTTGACCTTGGATTATGAGACATAGTAAAACTCGCTAACTATGGTAGTGAAGAAGATGAAAGCTGCCCCAGCTCCAAAGATGCCATTCCTCAATGTCTAGCAAGGAGGTTCTCCTACCTACAGACATAACATATTAAATATACCATTATATCTAAACCAAGAGCTGTAAGTTACTAAAATGTACACTAAAATGTTTTTGGGACCAATATCCATAAAGGTCATTGAACAAGAATCCTAAAGAATTTGTTCAACTTAGCAATCATTGGTAAAGGCAACAAATTGTCCTGCTTTTTAGCCTACCTCAACAGAACATTTCACGGAAAGTTATTTTTCATGGTGCAAAGAGTGTATAAACTTTGGGGTTATGTTCTAGGCAAAGACAAATGAAATAAAGCATGTACTAAAGAATCAGCCTACCAGAATCTTGCCATATATAATCAACAAGAAAGACATAAGAAATTACGTAAAAGCTAGCATAACCTCTGATGGCTGCATGATCACAACCGTCCCAACAGAGGAATCCTGATCATCAGATATGGGCACATCTCATTTTCATTTCAGCATAAGCTACCATGCGATACTTGGAATTTCTCCATCATTACAATTTTCACTGCCCATAAATTTAAAAAGAAAAAAAAAAGTCATTTGTCAAGTCTTGAGTAACGAGAGTCAAGTGTTAATTGTGCACCATTTAGAAAATGGTGGTGAGACTTTAGACATACACATGGCATGCTTGTATGACAATCTAGACCATCCAAATCTATGGATGGAGCACAAGTGCATACTAAAAAATCTTCACCGAGAAGATAACATTAACCATCAGATTTGTCCTTCCAAATTTGGACCATTCACTTTTATTTTTAACCATCTATCCATATGATATCCATTAATTGGATGGTTAGGATTGCTTGATCAGTGTGATTTAGAAATGTCTAATTTTAGAAATGCTCCATCAACAATGAGATCCATAATATGGATGGTGTGTATAGCTGTAAATCAATCTGATATGTAAGGTGGATGAGTCACTGCCAATTTTTAAATGGTGCTAAAAAAAACATATAGATGCAATAGCTCTGTTGAATTTACCATTTTATCCTAGAAAGTGAATTGTATGTCAGTGGAAGGAGAGTAATAAATATGAATTCCCTTTCTATTTTCAAATCAGGTGGAGAAAGAAAATGAAAAGTTAGGAGAGAAGTACAGAAAGAGAAGAGGGGAATCTAACAACAAAGAAAATCTGCTACACAAGAAAGAAATGCATCCACAACAGTCCTTGAAAATTCTGATTCAAGCTAAATTGTTAGATGTAGCTTGATGAGGCTGTTACCTGGCTCTAGTTTATGAACTCCTCTGTTTCTCATTACCTCTCTCACTCTTGTCACTTTGTTCCATTGGCTAGCACTTGCATACATGTTCGCTAGAAGAAAATAATCCAACACTAAAATCAATCAACTAGCATCAAATAACTTGAAAGGGGACCAAATTCCATTGGTTTCAGTCCAAGAAAACCCAAAAGCAACTACTAATCATCAAAAACTCCCATTGATTCACATCAAGTAATCCCACAAATTTTAAGGTTTGATAAATGCAAAAACACCCACATGAGATTCCATTGTCTAAACCACAAAAAATTATAATAAATCTACATAACACTTCATTTTTCAACCAATATGCATTAAACTGCTTAAGAACATCCTAAATTTTATTGTTTTTTCATCCCAAAACAATTGAAAACAACCCACACATCATCCTAAAGTCACATTGATTTTCACCAAATCAAAGAAAGTTCAAAAGGAGAGATATCCATATGAGATTTCCTTCTTGACATTAGAAAAATTATTACAGTAAAATCCAAATGGATTCACATCAAATGATTACACAGACTTGAAGAACAAGATTGATTAACAATTTGAGTGAATTTTTCTAGTCAGGTAAGGTTTGGGTTAACAGTTGAATCGTCCAGGCCAGGTTCAGGTAGACCCAAACAGAGTTGCAGCCTTGCAAAATACAAAGTAGTACTTGGGTGAGATACCTCTATTGGAGTATCCCTTCTCCCAGCAGTAGCAATTAGTGTTTCAATATTCAGAGCAACTCCAAAACCTGTGCTGTATGAGTGTTGCCTAGGCATACTTACAATAAGTAGTACTCCAACCAAAATTAGGAGCAGAATAGGCATTCAGATAAATTAAAGGAGAAAAGAAGAATGGGAAGGCTTTTTATAACGCCCTGAAAATTGGGGGTCGAGTAGCAACTCAACTCCCAAGTTCCAAAACATCACTTATGCAACATATATGCTTATGATTCAATGTTGTCTGTGTTAGTGCATTAATCATGAGTGAGATTATACCAAAATAGTAATTCATACTCCAGATCAGTTATAAAAGGCAAGCGGAACACTGAAAGACATAAATACACGTATATAAGTCAAAGATCATGATCGGTCTATAGAGTATGAATATAACACTGAGTCACTGTGTACATGAAGTATTACATGTAATATTACAAAAGTCAAAAATATCAAAAATGGTTCAACTGTAATAAAATCCTGTAGTCCCGTCAATCCGGATAGTCTACGCGAAGCCATCGGAGAACTGCATGTAAGAGTACTCGTCCTGATCGTCGTAATAATCAGCCTCCGCCTCAGGAGTCATGCCATCATCTGAAATCAAGACAGGGTCTGGTTGGTGTTTAAAACACCGTCCCGTAACGTGGGAGTGAGTGGTCAACTCATTGGAACAATAGAGCAAAGGTTAGCATGTTATCAATTCAGTTAAGCAATAAATCACACATTCCTAAGTACTGTTGTTAATGCAAGAATGGTATGGATGTATGATGCATGCCCTTGCCTACGCTCCCTCAATGATTTCAACTCACGTTCGCGCATGACAACACTGCCTCAATGCTGACCTGCAATGCCTGAATGCACGCATAATGCAATGCATGCATATGATTACCAAGTTCTTATTAGTCCTTTTCATACAACAGGATTGGAAAACTAAGGTACCTCCCTTATTTCATTTCCCAAACAATGATCAATTCTAGGGCCGTCAGTCCTAGTAATCTCATACGATGTTGCGGTTCTAAGTCGCTGCAATTGGCTCATTGCCAAATCATTACGGGCCTAGTTTATACTCTAGATGCTACAGAAGGGTTGTCTCTTCCATGTAGACTTAGAGTATGCTCCAGGTCACTATAAAGAGCACGACTAGGGCTGCCAGGACTGTTGCACGGAATTGTTACACCACTCCCCCATCACCCAACACAGCTTTGTCATCAAAACATTGTAGGCTGACAGCTCGAATACAGTGTCCCATACCACCGTATTCGACTCACGAGTCTGGGTTGCTCATTGGTCACTACAGGGAGGCTCGTCACCCCAACGTAGGCCGACAGCTCGACCACGGTGTCCCATACCACCATGTCCAGCTCATGAGTCTTAGCGGATCGAGGTACCAAGGTTAGACAGGATTTCACTGGTGAGTTTGGTACCTTAGGTTCAAGCAGTAGCATCCATACATGGTGAACATACAAGGGCACATCGGGTTACTTGACTGAGTCGACTAGCACGAGCGCACATTGTATCGATTGACATGAAGTGCATAAGCACTTCGTATGGCCTAACCACTGCCGACGACCAACATACGACTCAGGTTCATCAAACACGTCCTACTTGGCGAATGAATCTCAGCTACGACTTCAAGCCTATTACCGATTGCCTAGACTATAATATAGCCCCAATTACACTCAATCCGTAACCAGAAAGCATGTATATTAGTCTAAGCAGAGTTAATAAAGTAATTCAAACATGTTAACAAACATGTTATAAAGCATAATATAAATTGGAAATACAAACACATACATTCCATAAGTAAGCGATTAAATTAAACAAGTTGCATGGAGGAAATCATTTACATCTCTAAAGTAGTTAAGAATCCTATCTCAACACCTACCTAAAGCACTATAATCTAAGTACTTACTCATACAAGTATTTTCACAAACACTTAAACTACACTCATTTAACATACATAACGTATATTAGCCAAAACATGTATTAGGGCGAATTCTTTCACCGAGTAAGTATTGCACATATATAGAGCATATACACACAGTAATTAATCATGGCAAATACACTTTCATATTTTGTACGTATATAGTATTTTCTACAAATATACAGAATACACTAAACGCCATAATTTTAATACGTAACTGAATTGTAAAACGAACAACGTATTTTGCATGTGAAATAACATCCAGATCATGAATCTATCATTATCTGACATTGAAAGCTTTGAAAACCTTAACCTATACGTCTATAGTCTGCACCTTATTCCAATAAATGCATAACGGAGTCAGTTCGTTCACCCTCGCTTTGTCTAAGGCACAACGACAATCTATTTGATGAAATAGGTTAGCTACTTCACCCTATCAATGATTAGAAGCCCTAGAACGGATTAGGGTTAGGCTTTCTTACCTGAAAATGAAATCAGAATTGCTGGAAAAGCGATAGGGTAGTGATGATCAGGCACGTGGAATGGTAGGATAGAACAACTAGAATCTCCTCCCACTTCTCTCACACTTTCCCTCTCTTTACTCTCTTCTCTCTCCTAGGGTTTTTTCAAATTCGTATGGAGTGAATGAGAGAGGGTTTAAGGTCCTTATATAGGCCTAAAATTGATGAAAATGGCCCTAGGGCCAAGGTATACTTAGGTTATGTCCAAAGTGCATCTGTTTCAGCTCAATGGAGCTCTTCCAGAGCCCCCCTTAAGCCAAAGGTTGGACTTAAGCTTACTGACCTTGGATCTAGGTCGAGTTAAGTTTTCATTCCAGTTGGGTTTCTAGATCACACATGGCAGACCATTTTCAGTTCAACGGTCACCGAAACTCGATCAGTGTTACAAGTATACTACCAAGTGTATGAAATTTTCCTTGATCTAAAGGTGTATTTGGGTCAGATTCTGACGGTCTGATTGCTTATATCAGGCCCGCAAGCGACAGGTCTCAGATTACTTAAATTAGGTTTAATTTTTAAAGAAATCTACATTTTCTCACACACTTCACTCCGGGCTCAAGCGAATAGCCCCAGGACACAATCTGAAATTGATTTCCGGGATGGTTGTCAAGCCCAACAAGGTGGTCCTAAACACTTAATCTTGTGGTCATCGGACTTTTGACGTGCGGTCCAGATCTGATACGGAGTTTCAATGTGCTCTCGAGAGCAACTAGGTAATGAGATTGATCCTAGATTTCAGGGTAACCTAGCATCAATGATTTTACAAGTTTTGGGTCTTGTAGATCATATTTAAAGTGGATCAAGTGGATTTCGTAGCTAATCTAGTTTAGCACTTAGTTAACTTTATCTAATTCCTAAAGGATTTGATCCTGAGTGATTTCTGCCTAAGGTGGTACTCGAGTCTTTATATAGAATTTTTTGAGACGTTACAATCTACCTCCCTTAAAGAAAAATTTTGTCCTCGAAATTAGTACCTTTTTATACTCCTCCAGAATCTGAGGGTTATTCTTTCTGACCTCGGCTTCAGTTTCCCAAGTAGCCTCTTCCTCTGTCTGATGTGTCCATAGAACTTTCGCAGGTGGGATGACCTTGCTACGCAACACCTGCTCCTTCCTGTCTAGGATACGCGTCAGATGCAGTACATACGTAGCATCCTCGCTCAACTGTACCTGCTCCCACTTGATATATGGGAAGGATCAGGAACGTACTTCTTTAGCATGGAAACATGGAACACGTTATGCACACCTGCAAGTGGTGTGGTCAAAGCAAGACGGTATGCCACCACACCCACTCAGTCAAGTATCTGGAAAGGGCCAATGAACCGTGGCGTAATTTTCCCCTTCTTACCAAACCGAAGGACTCCCTTCATGGGGGAAACTCCGAGGAATACATGATCTCCAACTTCGAACTTCAGCAATTGCCGCCTCGTATCGGCATAGCTTTTCTATCTGCTCTGTGCTGTAAGAAGTCGATGCCTGATAATATCGATCTTCTCTAGGGTCACCTGTACTAACTTTGGGCCAATCAAACTGCGCTCGCCGACCTCTGCCTAACAATGCGGTGCTCGACAAAGGCGCCCATACAAGGCCTCGTAAGGAGCCATACTAATACTCGCCTGAAAACTGTTATTGTAGGTGAACTCTGTATACATGAGACAGTCATCCCAACTGTCCTTGAAGTCTAACACATAGGCCCGCAGCATATCCTCCAAAATCTGATTCACTCGCTCCTTCTGCCCATCGGTCTGTGGGTGGAACGCGATACTGAACTTCAACTTCACACCCATCGCTTCCTGGATACGAGTCCAGAAGATAGATGTGAATCGCATGTCTCTGTCCGACACAATCTCCAAGGGAACTCCATGCGGGTGCATTATCTCCTTAATGTACAATCTGGTCAACTCATCTGCAGAGTTCAAAACTCTGATCGGAAGGAAATGAGCCGACTTCGTTAACCGGTCGACGATCACCCAAATAGAATAGTGTCCCTTCCTCATCTTCGGCAGCCCCGATATGAAATCCATAGAGATGAAGTCCTACTTCCATTCAGCTATGGGCATGAGCTGAAGAGGTCCAGGAGGTCGACGATGTTCAACCTTGACCTGCTGGCAGGTGAGAGAACAGGACACAAATTTTACTATGTGGACCTTCATATTGTTCCTCTAATACGATCTCTTCATGTCCTGATACATCTTCGTATTACCAAGATGCATCGCAAGCTTCTCCTCCACAGTGAGTTTTTACTCGAAGTTCCGCACGAACTCCACCATGTGCCATTCCTCAACCATTAGCAGAGCTACAAATAGTATCATCTTCTTATGGCTCAATGCGTCAGCCACAAGGTTAGCCTTGCTAGGATGGTAGGAAACCTCAAACTTGAAGTCCTTCAATGTCTCCATCCATCGACACTGTCTCATATTCAAGTCCCGCTGAGTGAATATATAGCGAAGGCTCTTGTGGTCGTAGAAAAGTTCAAACTCCTTTCTGTAGAGGTAATGTCTCCAGAGCTTTAATGCAAATATGACTGCTGCTAACTTGAAGTCGTGCGTGGGGTAATTCTCCTCGTGTTTCCTCAATTATCTCGAGGCATATGCAATCACCTTGTCCTTCTGCATAAGGACACAACCCAAATCAACACGAGACAAGTCGGTGTAGATAGTATACTTGACCCCTTGCTCTGGCAATACTAGCATAGGGGTGGACATCAGTCTGTCCTTCAGCTCCTGAAAAGCTGCTTTCGCCTTTTCATTCCAGGCAAACTTCAGATCCTTCCGTGTCAACTGAGACAACAGTCTAGCTATCTTCCAGAAATCTTGAATGAATCGTCGGTAGTACGCTGCCAGACTAAGAAAACTCCTCACCTCAGTAACCGAACTAGGCTGCTTCCAGTCCTGAACAGCGGCTACCTTAGTAAGGTCCACCGCAATCCCTTTCTTGGAGACCACATGTCCCAGGAACTTGACTTCCTCCTTCCAGAAGTCATATTTCTTGTACTATGCAAACAACTGGTTCTTCCTCAGAGTATCTAAGACTGCTTGTAAGTATTCCTCGTGCTCTTCCCGACTCGCAGAGTATATCAGGATGTCATCGATAAACACGATGACAAATCAGTATAGAAATGGCTGAAATACCCGGTTCATCAAATCTATGAACATGATCGGAGTGTTCGTAAGGCCGAACGACATCACAAGGAACTCGTAATGCCCAAACTAGTCCTGAAGGCCGTCTTCTATACGTCCTCATCCTTGACGCGCAACTGATGATATCCTGACTATAGATCAATCTTTGAAAAGTAGCGCGCCCCTTTCAACTGATCAAACAGATCGTCTATCCTGGGCAAAGGACACTTTTTCTTCACGGTCAATTAGTTCAACCTACGGTAATCAATACATAATCGTAGCAACCCATCTTTCTTCTTGAAAAACAACACAGGTGCTCCCCAAGGAGACACACTGGGTCGTATGAAGCCCTTCTCTACCAGTTCATCAATCTGTTTCCTTAGTTCCTCTATCTCACATGGAGGCATTTGATACATAGGTAATGAAATGGGGGTCGCCCCAGGCACAAGATCAATAGTAAAATTGATCTTGCGGCGAGGAGGTA
Source organism: Magnolia changhungtana (assembly GCA_030180095.1). NCBI lineage: Eukaryota > Viridiplantae > Streptophyta > Magnoliopsida > Magnoliales > Magnoliaceae > Magnolia > Magnolia changhungtana. Next base: position 171,095 of record JASAUF010000302.1, read on the forward strand.
ACCCAGGGATCATCCTGAACACTTCTGAAAATTTCTAAACTACTGGCATGTTTCCTAATGTCGGCCCATCAACATGCTTTAGTAAAACGGCGTAACATCCAACACGACATGGCCAACTAACCTGCACTGGAAAAGTGATGACCATATCGTCAAGTCCGTTGGCTGTCACGACCCAATTATCGCAATCAATCTCTGCCTTCATCTCGGTGAGCCAGTCCATACCAAGGATAATGTCGTAGTGCCATAGTGGGGCGACAAGGAGGTCAACGAATATTATTCTGTTACCCAAGTCTAGTGAGCAACCCTCACACGTCCGTGTGACATCCGAAAAAGTCCCAGTAGCAGTAGTGAGTCTCACTCCCTTCATGGGAGTAGTATGTAAAGCTAGACGCTTAACTGCCGCACATGAAATGATAGAGGTAGTGGACCCAGTGTCCACCAATTAAAAGACAGGAGTACCTTGAACATGTGTAGTGACCTCGAAGGCCATAGGTACTATCTTTGGCTCTTCTGCTATAAGCGCATGAACACGTACCTGCTGAGATCGATTGGGCCGAGGCACCATAGGTCGCTAAGGTAGCCTAAATCAAGATGTAGGGGCTCGGAAGGATGAATTTACAGGGATAGTACGTGAGGGTGGTCCTGAAATGTCCTGGGGACGACTGTGGTTGATCTTCTGTGGCGGCGAGAACCCACTGTCTCTCATACACACGAAACAGCTCTCCGCTAGGTGGTCTAGCCTCCTACAGTAGGTACAAGTCAGGACCGGTGGCCGCATCGGAACTGTAACGTTGACATCCTGGGAGGAGAGTCTGTGTGAGGCCTCTTGCCGAGGAATGGCCTACTCAGCATATCTGATTGAGGCCTAGGGACCATAGGCCCACGAGTACATGTCAACCAATCCCCATCCTGCTCTGCTCGCATAGACATGTGCACCAGCTCAGCGTAGGAGGGTATACTAACACAACGCATCTTCGAGTGAATATCAGGGCGCAGGCCCTCAAAAAAGCACCGCATCTGCATCTGTGTGTCGGCAAGGATCATAGGAACATATCGGCTCAGCTCCGTGAACCAATGCTCATACTCAGTCATTGTTATGCCTCCCTATCTGAGGCACAAAAACTCATTCTCCTTCTTATGCTGGTACGTCAGAGGATAGTACTTCTCATGAAAGCAGAACTCAAAATCTACCCAGGTCCAGATATAGCAACTGCAACAGTCCGCAATACACTATCCTACCACAGGCTAGCCTCCTTTTCAAAAATAAAGGTGGCCAACTTGACCTGCTCTTGCTCAGTACAGTGTAGCATCCTCATCATCTTGGAGATGCGGTCGAGCCAATATTCTACCTCCTCGGGTCTGTGAGAACCCGTAAATGTAGGAGGCCTTAAGCGTTGGAATTGCTTGAGTAGACTACACGTACCCAGATTCCCTGTAGGGTATGTAGCAAGTGGAGGAGGAGGCACACCCTCATCCTGATTAGAAGGCCTTACTGTCTTAGCAGGACATACAGATGGTGAAGGTGGAGTAGCACTTCCACCTTGGGCTAGGGACCCTGCAATCATAGCCAAGAGCTATTGGTGCTGCTGCTGCATCATCATCATCAACTGCTCCAACCTATCAGCAGGTGGGGCAGACTCAGGCACATGCTGCGTCGAAGATGACGCACGGTTCTGCTCATGAACCGGTGGTGTGTACGGTGGCAGTCCAACTGCAGGACTAGTAGATGGCTGAGACTCAGGTATCGTCTCACGAATAGGGCTTAATCCGGGGTCCGTATAACCATCCCTCTGGGGAGGTGCCTGATCCATCGTATCAGTAAGTCTGAGGCATGCCGTGCTCCGCATTACCTTCCGTGACATGCCCTATATGATGTAGGGTGCAACTCAGGTCAGATTCAACATACACACAAACTTATTATGCAGCATTCATACACAAATTAAAGTAATTTCATGCATTTCATTCACCAAAATTTGTCATAATACACGGAATACAGAGTTATATAAATCATGACAAAAGATGCATGAGAGCTAATACATCCCAAGCTTCAAACACTGAAAACTTTCTGAAAACTTTCTGCTCCCTACTGGGTCCATCAACATGAACACAAACATAACTTGAAGTAGGAACCAAAACAAGTTGCAAGATAATGGCAGGGATGATTAGGCATCCGAGTCTGGCGAAGGAGGACTAGGCATCCGAGTTGTAAGATCGTTCTAACCGCACGCTCAAACAAAAGGACTGATTCACTCCCCTTCGGTCGACTCATATGTAAGATCGCATAGGAGTTCGGCTACAGTCTTGGTGCAGACCTTCCAGTGCCACAACATTTCATCAATGAGACCACTCTCAATCAAATGGAAATTGGGCCACGGTGACAAGCCAGACTTGAGGAGAGTGAGGATGAGACAAAGAGTGAAGAAGAGCAAAGTGAGGATGAAGGCGGAGCTGAAATAGAAGAGGAAGAGAGAGAGGAAGAAGAAGAGGCCTAGGATACGGAGGAGAGGATTTTTGGAGGCTGAGATGGGGTCATTTGTGGTCTAGACCAGTCGTGGGATGGTCTAGGAGTGATCCGGGGTTGCCTCATGCGATCACGGATGTGTACGGACTCGATCTCGGTGATCGTTTTAGATGAACTTCGCCAATTGGCGAAACCGGGACTCCTATGACTATTTCTACATTTCTTCACACCCACCTAAGTTGAATTTACGTTAGCATATAGTGTGTGACCATAACCCAAGTCTAGTTTAATCCAAATCATGATCTGATACCAACTTGTAATGCCCTGAAAATCGGGGGTCGAGTAGCAACTCAACTCTCGAGTTCCAAAACATCACTTATGCAACATATATGCTTATGATTCAATGTTGTCTGTGTTAGTGCATTAATCATGAGTGGGATTATACCAAAATAGTAATCCATACTCCTGATCAGTTGTAAAAGGCAAGCGGAAGACTGAAAGACATAAATACACGTATATAAGTCAAAGATCACGATCGGTCTCCAGATTATGAATATAACACTGAGTTACTATGTACATGAAGTATTACATGTAATATTACAAAAGTCAAAAATATCAAAAATGGTTCAACTGTAATAAAACCCTGTAGTCCCATCAATCTATATAGTCTACACGAAGCCATCGGAGAACTGCATGTAAGAGTACTCGTCCTGATCATTGTAATAATCAGGCTCCACCTCAGGAGTCATGTCATCATCTGAAATCAAGACAGAGTTTGGTTGGTGTTTAAAACATCGTCCCATAACGTGGGAGTGAGTGATTAACTTAGTGGAATAATAGAGCAAAGGTTAGCATGTTATCAATTCAGTCGAGTAGTAATGATAAAGCAGTAAATCACACATTCCTAAGTACTGTTGTTAATGCAAGAATGGTATAATGTATGATACATGTCCTCGCTTATGCTCCCTCAATGACTTCAGCTTATGTTCGCGCATGACAACACTGCCTCAATGCTTGACTTGCAACGCCTGAACGCACACGTAATGCAATGCATGCATTTGATTACCAAGTTCTTATTAGTCCTTTTCATACAACAGGATTGGAAAACTAAGGTACTTCCCTTATTTCATTTCCCAAACAATGATCCATTTTAGGGTCGTCAGTCCTAGTAATCTCATACGATGTTGCGGTTCTAAGTCGCTGTAATGGGCTCATTACCAAATCATTACGGGCCTAGTTTATACTCTAGATGCTACAGAAGAGTTGTCGCTTCCATGTAGACTCAGAGTATGCTCGAGGTCACTACAAAGAGCACGACTAGGGCTGTCAGGGCTGTTGCCCAGAATTGTTACACCACTCCTCCATCACCCAACACAGCTTTATCATCAAAACATTATAGGCCGACAGCTTGAATATAGTGTCCCATACCACCGTATTCAGATCACGAGTCTGGGTTGCTCACTGGTCACTACGGGGAGGCTCGTCATCCAGCGTAGGCAGATAGCTCGACCACGGTGTCCCATACCACCATGTCCAGCTCATGAGTCTTAGCGGATCACGGTACCAAAATTAGACAGGATTTCACTGGTGAGTTTGGTACCTTCGGTTCAAGCAGTAGCGTCCATATATGGTGAACATACAAAGGCACATCGGGTTACTTGACGGGCTCGACTAGCACGAGCGCACATTGTATCGATCGACATGAAGTGCATAAGCACTTTATGTGGCCTAACCACTGCCGACGACCAACACACAACTCGAATTCATCAAACACGTCCTACATGGCGAATGAATCTCAGCTACGACTTTAAGCCTGTTACCGATTGCCTGGACTATAACATAGCCCCAATCACACTCAATCCGTAACTAGAAAGTATGTATAGTAGTGTAAGCAGAGTTAACAAAGTAATTCAAACATGTTAACAAGCTTGTTATAAAACACAATATAAACCGAAAATACAAACACATACATTCCATAAGTAAGCGATTAAATTAAATAACTTGCATGGAGGAAATCATATACATCTCTAGGGTAGTTGAGAATCCTATCTCAACACCTACCTAAAGCGGTATCATCTAAGTACTTACTCATACAAGCATTTTCACAAACAAGTAGACTGCACTCATTTAACATACATAACGTATATTAGCCAAAACATGTATTAGGGCGAATTCTTTCACCGAGTAAGTATTACACATATATAGAGCATATACACACAGTAATTAATCATGGCAAACACACTTTCATATTTTATACGTATATGGTATTTTCTACAAATATACAGAATACGCTAAACGCCATAATTTTCATACGTAACTGAATCACAAAATGAACATTGCATTTTGCATGTGAAATAACATCCAGATCATGAATCTATCATTATCTATCATTGAAAGCTTTGAAAACCTTAACCTATACGTCTATAGTCCGTACCTTACACCGATAAACGTGTAACAGAGTCTTTTCGTTCACCCTCACTTTGTCTAAGGCACAACGGCAACCTATTCCATGAAATAGGTTAGCTACTTCATCCTATCAATGATTAGAAGCCCTAGAATGGATTAGGGTTAGGTTTTCTTACTTGAAAATGAAATCAGAATCATTGGAAAAGCGATATGGTAGTGATGATTAGGCACGTGGAATGGTAGGATAGAACAACTGAAATCTCCTCCCACTTCTCTCACACTTTCCCTCTCTTTACTCTCTTCTCTCTTCTAGGATTTTCTCAAATTCGTATGGAGTGAATGATAGAGGGTTTAAGGTCCTTATATAGGCCTAAAACTGAAGAAAATGGCCCCAGGGCCAAGGTATACTTAGGTTATGTCCAAAGTGCATCTGTTTCAGCTCAATGGAGCTCTTCCGGAGCCCCCCTTGAGCTAAAGGTCGGACTTAAGCTTACTGACCTTAGATCTTGGTCGAGTTAAGTTTTTATTTCAGTCGGGTTTCTAGATCACACGTGGCAGACCATTTTCAGTTCAACGGTCACCGAAACTCGATCAGGGTTACAAGTACACTGCCATGTATATGAAATTTTTCCTAATCCGAGGGTGTATTTGGGTCAGATTCAGACGGTCTGATTGCTTATATCATGCCCGCAAGCAACAAGTCTCAGATTACTTAAATTAGGTTTAATTTTTAAAGAAATCTACATTTTCTCACACACTTCACTCCGGGCTCAAGCGAATAGCCCCAGGGCACAATCTGGATTTGATTTCAGGGATGGTTGTCAATCCCAGCAAGGCGGTCCTAAACGCTTAATCTTGTGGTTGTCGAACTTTCGACGTGCGGTCTAGATCCGATACGGAGTTTCAATGTGCTCCCTAGAGCAACTGGGTAATGAGATTGATCCTATAATTCAGGGTAACCTAGCGTCAATGATTCTACAAGTTTTGGGTCTTGCAGATCGTATTTAAAGTGGATCAAGCGGATTTCGTAGCTAATCTAGTTTCACACTTAGTTAACTTTGTCTAATTCCTAAAGGATTTGATCCTGAGTGATTTCTGCCTGAGGTGGTACTTGGGTCTTTGTATAAAAATTTTCGAGGTGTTACACTTTTAAACTAAAATTATGCATTATTTAAGGACATGGGAAGGCTTTTAAGCCAAATGTAAGGGCATTTATGTAATTTGGAGGTGCATCTGTGTTGTCCCCCAAATCTTTTAGGTATCATGCAAGAAACTTGCTAGAGATAACAACCTATCAACCAAAACAGTGTAGAATAATTGAAAATCTAAACAACAAAATCAATGGATATTCATCAAATAACTTGGAACACCGAAAACTCCATATCTCTCAGCACAAAAATCACTGAAAACAAGTATCCATCACACTAAACTCCCATAGATTTTCATCAAATAATCAAGAACAATTCAAAAACAAATAAAAGTAATCACATGAGATTTCCTTATATACAACAAAAAAGATGTACAAGTACTTTGTCTTTAAGTATTCGAAATTCAAATGAACATCAAAATCACTTAATGTACAACAAATAATTAAAAACGGAGAAGAAAAACCAATAAATTCCATTGGGTTTTTGTCCAAAAAACACTTTAAAAAAAGTACACATCATCCTAATCTATCATTAAAAAAAAAGTATTCACATTAGATGTCCTTTTAATAACAGAAAACCCATATAGAACTCCCATGTCTTCAAGTAATCAAAATTTAAAAAACATTAAAATCAATCAATGTGCATCAGATAACTAGAAAAAGCCCCTAATTACCTTAGTTCCAATCAAAACACCTGAAAACAAGTACTCGTCATCCTAAACTCCCATTGATTTTCATCAAATAAATACAAACTTCGAAAACTAATAAATAGAAAAACATCTACATGACCACTCCATTTTTCAGATAATCCAAGTACGAAGAACATCTGGGTCAATACATATGCATTAAATTGCTTAAAAACATCCCAAATTCCCTTGATTTTGGTCCCCCCAAAAAAAACCCCCCTAGAAACAAGTACCCATCATCCTAATTTCCCATCAATTAATATAACATGATCACATAAACTTCAAAAACTGCCAAATGCAAAAGTACGCACATGAAATTCCCTTACATGTAACATAAATGATGTGTACAACACTCCATTAATTATGCCAAGTCTAAATAACACTAAAATCAATCAACTAGCATCAAATAACGTGAAAGTGCCCCAAATTCCATTGGTTTCAGTCTAAGAACACCCAAAAGCAACCACTAATAATCAAAAACTCCCATTGATTCATATCAAGTAATCCCACAAATTTTAAGAATTGATAAATGCAAAAGCACCCACATGAGATTCCATCGTCTAAACCACAATAAATTATAATAAATCTGCATAACACTTCATTTTTCAACCAATATGCATCAAACTGCTTAAGACCATCCCAAATTTCATTGGTTTTTCATCCCAAAACAATTGAAAACAGCCCACACATCATCCTAAAGTCACATTGATTTTCACCAAATCAAAGAAAGTTCAAAAGGAGACACCCATATGAGATTTCCTTCTTAACAATAGAAAAATTATTTTGGTAGAATCCAAATGGATTCACATCAAATGATTACACAAACTTGAAGAACTGGCACTCAAATGAGATTCTGTTACATATAATAGAAAAAACCCACATAATACTCCTTTTTAAAACTAATCCAAATCTGATGAACATCGAAATAAAAAAATATGCATAAATTGCTTTAAAACATCCCAAATTTCATTGATTTTCTATAAAAAAAAAAAAAAAAAAAAAAAAAAAAAACAACTACACATCTACTAAAATCAAATTGATTTTCACAAAAAAAAAAATAAAAATCAAAGAAAGCTCCAAAACAGAGATACCCATGTGAGATTCCCTTCTGTAAATAGAAAACTAATTGCAACAGAATCCAAACAGATTCACACATGAGATTTCCTTCTGTACAACAGAAAATTAATCTGGAATAGAATCTAAACAGATGCAAAAGAAATATTCAAAAAGCTTATACCTCATGAACAAAGAAAATTCAGGATTTTTCCTCTTCTTTTTTAATTTGGAAACATGAGATCTTTAATCACAACCGAAAGTTGTCATTGCCCATCCAGCTTCAAGGAAGGAAGAAGTATATGAAATGGACCCCAGACAACATGCCCAGCATCACACACATTTCGTTTAGGCCCTACAGATAGAAGTTTAAGAAGAAAACCTAGCAAGGAAAGAAAGAAGTATATGAAATGGGGGAAATTTATGTTAGATAGCTTCAAGCTTTCAGTTAACAATGGTGAATCTATGCTATTCTGGGAAGATGAATGGTGATGGTTTGATTTGGATTCAGGAAATGGTTACCATGAATGGTGACAGTTTGATTTGGATTCAAAACCCCAAAACAGTAAATCAGGATTTAGGAAATCCCAAAATCAGTTAATTAGGGATTCCAATTCCCCTAAACAGCTATAGAAATTTCAGATCCCCAACCTCAATTCCTGATTCAGATTAGGGATATTTTTTTTGGAACCCCAAATCCAGTTAATTTGGGGATTTCAGTCCTATACCTCATATCCAGATGAAATTAGGGATTTGAATCCCCAAATTGGGAATCAGGAATTTTGAATTAGACCCCAAATTCAGACAAATATTTTGGGGATTTCAAAATTGACTCATCTTGTAGGCCCTTACCTGCGATTTGTGGGAGCAGATTTCTATTGTCACACTCTAGATCTACGACCATAGACGATGGCATGCCACCTTCCTTGACGAGGCTGTCTCCGGCGTCCCGTGGATGTATTTTTGTGGCTGGAGGCCGGACTTTTACTGTCGAGATGTGCGACTGCAACAGCCTGAGATCTCATCTCCCTCCCTTCAACAGCTGCATGTAGCAGGTTGAGAATCCATGTGGCAGCCGGAAGACATCTTCCTCTCTTCAGCTACTGCGTGCGGCAGGAAGAAAATCCTTGCAGCGACGGCGAGTGAAGAGAGGCGAGTGAGAGAGAGGGAAGACCAGAGAGAGAGCCGCATGCAAGTTGCAGGGTGAGAGACGGCGAGAGAGAGGGAAATGGTGAGAGAATGAGAAAGAGGTTTTTTTAGTTTTGGATGCAAGATGAAATGGCACTCATCCGAAATCCTCTTTTCGATATGATAATGAATTTAAATCCGAATTATGTGAGTTTTACATTATTTATAACACACGATATATTAACAGTCGTACATGCATATGACCATTTTCTGGATGGTTAAGATTATATTATATAATAAAATTATCATTATTTACCATTTACAACTAGACCAATTATTTGGATGGTCTGGATAACTCTAAATCTTTGCCACGATTGTTATGAATAAGTCACCATTATTTTAAATCAAATACAAAACTCACATTATTTGAAATTCGATTCAAAACCGTGACTTGATCTTTGGATCTGGTATGGCTCTGTGGGCCCCACCATGATCGATTTACTTCATCCATGTCGTCCATCCATTTCTTAACATAATTTTATTATTTGTCCCAAAAAATGAGGCTGAGCTAAATCTTGGGTGGACCAGGCAATGTGAAAACAATAGTTAATTGGATGTCTACCGTTAAAAAATTGGTTGTGTACTGACATGGGTGTTTACTAACAAGCTAACCTTTAAAAGAAAAAAAGGGGGGGCACTACCTTAGCCGATTGGCTTTAGCTCTCATCACGAGGTCAATGTACGGGTTAATAAAGCAGATGTAATAAGGTATCTTTAGGTGCAGCTGTTAATTCTTACACGAGATAACATTCTAAAACTAGTTTACATAAGAATATGTTTATGTCTTTGATTTCGATAGATTAGGGACTCATCAAGTATTTTTATTTTTATTTCTTGTGCCTAACATTCTAAATATTTTAATTGATTTTCTAATATTCTTTAACCGTTGAAGTTTTATTAACCGTTAAAACTACTTTAATAACACTTGATAATAATTTAACGGCTCAGATCTAATCCTTCACTTCTAATTTGTATAGAATATTATTATTATTGGATACATTGTGGCAATGGAGAAATTATACTCGTGAGTATATGCACGATTGAGGTAGATTGACAAGTTTCCTTTCATATATTGGGCTTGCCTAAATGTGATTCACATATCCTGTGTCCCACTTGGATGAGGGGTCAGACTAAGTTTCAACCGCATCCATGTCTGTATTAACTTATAAACATGTTAGATCTCAAATAAACATCGTAGTGGGCCCTAAGAAGGTTTCAATAGTGGGTGTCATTATCCCACTCTTTTCTATGGTGTGGGTCCACTTGAACTTTGGATCTGCCCCGTCAGTCAGATGCACCTTCCATGGTAGGCCACGAGCTTAAAAATAAAGTCAATCCATGACTTGGGTGGGCCACACCACATACTATAGTTGAGAGGGTTACTCTCCCATTAAAACATTCATAATCATTTATTGGGCCCACCTAGATGTGGTTCATAGATCCAACCCATTCATTATGTGTGTCCCACTTGGATAAGGAGTCAGTCCAAGTTTCATACACATCCAAAACTCATGTGGGCCCCACCAATTAAATGTTTTTATATGTTTTAGGGATGTCTTCACGTAGTTTTAAATGTTATGGCCCACCTGAGTTTCGTATACTACTGATTTTTGGACTTAAAGGGGACACATCAAATGCATGGTGTTGATGTTCTACATACATCATGGTTGGGCGCACACAGATTAACCTCATGGGAAGTTCCCATGAGGTGACCTTGTAGTACCATTTCACTAGTTAGGTATCCTTTATGGGTGTTGCTCTAACCGTGTAGGGCCCACCTTAATATCTTTTATGTATATCGACACCGTCCATATATTTTTCTATCATATTTTAGGATGTGATTTCAAATCATAAGAACTTAATAATCTCATGTGGTCATACCAATCAAAATAATGATGAATAACTATTAAAAACCTTTTGAAGGCCACAAAAGTTTTGGATCAATTTGATCTTTGTAGTTTACCTTCATCTCCTTCTTTAAAAAAAAAAAAAAAAAAAAAAAAAAAAAAAAAAAAAAACCCTAAATAACAACAATGCTTTTTTTGTGTAACTATTTAAGTTATTTTCTTGACCTTAAGAAATTTGGAGTTACCAGCCAGTACCAAGGATACCAGAGAACACCATCTGCTCTTGCAACTCCAACTAAAGATAGTTACATATATAAAAAAAAAACAAACCAAACAAAGAAGGCAGGCGAGGCCCCTTTTACACACAATTTTCAACAGATGAATTGGCAGCAAGTACATTGCGGGGCAAACAAGATTAAGTCATGAAAGGCCAGGGTAAAGCAGTAAGCAGTCTCAGTCAGTTGTAGACCATGTGCTTGGGAGTTGCACTAAATTTCTGATATTCTTTGATGACCTTGTTGATTGCATCGAAGAAATCTTTCTCCGTCACTGTCTTTCTCCGCACTCGGATTGCATACATGCCCGCCTCAATGCATACACTCCTGATGTCCGCCCCAGTGGAGTTGGGGCAGAGGCGAGCAAGAAGCTCAAATCGGATATCCCTCTCACAATTCATTGTCCACGTGTGGATCTTGAATATCCGTGTCCTGCTCTCCAGATCAGTCAGACCAAACTCAACCTTACGGTCTAGCCGTCCAAGACACAATAATGCTGGATCTAGTGTGTCGGGCCTGTTTGTTGCCATCAAAATATTGATGTTTCCTCGAGCATCAAAGCCATCGAACTGATTCACAATTTCAAGCATTGTACGCTGATCACATCCACCTCATCAAAGAAGACGATGCAAGCCTTTTTTTATCGCGCCATCTGGAAAAGCTCACAAACCATCTGAGCCCCCTCTCCAACATATTTCTGAACAAGCTCACTTCCAATAACACGAATAAAGCAGGCATCAGTTCTATTGGCTACAACTCTAGCTAGTAAAGTTTTGGCTATTCCTGGAGGACTGTAGCAGAGCACCCCCTTCGGAGGATCAATGCCAAGCTTCACAAATTTCTCTGGATGGATCATAGGGAGTTTCACAACTTCTCGCGTCTTTTCAATCTGCTTCTTACACCCACTAACATCATTGTATGTGACATCTGGTGTTTCTTCTACCATCATCATGGTATTGCTCGGATTGATCTTCGGAGGCAAGGGAATTTGAATTTGGTATTTATTTCGATCAACACCGACACGCATCCCTTCTTCTACTTTATCACCCAAGCCAACGACAAACTTGGTAATTTGTTTAACATTTATCACATACTTTGCATCCTTGGAGTTCTGATTTATTATTTTTGTGCATCTTACAACTTGAAGAGGCTACTCCTCCTGCATCCTTTGTTTATCAGAAATAAGATCCCATTGGCTGGATGCAGCTAATCCAGTGTCCGACTCTTTTATTCCACACAAGTCATTAACCTTCGTGGTTATTTCCTTGATTTCCTTCTCCACCTTCTTTATGCTAGAAGAGTAAGGTCCCAAACCATAGGTTTTGAGGAGTGCTATGTCGTCTTCATCCAAAGGAGGAGGGTTTTTCTTATTATTAATATCTACATCTTCTGGTTTGAGCGCCATCATATTTGTCTCTCTCTTCCGATCCTTTTCTTTTTGCTCTTTCGCTCTACTCTACTTTGCTCTCCTCCTCTGTCTTTTCTCTTCCTCTTGTAGTTTACCTTCATCTAGATCTTCTTTACATTATCAACAAGTTGGATTGTAAATAAACATTACTAAAACCTTACGATGGGATCTTTATAATTTTTAATGGCGAGGTACTATATTATCATTCTTTCCAGTGGTGTGGTTCACTTAAGATTTAAATCTACACAATTTTTTATACCCGGCCCAAAAAAGGGTTGGAAAAACATAGGGGCGACAAGCGATATACAACACATTATCAAAATCTCACTTTTGTTATTTAACCTTTCAATTTTTCTTATCAAAATACAAAATCTCTAGTTTTCTTTTTTAAAAAATATATTTTTTTTACAATTCGTCAATTTTTTCACAATTTTGTTTAATTTCTTAAATTTTCTTTTTCAAAATATCATTTTTTAATCTCACTTTTGTTATATAACTTTTCAATTTTTGTTGTCAAAATACAAAATCTAGTTTTCTATTTCAAAAACTAATTATTATTTTTTTACAATTTGTCAATTTTTTCAAAATTTTAATTAATTTTTTAAATTTTCTTTTTCAAAATATCATTTTTTTTAAAATCGAAATCTTGTTATATAACTTTTTAATTTTTCTTGTCAAAATACAAAATCTAATTTTCTTTTTTAAAATATATATTTTTTTACAATTTGTCAATTTTTTCACAATTTTGTTTAATTTTTTATATTTTCTTTTTCAAAATATTATTTTTTTATTAATTTTTTTTTCAAAATTATTAACATTATTCAAAGTTCTTAAATTTTTTTTTTCAAAATCTAGATTATTATAAAATCATAGTTTTTTTTTTCAAAATATAAAATTTTCTTAAACGTTGTTAATTATTTTTCTAAGCTTCTCAATTATTTTCTTTTCGAAATTTATAATTTTTTTGTTGTGAAGTGTTGACCATTAGAGATGGTTTAGGACCTTCTCTAATGCAGACGACATTTGCCGATATACAATTGTCATGCCCAAACCCGAATCAGTTCAGGAATCCGTCATGGCGAATCCGGTCGACAAATTGACCTTCGTGGTACCCCATTCTCGGCTCCCAATGCCCATATGCTAGATTCCGATCCTGGGATCCTACAAGGAAGATTTTCAGTATGAATTTTTTTGTAAGGGAGCATAACCACAAGCATAACCAAGTCACAAAACAACATCATCATCACATATCCACTAGAATAAATATTTGAGTATAATGCTGAAAGGGAAATACATATATCAAAAATCAAAACTCCAGAAAACCGCTGCACGCTCCAAGCTTAACGCTGCTACAACCTAACGCCACCTGCACGCATCTATAATGCATAAGCTTATAGAAAGCTTAGAGGGTAGTGGAAGTGTGTGTAAGGTAAGTGCTAAGTATCAATAAAGCACATAAATCATACATCATCGGGATAAGCAGAAATACTAATAAAATCATGAATCATATGACATCAGAGTAAGCGGAAGTGTACTGGTAAGTCCATGAATGCTATCAGCCGTACCAAGGCTATGCGATGCAAAACATAACAACACAATAACGGATACTGATGATGCAATGCAATATGCAAATCCTGACGAGTCATGAATACCATCAACCTCATCTAGGCCATATAAGTACAAATACATAGTAACCCAAAATGCTAAGTACTGCGGATGCAATGTAATATGCTATGCGAATGAAATTACTATGCTAGAATGTGAAGTCGGGATGATAGTACGAAGTATCATAGGCTATGGGGTCCATCACAAGGGACTTTTATCCAAACCAGTCTCATGCCTAAATTTGGATAGTCAGACACAATGTGGTAAACTCCTGATCTCAGGTTAGTCGCGCGCCCAACCGAAATCCTGGCCATGAGATGGTACACGTAACAATTAGTTACGCACCACCAGCCCGAGTGGATAATGAATGAATGAATGAATGAATATACAATTCCTGCTCAATGAGTCCACATATCAGTACGGTTGCTCTCTGAAAAAATCACCGGGGTCTATTACACTCTACGCCAGCTTGTTGCCCCTATCCGAGCGCACAACTAGGTAAGTGAAAGAGACCTCACTATCCTCCTGCCAATATCAGGCCCGGCTCATCGATAGCGGACCTATTCCTCAAGCTGGTCAAACTCAACCTAGATATTGCCCCCTCACTCAGGCGGATAAGGTCACACCCCTTCTCAACGGACCACGACACAGTGGAAGACGTGGCCTCCTGGTATTCGGCCCTCGTGCGCTCATATATCCACTCGGTCTTGACGTTGGAATCATCTCCTAGCCATGGAGGTTTAGGGATTTTCACCCAGGGACATCTATGGCGCCTGTATGCGAGAACCAAACATTTTCGGTGTCCCGTCTGGCCATCCACGATATGCCTGTGGAGGCCACGCCCCTAATGTCGCTAGGGCATACAATGATCAAGTAACATGTATGTGAAATGCATGAATCACACCGTACAAACATGCAGCAATCTCGTGCGTACCATGCGCTCATGTCGGGCACTCTGTCTCATATGGAGTCCCGTAAATGTCTCAGCCCAACGGTTCCTGTTATAACCAAACATTCCTCATATCAAGCATATATATGATGCGTATGGGTATGAATCAGGGAGCTACACTAAGCATGTTATAAGGTGATGAACTATCCTTACAACGCAGATGGGCCTAGACTGCCTACACGCAACAAGTATGGACCTACCAATGGCCTAGGGAGAGTTACAATGCGGACATTTAACCAACCTTGTACTTACAATGTGGACGTCAAACCATCATTGCTCCTAAGGCATAACCCGCTATATAGGTCAACACATAAAACACGGTGGAATCACATTCAATGGGCCTTATGTATACCCTATCGGGCCTCGACCCATGGGCCTCCAATACATCAAATGGGCCTCACAGCATGAGCCTTATGTACATTACAATGAGCCATATCCCATGGGCCTTGAATACATCATAATGAGCCTTAACCCATGGGCCCCAAATATATCATAATGGGCCTCATAACATGGGCCACAATTACATTGAATGGGCCTAAACACATGAGCCATATATACATCAAGGTGGGCCTCAACAACGGCCATAAATACACATCCAGGTGGGCCTCAACAACGGCCACAAGTAAATCAAGGTGGGCCTCACACATCTAATGGGTGGTATCAACGGCCAAATCAAATGGGCTAATTCAAACGGGCTAAATCAAATGGGCTTCATGTATATCAATTGGGCCCACTCTTATGTATATTTGAAATCCGACCTATTCATAAGTTAACAAAGAAATAACTGAACTGCAGACAAACATCAGCTTAATCAGGAAACTACCATAACCCTTACAAGTTTGAATGGTGGATGTCACAGCCCACATATTTCAGTGGTGGGGTCCACGTCTAGTGAGTGGACAGTTAGGATATAACACATGCCTCATGGAGTGGCCCACCAGATAAATAGATCCGTCACATTTTTGTCTCAGGCCTTAAGACAAGCCAACTGGATGGACGGTTAGGATGGAACACAGACATCAAGGGGTCGGGTCCAGTGGTAGTCCAGCAAAGGCCTGGACGAATGGGTCCCACCATCTACCTGATGGTGGATATAACACGTATATTTAAGGTGGGTTCCACCGTCCACCTGACTGTGTAAATGAAACAAATGCATCATTTGTGGGTCCACGTGGGGCCCACTGTAATGTTTATCTTTCATCCAAACAGTTGGTAAGGTCAAACAGACCCATATGAAGAGGAAAAACAAATTTCATAACAATCCAAGACTACTGGAACGCCCAAAAAGGGTTTCAAAGGCAGACATTCAAACACACTGTTTCCTATGATGTGGGCCACCTGAGCGTTAGATAGGCCTGAAATTTGGAGGGGGCCCACTTCAGAGAGTGGCCCACCTCATGAATGAACTGAATGGTATATATACATCATGGTGGGGGCCACACGTGGGGCCGTGTCCCCTGGCCCGTTCGCCCATGAAAATACCGCAGCGTTCTGCTGCTGCTGATGTAGCAGCAGGCGCTACCTCTTTTTTTTTTGTTTTTTTTTTTAAAAAAAAAAACATGAGTTCCGGAGGTTTTTCATGTGTGGGGCCCTCTTCAGCCAAATCCACTCCGTCCACTGGTTTCCATGGCCCAAGGCCAGTCCATCAAGACCAATATTGGATGTTTTTCAGCGTGTAGAAAGATTAAGGTGAGTTTCAACGGTGAAAATCACCATTTCTAAAGGTATGGTCCGTCTGAGGTCAGATTGACCTCATTTTTCGGCTCAACGCCTAAAATGATACGAGAAAAAGGATGGACGGCGTGGATTGAAGACATACATCAAGATGGGGCCCTGCATGGCAGCCCTTCCCAAAAACCTTTTAATCAAAGCCAATATTTATATTTCCAGAGTGCACGTCCAAACGCTGGACTCTCTTTGGGGCTTGCAAATAAATCATTAAGGTGGGCCCTGCATAGGTGGGCCACCACATGGATGGATGGTGTGGGTGCAACACATATGCAAGCGGGCCCCACCTAGGGATGGCTTAGATAAAATACATGGCTCATGGCGGGGTCCATTCAAGTGGGCCACACAACCACAAAATCTAGAGAAAAAGGAAGGAGAGAGCGAGGGGGAGAGAGAGAGAGAGAGAGAGAGAGAGAGAGAGAGAGAGAAGGTGGGACACACGTGTGATGGAGGGACCTCGACACTATGGGCCCTCCCTTGCATCTAATCATACATAAAAAAATAATCAAAGTGGGCCATCGGCCACATCTTAGGGTCCAAAGTGAGATCCACACCATTGATCGGTAGGCCTCACTTGGCCCATCACAAAAACATGAAAACTAGCCTATAGATGCACCCACCACATGATCTTCTTGGTCCGTTGGGAAGCCACTCTCCTTGTGCTCCTCTTTGATGGTGGAGATGGGAAATGAATGGCTAGGATGAGAGATCTTGGGATGGAAAGTGGACCACCAAAAATCACTTTTCTCTCTCACATGGAGAAGCTTGGACGTGGGTTTCTTACTTGGGTTTGGGATGGTTGGGAAATGTGAAGAGAAAGAGAGGGAGAGAGAGAGAGAGAGAGAGAGAGAGAGAGAGAGATTGTAAGGAGAGGGAGTGATGGGTGTGATGGGTGTGAGTGATGGGTGAGGTGATGGATTGGTGGACTTTTGTGGTTGCTTTACTTGTGGAGAAAGGAAGCATGGGTTACTTTGTACTTGACATTGAAGTGATTGATTGATTGATGTGATTGATTAATTGGACATTGTGTAGAGATTCTCTTGGGATCGAGAAAGCGCGGTGTTTCTTCGAAATAAACGTCGACTCACATCTTCTAGTCAGGGTATCGGATCGGTGTGAGTCGCGGCGTTGGAACCGCGGCGACGGTGCGGTCGCAATGATACAGGTCTCGGATTAAACCGACTCGAATCTAAAGGATACGACTTACGGTCGTGCGCAATGTCAATTATCAATCGCGGATTGCCGGACTTCGACGAAAAGGATCGAGGATTCATCGGAATAGTACGAACTAGGATACGGGTCTTACAGCTTTCCCCACCTAATAAAAATTTCGTCCTCGAAATTTAAAACATGATACAACCAATATATAGCTTAACCAGGGGATGGAAATCCTATCCGAACACAATATGCAAACATAATCAAACACTTAGGAGATGGGGACAATGCCGGCTAATCTCAGCCTCCTGCTCTCAATACGCCTCATCAACACTATGATGATCACATTAAACCTCAGATCCTAGATCAAAAATTATTGAAACTGGAACGCTAAGCAGCCTCACAATCTCAACAGTAGGGATCTATATCAGAAAGTTTCTAAGTTATTCGAACTCGGGGATCTAACCATTCTAAGTTCTCAACAATAATATAGTGCAAGGTAGCTATCAGCAGATATGTGATGTTATCCTCAGGTATTCCCAAGTTATGCTCTGATAGCAACTTTTGTCACACCCCAAACCCGAAAATCGGATTCACAGGAATTCCGATCACCGAATCCGGTGTCGACCGCCTTCATAGTACCCCATTCTCGGCTCCCAACACCCATACGCCAGATTCCGATCCTGGGATCCTACAAGGAGGATTTTTAGTATAAATTTTTTTGTAAGGGAGCATAACCACAAGTATAACCAAGTCACAAAATAACATCATCATCACATATCCACTAGAATAAATATTTGAGTACAATGCTGAAAGGGAAATACATATGTCAAAAATCAAAACTTCAGAAGACCGCTACACGCTCCAAGCTCAACGCTGCTACAACCTAATGTCACCTTCACGCATCTATCATGCATAAGCTTATAGAAAGCTTAGAGGTTGGTAGAAGCGTATGTAAGGTAAGTGCTAAGTATCAATAAAGCATATAAATCATACATCATCGGGATAAGCAGAAATACTAATAAGATCATGAATCATATGACATCAGAGTAAGCGGAAGTGTACTGGTAAGTCCATGAATGCTATCAGCTGTACCAAGGCTATGCGATACAAAACATAACAAGACAATAACGAATACTGAGGATGCAATGCAATATGCAAATCCTGACGAGTCATGAATACCATCAACTTCATTTAGGTCATATAAGTGCAAAAACATAGTAACCCAAAATGCTAAGTACTGCGGATGCAATGTAATATGCGGTGCGAATGAAATGAGTATACTGGAATGTGAAGTCAAGATGATAGTACGAAGTATCACAGGCTATGGGGTCTATCAGAAGGGACTTCTATCCAAACCAGTCCCATACCTAAATTTAGATAGTCAGACACAATGTGGTAAACTCCTAATCTCAGGTTAGTCGCGCGCCCAACCGAAATCCTGGCCATGAGATGGTACATGTAACAATTAGTTACGCACCACCAGCCCGAGTGGATAGTGAATGAATAAATGAATATGCAATTCCTGCTCAATAAGTGCACATATCAGTACGGGGTCTATTACATTCTACGCCAGCTTGCCGCCCCTATCCGAGCGCACAATTGGGTAAGTGAAAGAGACCTCACTATCCGCCTGCCAATATCAGGCCCGGCTCGTCGATAGCGGACCTATTCCTCAAGCTGGTCAAACTCAACCTAGATATTGCCCCCTCACTCAAGCGGATAAGGTCACACCCCTCCCAACCGACCACAACACAGTGGAAGACGTGACCTCCTGGTATTCGGCCCTCGTGCGCTCATATATCCATTCGGTCTCGACGTTGGAGTCATCTCCTGGCCACGAAGGTTTAGGGATTTTCACCCAGGGACATCTATGGCGCCTGTATGTTAGAACCAAATATTTCCGGTGTCCCATCTAGCCATCCACGATATGCCTGTGGAGGCAACGGCCCTAATGTCACTAGGGCGTACAATGATCAAGTAACATGTATGCGAGATGCATGAATCACACCGTACAAATATGCAGCAATCTCGCGCGTACCATGCGCTCATGTCGGGCACTCCGTCTCATATGGAGTTCCGTAAATGTCTCAGCCCAACGGTTCCTATTATAACCAAACATTCCTCATATCAAGCATACATATGATGCGTATGGGTATTAATCATGGAGCTACACTAAGCATGTTATAAGGTGATGAACTATCCTTACAATGCAGATGGGCCTAAATTGTCTATACACAACAAGTATGGGCCTACCAATGGCCTAGGGAGAGTTACAATGCGGACATTTAACCAACCTTGTACTTACAATGTGGACATCAAACCATCAGTGCTCCTAAGGCATAGCCCGCCATATAGGTCAACACATAAAACATAGTGGAATCACATTCAATGGGCCTTATGTATACCCTATCGGGCCTCGACCCATGGGCCTCCAATACATCAAATGGGCCTCACAGCATGAGCCTTATGTACATTACAATGAGTCATATCCCATGGGCCTTGAATACATCACAATGAGCCTTAACCCATGGGCCCCAAATACATCATAATGGGCCTCATAACATGGGCCACAATTACATTGAATGGGCCTAAACACATGGGCCATATATACATCAAGGTGGGCCTCAACAACGGCCATAAATACACATCCAGGTGGGCCTCAACAATGGCCACAAGTAAATCAAGGTGGGCCTCACACATCTAATGGGTGGTATCAACGACCAAATCAAATGGGCTAATTCAAACAGGCTAAATCAAATGGGCTTCATGTATATCAATTGGGCCCACTCTTATGTATATTTGAAATCCGACCTATTCATAAGTTAACATAGAAATAACTGAAGTGCAGACAAACATCAGCTTAATTAGGAAACTACCATAGCCCTTACAAGTTTGAACGGTGGATGTCACAGCCCACATATTTTAGTGGTGGGGTCCACGTCTAGTGAGTGTTTAGTTAGGATATAACACATGCCTCATGGAGTTGCCCACCAGATAAATAGATCCGTCACATTTTTGCCTTAGGCTTTAAGACAAGCCAACTGGATGGACGGTTAGGATGAAACACAGACATCAAGGGGTGGGGTCCAGTGGCGATCCGGAAGAAAGGCACGGGCGAATGGGTCTCACCTTGGTTACCTGACGGTGGATATAACACGTACATTTAAGGTGGGTTCCACCGTCTGCCTGACGGTGTAAATGAAACAAATGCATCACTTGTGGGTCCACGTGGGGCCCATTGTAATGTTTATCTTTCATCCAAACCGTTGGTAAGGTCAAACAGACCCATATGAAGAGGAAAAACAAATTTCATAACAATCCAAGACTTTTGGAATGCCCAAAAAGGGTTTCAAAGGCAGATATTCAAACACACCGTTTCCTATGATGTGGGCCACCTGAGCATTGGATAGGCCTGAAATTTGGAGGGGGCCCACTTCAGAGAGTGGCCCACCTCATGAACGGATTGGATGGTATATATACATCATGGTGGGGGCCACACGTGGGGCTGTCCCCTGGCCCGTTCGCCCGTGAAAACGCCACAGCGTTCTGCTGCTGCTGACGTAGCAGCAGGTGCTGCCTCTTTTTTTTGTTTTTTTTTTTTTGAAAACCCGAGTTCTGAAGGTTTTTCATGTATGGGGCCCTCTTCAGCCAAATCCACTCCGTCCACTAGTTTCCATGGCCTAAGGCCAGTCCATCAAGACCAATATTGGACGTTTTTCAGCGTGTAGAAAGATTAAGGAGAGTTTCAATGGTGAAAATCACCACTTCCAAAGGTATGGTCCGTCTGAGAGTCAGATTGACCTCATTTTTCGGCTCAACGCCTAAAATGATACGGGAAAAAGGATGGACGGCGTGGATTGAAGACATACATCAAGATGGAGCCCTGCATGGCAGCCCTTCCCAAAAACCTTTTAATCAAAGCCAATATTTATATTTCCAGAGTGCACGTCCAGACGTTGGACTCTCTTTGGGGCTTGCAAATAAATCATTAAGGTGGGCCCTGCATAGGTGGGCCACCACATGGATGGATGGTGTGGGTGCAACACATATGCAAGCGGGCCCCACCTAGGGATGGCTTAGATAAAATACATGGCTCATGGCGGGGTCCATTCAAGTGGGCCACACAACCACAAAATCTAGAGAAAAAGGAAGGAGAGAGAGGAAGAGAGAAGGTGGGACACACGTGTGATGGAGGGACCTCGACAGTATGGGCCCTCCCTTGCATCTAATCATACATAAAAAAATAATCAAAGTGGGCCATCGGCCACATCTTAGGGTCCAAAGTGAGATCCACACCATTGATCGGTAGGCCTCACTTGGCCCATCACAAAAACATGAAAACTAGCCTATAAATGCACCCACCACATGATCTTCTTGGTCCATTGGGAAGCCACTCTCCTTGTGCTCCTCTTTGATGGTGGAGATGGGAAATGGATGGCTAGGATAAGAGATCTTGGGATGGAAAGTGGGCCACCAAAAATCACTTTTCTCTCTCACATGGAGAAGCTTGGACGTGGGTTTCTTGCTTGGGTTTGGGATGGTTGGGAAATGTGAAGGGAAAGAGAGGGAGAGAGAGAGATTGTAAGGAGAGGGAGTGATGGGTGTGATGGGTGTGAGTGATGGGTGAGGTGATGGATTGGTGGACTTTCGTGGTTGCTTTACTTGTGGAGAAAGGAAGCATGGGTTACTTTGTACTTAACATTGAAGTGATTGATTGATTGATGCGATTGATTGATTGATGGGATTGATTTGACATTGTGCAGAGATTCTCTTGGGATCGAGAAAGCGCGGTGTTTCTTCGAAATAAACGCCGGCTCACATCTTCTGGCCAGGGTATCGGATCGGTGCGTGAGTCGCGGCGTTGGAACCGCGGCGACGATGCGGTCGTAATGATACAAGTCTTGGATTAAACTGACTCGAATATAAAGGATACGACTTACGGTCGTACGTAATGTCGATTATCAGTCGCGGATTGCCGGACTTCGACGAAAAGGATCGAGGATTCATTGGAACAGTACGAACTAGGATATGGATCTTACAGCAATGACCATGATAAGACGGCTAAAGACTGTCTCTAATTAAGACGGTCTTTGACAGTTTTAAATTAAGACGGCCAATGACCGTCTCTAATTGAGACGGTCCTCGATAGTCTCGGATTAGCAGTAAAAGACGGCCAATGACCGTCTCTAATTGAGACGGTCCTTGACAGTCTCAGATTAACAATAAGAGACGACCAATGACCGTCTCTAATATGGATGGTCTTTGACCGTCTCAAATAGCCGCATATAAGACGGTCAAAGACCGTCTCTTTTTTATACGGTCGATGGCTGTCTTTTTTCTGCAGTTAACGACGGTTTTTGACCGTCTTAAATGATTTCTGGACAAATTTCTAAGACAAAATTAAGGACGGTCAAGAGCCATCTAAAAGTTTAGAGATGATTTACGACCATCTCTAAAGCATCTTTAAACCAAACAATTTTAGAAACGGTCCAGAACCGTCTCTAAATCCGTCATTTTTTCCCATTTTTCATGTATTGATTTGTGTTTTCCCTTCCTCCGTGTTTATATTATCTTGTGAACAGGTTGGATGACAAATAAACATCACCGTGGAGCCTAGAAAGGTTTTAACTGTTGAAATCATTATCTCCCCTGTTTCCTGTTTAATGATCCACTTGATCTTTGGATATGCTTCAATTTTGGACTCAACCCGTTAGCTGGAAGAGCGGATGGATGGCGTGGATAAACCACATGTATTCAGTACGCAATCCAATTTCGAGAGGTCCTCAAGGCACCCACCGCGTGAAACATGCAACCCTGTGGGTCCACCACGTTATATAGGTCAAATCCACTCCATACACCAGGTGACAGCTCTTATTTGACAGTACATTTAAATCATCAGCCTGATATATATTGTAGACACTGGAAAATCGGTGTCCACGCTTGTTTAGAAATGTTATTGTTTTGGAGGTGGGGTGATTAGGATGATTTGTGAATGTTGGAGTCGCCACTAGCCGAATAATCTCAGAATTCCCCGGTCGGCTAGAACCACGAAATACGTAAGGTTAAAGAAATTCAAAGACTCTCCGACCTTAGATTGACTCCTGATCTGCGATACGGGATTCCGGGTAAGGGACCTCGGTTGCAAAGAGGGAAGGTGTTCGGCACCCTCTCTGCCTGTACACATGTACGGTCTCTACTTAGTGTGGTAAAATAATCTCAAGGGATGATAATGATGTTGTGGTCATGATGGGACCAGTCACACGTGGATTTCTGATGTAGCAAGATCCGAAATTTCAGCAGGCCACAGAGCATATGTCCGACAATGTGTCTAGAGGGCGGATGTGATGATGCTTATGCAAAGAGGTAAGAAAAATGGACTAGATCACTAGAAATTTTTGATGTGACAGGATCCGATGTACGGCAAGTCACAGAGCATACGTTCACTAGAGATATAGAGAAGCAGGGGGGTTGAGAGTAGATGTCATAATGAATGCTTGTAGGATGATGAATCTTTGGCTTGATCTTGAGTAGGTTAAGATATAGATTGAACCATAATCATTTTGGGCTAGGCTTGTAGGTTGGAAGGGTTGAGATGAAGGCTAGGAAGTGGCTAGAAACTTTGGGCTTGAAGGCTTGTGAGCTCTTTCCCTTCCTTCACTCTCCTCCTCACTCGCTCTCTTTCTCTCACTCTCCTTCTCACTCTCTCTCCCTCTCTTCGTCTCTTGTTAGTGTCTAAATAAGAAGAGGAGAGGGCTATTTATAGCCCTCTCCAATGGCATTATGGTAAATGTGGACTTAGGGAGGGTTAAAAGCTGAGGTGGCAGGTAATGATTGGTGGAGAGGAGAGAAATGCCACGTGGCACACTCTCATTGGTTTATAGGGTTGGTAAAACTGTAAATAGTGAGCATGAGAGGGGTAAATCTGAAGGAAAGTTGACATTTGGACGCTGGGACAACTGTCCACACGCGGGCTGCGAGCGGCAGCAATCGGAATACCGCAGGTGGTAACTCGATACCCACCCACGGCAGTCAAACTGCCGCCTGCGGCAATCAGACTGCCGCTTGGGATGCGGTCGAGCTGGGTTTGCACGTGCGTGCTTCTCAAGCCCCTTCTTTCAGGTTCCGGTGGCTCTGATTGGTGTATTTGGGTTTGGTTAAAAGGTTCTGGCCATGGTTTGGGGTATAAGCGGGGCTGTATGCGGATTTAGATGGTTTGGATCATGACTTTGGTTTACAGATAGAGTTTAAGGGTTTGTAGGTCAGGGTTTGGTTTAGTGCTGGTATTAGGGTTTGGATATGATCAAGGTTCGTGGATAGTCTTAGCTTTCCCAAGATACTAACCTGGGTGGGGTGTCTATAGATGCCCCTCTTTGGCCGAGGTTGCAAGAAATTGAAGGCCAAAGCAAGTGGACACCCCACCCTTCTAGTCAGAAAGGATAGTGATTTGAATCTATTACCTGCCATTTATATCATTGTCGGTCGACTTTCTGGAAAAAGATGACTTGCACACATCACGAGGGTTGAGGAAAATGTTGCAATTGTCTCCTGCGCATTTGTTGCGGCTTTACGGATCACCAATCACAACCCTTTCACATCTGATTGTTAATAGCATTGGAAGGTAAGTCTGAAAAGTAAGGGCCTTTGCGCATTCGTCACAACTTTACGAGAATTCTCATACTGTTTGGTCTGTCGTTCCTTTGCTACGTAATCACCCTGGGAGTATTTGTTCTGTTTGATCGTCAAAGTGGTTAGCTGCCCTGTGCGTTGGTGCGACCTTACGAGGAACTCACTACGCCAACTTGGACTCAATCAAATTTTTCGAACATCCCGGACTATGTATGTGCAGGTAATCTTTTGCCATGCAGTCTGCTGATTCTGATACTTTGGTTACAATGGATTGTTGTCACCTTGAGTTTGATTATTCTTTCCAGAGATAGATCCATTCATTTCTACTAGTATTCATACGACTGTCTAAATATAGAGATCTGGTCAACCGTACAAGTATCATGTACGGATTCGATCATCCTCCAGGGAAACCGGAAGCGATCGAATCTTATTTAGCTGTTTGCACTGACCGCAACTAGAGAATATGAAAGATTCCTCAGTGTACTGCGAGTCGCGTGCGTTTTGGAAAACCTTTCTAACGCTATATCCTTTGGGGCTAGACCCTTTAGGGATTTTATTTGAAAATATTTTTTTAGATTTTTTGGAAAATATCCGTTCGATCCCGCGGGTGGGCGTCGTCGTCCGGTTTTTATTTGTAAAAAGATTAATGGTTGGAAATATATATATATATATATATATATATTTGAATTTTGAAAAATATCCGTTCGATCCCGCGGGTGGGCCTCGTCGTTTGGTTTTTATTTGTAGAAAGATCAGATGGTTTCCTCTAGTAAATTAATGGTTGAAAAATATATATATATATATATTGGATTTTTGAAAGACCCGGATGGTGGCGACCGTCGCTTTTTTTTTTTTTTTGCAACTTTTGAGAATTTGGAACTGTTTTGGTAACCTTGGAAAACTTCAGGCCTATTTTTGTGATCTTTGAAAATTGAAGATATTTTTGTAGCTTTTTGAAAGTGCGGGTCTGTTTTTAAAAATATTTTAGATATTGTCCAATGGTTAAAGGTAAAAACTGGTCCTTCATTGTCACCTGGGGGACAGCCCGCTCCCCCATGCATGCTTTTGGTTGGGCGGCGATCGGTTTGCATGGGCGGCAATCCCATTCTTGCCGCTGACCGTCGTTGGACATTTGAGTGCATTCGGTGTCTTTGGTCCTTCGGTGTAGCCTCCTCCTCTATTTGAGACTTTCATTTGGACGTCGAGGGACCCATGGTGGTCCCTGGAGCAATTTTGGAGGGGTTTTCCAAGCTCATCTTCCTTACGTTTTCTTCTTTCGTTTAATTTCAGGTAATCTTGGCCATTGAACTCTTACTGTATCATGTTGGGTCATTCTTTTTAGGAGCTTTTGATGGATTAGATTTCTCCTTAGGCTTGGAAGGAGCTGTAATCAGGGCCATTGGATCGTATTGATTGGATCTGAACCGTTGAATTTATTTATTTTGGGCCAATGGTTGGCTGGATCCCCTTTTTTTTATTGTTTTTTTTTTTGTTTGGAGTGGGGTGTGATAAGAAAAGGGGCCCCACCCTTTATTTGTATCATTTTCTGTTTTTTTTTTTTTTTTGCACTTTTTTTATCTATCTCTTTTTTTTTTAGATGATCTGGACCGTTGGAAAACAACCTGGACCATTGGATGATGATTTGGGGCCTTCTCGTGTGTATGGATGATGTAAATAATGATGATTGGCCATTCTTGACGAATTATGGACAGGTGAGATTTTCAGAGTGGGCCCCACATCATGATCTTAATTGGTCCAAATGCATGAATGTGTTGAGATGGTGATTTTTGAATGATGGATGGTTGAGATTTTCAAAGCGGACCCCACATTATGATCTTGAACGGTCCAGATGCATGGATGTGATTTTTTTTAAAAACAATTTGGGCCGTTGGATGGGTGTTGCGAGGTCCATATGAGTGTATGGACATCATGGACTTTGATGATGGGCCATCTTTGAGGTTGATGGGTGGGATTTTTCGAGTGGGTCCCACATCATGATCATGTCCAGACACATGGATTTGTGGTGGTGGTGGACCCCGAAAGTGGGCCGGGAAAACTAGGCCTTAGAGATGGGCTTGGACATGGGCCTTTGAGATGGGCTTTTTTAAAGTAGACCTTTTGAGATGAGCTTTGGTATGGGCCTTTGAGATGGGCTTTTTGAAAGTAGGCCTTTTGAGATGAGCTTTGGTATGGGCCTTTGAGATGGGCTTTTGACATGGGCCATGATCATGGGCTTAGAGCATGGGTCTAGACCATGAGCCTTCATGCATGCATACTTTTGTACCTTGCCTGTGCAGCATGCCTCGTCGTGGAAAAAATGAGGCTAGTTCTTCCCAGCAGTCGACCGACCCATGTTATGTGCCCAGGGAGGGTCGGCATCTTTCGGACCTGGCTCGAGAGGGTGGTGTGCCTGCAGTCTTGAGAGGGCGAGGAGTCAGGAGACATTGGCCTGACTAGTTTCATGACCCGCAACCATTGTTCTTCGAGGTCTTAGAACGCACTCCCTTTGCCCATCTATTCCGGGTTCGCCTGAGCAGGACAAATATGTCTCTTCTATCTGCTTTGGCCGAGCGGTGGCACCCTAAGACCCATACGTTCCAGCTGCCTTTTGGGGAGTAGGGTATTACTCCATATGATATATACATGCAGTTGGGCCTTCGATACGATGGAGGGTTCGTACCTTTTGAGGATGATCTCCCGGTGCCTACCGAGGATGACGGGATGAAATTATTGGGGATGATGCCAGATGCTTCAGATTTTCAAGGTCCTTGATTCAAACTTCTTTGGCTATCATCAAACTTCGCCAGACACATCCATGAGACTGATGCTGCGGCCGTGGCGAAGGCTCGTGCCCTGATCTTGTATATTATGGGTGCGATGATCTTCTACCACGAGAATGAGCTTGTGAGTTCCTAGTTATTATTGCTCGTGGCAGATATTACCTTTTCCACGCCATACAACTGGAATGCGGCCCTTCTGGCCCATTTGTAAGAAGGGCTGGATAAGGCCAGCAGTTGTATCAATCAATCATTGACGGGCTTTTATCCAGTCATTGAGGTATCTCCTTGATGTCCCTTATACCCTATTTTTCCCGAGGATTGTTTGATGTCTTTTTTTTTTTGACTTGCAATTTTACGTAGACATGTTTTTTTGATCATTTTTCCCATTTAGTCCCTACTTTGATCGACCATTCGCCTCCTTTTCCTTGCATGATGCTATGGTATAAGGATAACCGTAGCCGCACGCAATTATTTTTGGATCTCACCTAGAGGTCAAATGTCGATTCCCTTCTCCTAAATGATGTAAGTGATCTATACTGCCCACGTGTCACTTTCTACTTACCTCTTATAAGACCCGTATCTTAGTTTCTACTGTTCCGTCGACTCCTGCGGTCCTTCCGGTCGAATTCCGGCAATTCTCGACTCATATCCGATGTTGCGCGCGATCTTAAGCCGAGTCCTGCCTATCGAAGGTGGCTCAATCCGAAACTTGTACCTTCGCGACCGCGCCGTCGCCGCGGTTTCAACGTTGCGACTTGCGCACTGATCCGATACCCGAGATTGAAGATATGGGTCCGTGTTTATTCCGAAGAAACGTCGCGTGTTGCAATTTCGAGGGAATCTCTACAACATGTCACATCCATCAAGTCAAGTACACTATCTATACCCTATGCCACCTCACCCTATCCTAAGTACAAATGACCACTCCCTCTTTTCCCATAAGTCAAACTCTCTCTCCCTACCCATCACTCTTTTACCAAAATTCAAACAAGCCCATACCATCCACATCCTTTTCTTACAACACCCATTCCACCCATCCATTTTCATCCCATCACTCTCTCTCTCTCTCTCTCTCTCTCTCTCTCCATCTCATTCCATCCCAAGCTTTCATGAGAAGAAATCTCTAAGGAGAGAAGAATGCAAGAGAGGGCCCATTTTCCTAACCCCTCATCTCACCATCCAACCCTTCAAAATTCATCTCACTCCCTTAAAGAATGAGCTTAGGAGCCAAGGAGTCCAAGGATCTAAAGAAGGAGGCCATAGGTGGGTGATTTTATTTGGATTTGATGATTTGAGGGCCCACATATATATGGTGGACCCATCTTGATGTATGATTTGTATGAGGGGCCCATAGTGGCGGCGTCCCTCCGCTACTTCGATCTCTCTCTCTTCTTTTCCCTCTCTCCCTTCTTACTTTTTTTGTGGTATTGATGGTACGTGTGGCCCACCTGATGCGTGTATGCCATCTATCACGGTGGAGCCCACCTTGGTGTGTGTGAAAAATCCACACCGTCCAGCAGATCGGACGGTGAGACCCACCTCGTTCATATGTTGAATCCAGGCCACCCTTCTTGAGCAGACCCCAGATGGAGGGATAATGCAAACATCAGCTTAGTCCGGCTAATGGGCCACACGCGTGGAGTCACCAGATGTAGGTGTCTTGCATCCACGCCGTCCAATCGTCCAGCTCAGGACGTGGACCCCACCACTGTATTCATCATCTCAGGAGCAGCCCTGAGGTACGTGTTAAATCCCAACCATCCATTTGCTGCTGCCAGCAGCTGGAGCTGCTCTGACGTCAGTTGGTGTGGGTTGATCATGAAGTATTTGTTATATCAAAACCATCCATCCACCTCCTGCACGTGCGGGTGGAGCCCACCGTGGTGTATTTATATCATCCACACCGTCCAGGCCATCTGGATGGTGCTGGATCGGCTGGGACGGTGGGGATTCATCCCACACGTGAGCCCCAGTACCTGCACAGATAAATAGCTGCTGTGTTGATGTTTGCACGGTCTGATCGTGCGGTATACGTTGTACCTCACCGTTGATGTGGGGCCCACATTGCTGATGTATTATATCCAACGCCGTCCATCTGCAGCTATGCAGCTGCTGTGCCAAGGTTAGCAAATACCGTGGGTCCCATCTTCACCGTCCGTCCATTTTTTGGAGGGGTGCGGCCACCATGCTGACGTGTTGAGTATGGCCCACCCAACGTATGCGTTGTATATTTACACCGTCCATCTGGACGGTGATGGTGGGACCACCGTGATATCTCTATCCATATCTAGACCGTTCGTTAATTGGATATCAGGGCTGGACGTTTAAACGTATGATGATAAAAAGAAAAAAACATAATAATAATAATAATAATAATAATAATAATGACAATAATATAATATCATATATATATATATATATATATATATATATATATATATATATATATATATATATATATATATATATACAGAGAGTGGCGTGGGGTGGCCCACCACCATGTGGGGTCTATTGATGTATGGGTGCATCCCACCGTCCAGTATGTGGATGGTGGGGACCACCATGATATAATGTATATGTCTTATTCTCACAGTCCATTTGGACCGTGGATTCCATGGTGTTGTACATGTTTTATCCACATCGTCCAATATGGGATGGTGGGCCCTCACATGATGTATCTGTTTGATCCATACCGTCCATCTGGACGTGATACCCACTACGACATATGTGTTTCATCATACTGTCCATCTATGGCCCACCATGGTACGTGTTATCTCTAGGCCATCCGTCCATAGGGACCACTGGATGTAAGCGTTTTAATCCACGTTGTCCACCGTCCAGCAATGGATGGTGGATCCCACCGATACATGTGTTTTGCCTTCACCATCTATTTGGATAGTCGTCGTTGTGACGTATGTGTTGGATGCACACCGTCCTCTTAGGGACCTCCATGATATATGTGTTTTGTCCGGCACTTCCACACATGGATAGTGGGACCCACATGATGTAGGTGTTGTATCCGCACCATCCAGCCTATTTCTAGATCACTTCAAGGCCCACCATGATATGTATGTTCTATCCTTGTCGTCCATCGATCTTCAGGCCCACTTGCTGATTGGCGTGGCCTAAATGTGATGTATATGAGCCCATTGGTGCGGCCCGTTGATGCGGCTCATTTGATGTTTATGAGGCCCATTGGTGCAGCCCATTGTGCGGCCCATTGTGATGAGGCCCACAGGTGGGGGCCCACCTTTATGTATGTATTTTGTATTCACACTGTCCATTCACGTGGCCCCCACGTGACGTACGTGTTTTACCCAAGTTGTCCATCTGATGGGCCCATTTGGGACTAGCAAGGCCCACCCCATTGTGAGGTATTAGGCCCATTGGTGTGGCTAATGTGATGCGGCTCACTTGATGTATTTGAGGCCCATTATGACGTATTCAAGGTCCATGGGATATGGCCCATTGCAATGTACATAAGGCCCATTGGTGTGGCCCATTTGATAAGCATATGGCCCATGTGGTGAGGCCCACGTTGATGTACTTGTGGCTATACGCTGAGGCCCACCTTGGTATATACATATGGTCCATGCGATGTGGCCCACTTGTCATATTTACGGCCCGTTGTTTAGGCCCACCTTGATATACATGAGGCTTATGTTGTGAGGCCCATTTGATGTATTGGAGGCCCATGGGTCGAGGCCCAATAGGTTATATATAAGGCCCATTGAATGTGATTCCACCGTGTTTTATGTGTTGACCTATATGGCAGGCTATGCCTTGGGAGTAATGTTGGTTTGACGTCCACATTGTAAGTATAATGTTGGTTAAATGTCCGCATTACGACTCTCCCGGCCATTGGTAGGCCCATACTTGTTTGTGTAAGCCGTCTAGGCCCATCTGCGTTGTAAGGATAATTCATCACCTTATAACATGCTTAGTGTAGCTCCATGATTCATACCCATACGCATCATATGTATGCTTGATATGAGGAATGTTTGGTTATAACATGAGCCGTTGGGCTGAGACATTTATGGGACTCCATATGAGTTGGAGTGCCCGACATGAGCGCATGGTATGCGCGAGATTGCTGCATGTTTGTACGGTGTGATTCATGCATCTCGCATACATGTTACTTGATCATTGTACGCCCTAGCGACATCAGGGCCATGTTACTTGATCAGAGTGTAATAGACCCCGGTGATGATCCCAGAGACGAACTGTACTGATATGTGGACTTATTGAGTAGGAGTTGCATGCTCATTCATTCATTCATTCACTATCCACTCGGGCTGGTGGTGCGCAACTAATTGTTGTGTGCCTTCGTTATGGCAAGGATTTCGCTTGGAGCGCGCGACTAACCTGAGATCAGGAGTTTACCACATTGAGTCTGACTATCCAAATTTAGGTATGAGACTGGTTTGGATAGAAGGCCCTTGTGATAGACCCCATAGCCTGTGATACTACGTATTATCATCCCGACTTCACACTCCAGCATGGTCATTCCATTCGCACCGCATAGCGCATTACATCTACTGCATATGACATTTCGGGTTACTATGTTTATGCGTTTATACGGTCTAGATACGACTGACGGTATTTGTGCACTCATCAGGAATTGCGTACTGCATCGCATCCTTAACATCTGATGTTTGACTCCTTATGACTCTTCATTTGTATAGATGTTTTATAATGCGTATTCTGATATTGATTGACTTAGGGACTTGTCTGTATTTTTGCTTACTCTATTATCGTATGATTTATAACCTTGTTAATAATGTTATTTACTCGGATAATTCATGCTATTGTCAGTATTTCTGCTTATTTCTGATATTGTATGATTTATGGGCTTGCTAGTATTCCCGCTTACTCTGATTACTCTGATATTGCTTACTTGGCACTTACCTTGTGCACACACTTACACCACCATCTAAGCTTTTTATAAGCTTATGCACGATAGATGCGTGCAGGTGATGTTAGGTTGCAGCATTGTTGAGCTTGGAGCGTATAGCGGTCTTCTGGAGCTTGATTTTCGATTTATGTATTTCCCTTTCAGCATTGTACTCAAATGATTGTATTAGTGGATATGTGATGATGATGTTGCCTTTGTGAAATAAGTAATCTTGTGGTTATGCTTATTGCGAGTTAAATATACAAAAAAAATCCTCCTTGTAGGATCCCAGGATTGGAATCTGGCGTATGGACGCTAGGAGCCGAGAATGGGGTACTACGGAGGCTGTCGGCACCGAATTTGGCAATTTGGATTCCTGTGAATCTGATTTCTAGGTTTGGAGCGTGACACCTCTTAACTCCTAACTCTCTTTGCTTTCGCAGTTCCATACTAGGCCGTATCTCCGATCGAATGCAGCGCTTACTCCTGGAGCCCAGGAGGCCTTTCAGGCCTCACGCAGACATCGCATTCTGGATGATCTGCGTGTGACAAAGTGGTACCTGGGAGAGAGACTTTTTTGGCAGTTGACTGGTAGTCCCATGGTTCCACTTAGCCCACTTTCAGGTCCGTCTGACTGGAGGTTAATGCTCGAGAGGGAGTTGACAGCCGCCTTGGAGGGTTTTGACGCTAGCGATTTTGTTGATCCGAGTAGAGAGTACAGCAGCTAGTGCGAGCAGTACGGCATTGGTCCAATC
This sequence comes from Magnolia changhungtana, assembly GCA_030180095.1. Lineage (NCBI taxonomy): Eukaryota > Viridiplantae > Streptophyta > Magnoliopsida > Magnoliales > Magnoliaceae > Magnolia > Magnolia changhungtana. Next base: position 205,061 of record JASAUF010000302.1, read on the forward strand.
TTGCAGTCGGGATACACTCCTGGTAGCGGTGCACGTTTTGCCGGAGGAGGGATCTTGGGGCCCCATTTTCATCATAGGGATACCGACACTTATCTTCCTGACAATGGTTAATTCCTTGTATTATGTAATCTTGTATCCTTAGATGTGTTACTTTCATGTTTATAAAATCTCCATTGGCCAACATTGCTCTCTTTTAATCACTTTTGTGCCCCAATTGTATAGACGGACATTTGTTTCCAGATCCTGGCTTTCTGAAGTGGATCATACCTAAAATATGGCCGAAAGTGGGCCCAAGCGACGACCCGACTACCGCAGGCGGCAATTGGACTGCCACCCATTGACTTTTGCGCTTCCGTTCTGCTGCGTCAGTGTGGCAGCGATGCGAAAATGTTGTTCTGAGTGCGAAAGTTGGAATACCGCAGGCGGTAATCGGATCGCCGCCTACATTCATCTTTTCTTCAGCAACTACCCCTCCTCTGTTCATTCCTTCTGTCCCTATCCTAATATTCCCATCTACTCTAGGTCGTCTGATCATCTCCTTTGTCCTCTTCTTCTCCTTTGTCTTTTTCTTTTGTCCTTTTCCTTCCTTTTCCCTTGTCCCCCTTTTGGAGTTATCATGGCTGACCTTAATAAAAGTATTGCTGGATTTATGGGTGGTGGAGAGGTAGGTGGGTTCATAAATGGTGGAGGGTTATTTATGGGTGCATTGATGGGTTCTTTTGAAGAAATGAATGCCACTCATGGCTTAGATTTTTCCTCCAACAATGGTGGTTGTGGGGATGGACTGATGGGATTAGACGCTTTTGATGTGTCTTCACTAGATGTGCCACCAGGATTTATAGAGGTTGATATGATGAGGGTGGATGGTTTGGATGGTGAAGATAGTGGGATGACTGTGAATGATGGCTTGATTAGCGGAGCGATGGCTATGGATGGCGTGGATGGTGGCATGGTGTTGATGGGTGGTGTAGATGTGACGGATCAGGCTTTGGTAGGCGACGGACCCCGTCTTAGTGGTCTAGATGGCTTGGATCTGATAGGTGATAGACTTCCTGTGGATGGATTGGGTCAGATTTTTGGTGCAGATTTCAAGATGGTGTTGGGACAGGCAGCCGTTGTCGGGGATCAGGGTGTAGGCCTATTCAGTCATTGGGATACTACGGCTCCTGGGGCTTGTGTATTTCAGACAGCTCCAGATGTGATGGTTGTTGGCGGCTTGAGTCCGCCTGTTGCAGCTTTCCAGGATGCCTTGCGCGATGTGATGAGCGATCCTGGCTTCCTTCGGCACCATAAGATAGACTGCTGGATGAGGGGATGCCCGTTTTTTATGATTCTCCTACTGACCCGGGGATCCAGATTGTTGAGGGTGTGCTTGTGCTGACTTGTCGATTGTAGCCATAGGGCACTTGTTCTGAGCGACTGCATATCTAGATTGAGAGCTTGACCGAGTCTGATATCTTTGAGTTGAGTTCCTTGGGCTTCCGGGAGGTTCTCCACTTTCACTGAGTTCACCTGGATTGGCGACTTTTGACTGCGGCATTATATGATTGGGTTCCATCCCTGAATTTGTTCTCCTTCAATAACCTGGAGTTGGGCCCATCATTGGAGGAGTTTTTACGTTTATCTAGCCTACCTCTTACTCGGGAGCCCTATATTCGTGCATCTGAACCAGTACGTCCTTCCGATCTGATCTCCTGGTTCGGGTTTCTTTCCGCCCTTCCTTCTACAGTGGGTGGAGCTGGTGAGGTTTCTCTTGAGATCTTATATGATCGTTGTTCCACTGCCTGTGGAGACCTTGGATCAGATTGTCAGCTTAAGTGCCTGAATGCACTGATATTCTGCGTTTTGGTCGAGTTGCTTTTTTCTGGCTAGAGACAGTCGTCGCTGGCAGTCTTACTGGATGTCTTCCGCCGTATCTTGCATCGTAGGAGCATTATTTCAGTGGTGTTGACAGAACTTTTTCTGGGGCTAACTGAATGTTTGCTGGGGCGGACACATATCCTTCAGGGTTGTTGCACATTCCTTCAAGTACTTCCCATCCTTTTTCCTCTTCCTTTGCTTGGCGTTGCTATTTTGCTTACTTCTTGTATTACATCATCTTACAGGTGTGGCTATGGGAGCATCTCTTTATGACCCCTCCGCTTGTGTGGCCTGATTCCCGCCATGATGATGTGTTGTCTTTACTGCTTGATGGGCTTCCCCTTGGTGTTGAGGCCATGGAATCGTTGTACCGCCGTATGCTCTCTCAGCTTCGAGGGTGGGAGGTTAGCTGGGAGGCCACCTGGCTCTATTGTTCACCATTGATTTGCAGTGCAGCCCATGCTCCTTTGTTGTTGTTGGGTCTCCGGGGATATTGCTCTTACCATCATGTGCGATTCCTCAGTCAGTTTGGCTTTTGGCAGGATATTCCGGAGTTTACCTTTTTTGAATTTGGACATGCCCCTCTTCCCTCTGACTTGATGGATTTGTATAAGCGAGTTTGGATCTCCTGACAGGGCTCCTTGGATGTGACAGCTTTGGATCTCGAGTCATGGGCACCTCCTTTGGCTACAGTGCTGTATCAGCGGTGGGTGACAGAGCAATCCCTTCATCGTCAAGTTCTAGGGTGGCACTTGGCGGATGAAGCTACTGACTAGGACATGGTGGGCGATACTGCTTCATCCTCTTTATGTTTTGTTGATTCGTTCGAGGCTTTTGAGGAGCGGCCCTTCATTGATCCTTCCTTCTTACTGGCTACACATGGTCATTTGATCAGCGAGATTGCTGTCCTTCGTCACACATATTAGAACATGGCCCGTCGGTTGGCAGTAGGGCGGCGGTATGATGAGAGCATGTTTGCAGCACATCGCCTAGACAGAGATGAGGCTTTTTACCTGTATATGGAGATAGAGAGGCTTAGACAGAGACTATCTATATATGAGGGATAGGGACTTGCCTGTGATCCTTGGTTGCGATCAACTGTTCATTTTGTATGCATGCATGGTTTTGAAATCAAGAAGGAAAAGCAGGGTACTTAAAAATGTTTCTTAAAGGAATGAAAGATTTTGTTTTGTGCCAATTTGGTCAATATTCTCTTGTGTTTGGATTTGTGATTTGGATGATTGAGATCAGGATCTTGGGCTCAGCCCACGTTGCATGCAGTATCCTAGATTGTGTTCATATGGTCTTGGTTCCCTGAGAGGGTGTTTGGGATCACATCCCCGTATTCAAGTAGAGTTTGATAGAGAACTGATCCCCTGTTGATCTTCCCTTTATATCTCGCTGTGATGCTCGTTGTCTTGGCATCTTCTGTACCTGCACTTTTATTATTATTTTTTATTTCTTGCTATTTTTGCCCATAGCGCCCTTTTAGGTTTACACTACGTCTGGCTCTTCCCGTCCTTTTTGCCCATAGCGTCCTTTCAGATTTTCATAGTCTCGGGTTTTTGATCTTGCCTGCCCCTTGGTAGCTGTGCTATTTTTACCCCTGGCGCTCTTTCAGGTTTTCACCAAATCCGCTACATGTCTGCTGTTTTTACTTGGGCCGCCCTTTCGGGTTTTCGACTCGCCCTTTTTGCTTTAGACATGTCTTTTTCTTTTCTTTTTTCGAAATGCCAGGAGTGATAGAGAGACTTCCTTCATAGCCGGCCAACTGCTTACCCTTCTTGTCCTTGTCTTTAATTACAATGGTAAGCTGCTTTTAGTTGGGTTATGTTGGAATGGACTTCTTTTTTATTCTTTTTGAGGTTTTCTTCTTTTTGGGATTTTTTTTTTTCTTTTTGGTTTTCTTTCTTTCTTGCCTCTTTTTTTTTTTTTTTTTTTTTTTTTTACTTTCTTCTTTTGTGAGAGAAATGGTAGGTGCTTCTTGATGGATATATACACCCTTTTTTTTGGTGGGAAATGTGATGGGTGCAGCTTTGTAATTATAATCATTGAGAAGGTTAGGTATGGCTACCCATGATAGATTTTCACATTACCGGCGTTGATGGGCTCAGGAAGATCTTCTCCTCTCAAATTGGTGAGCCGAAGAGCGCCTCCTGAGAGTACCTCTCGAATGATTAGCGGTCCATCCCACGAGGGTTTGAATTTCCCTCTGGGATCTGGCAAGTGTAGTGGTAGGATGCATTTCATGACCATGTCACCAACTTTAAAACTTCTCTTTCAGACCCTCTTGTTGTAGGCCCGAGCGATCCTTCTTTAGTAGCATTGGGAGTGACTTAATGCCCGCATGCATTTTTCGTCTACCAGATGCAGTTGGTCATACCTTGCTTGATGCCACTTGCCTTCTTCGACTTCACTTTCTAGTAGTATCCGTAGTGATGGGATTTCTACTTCGACTGGTAGTACTGCTTCCATTCCGTATACTAATTCATAAGGAGTTGCGCCTGTAGTAGATCGTACGGATGTTCGATAGGCTCAAAGCGCGTAAGGAAGCATCTTTGACTAGTCGCGATATGTCTTTACCATCTTTTTTCAGTATGCGAATGATGGTTTTGTTCGCAGCCTCAACTCCACCATTCATTTGAGGGCGGTATGGGCTCGATCGATGGCGTTGAATCTTGAACTTGTCGAGGAAATTGCCCATCCTTTTATTGACGAACGGAGTTCCGTTGTTAGTGATGATGACATGAGGGACCCCATATCGACTGATGATGTTGTTCTTCATAAACTTGACCATATGAGATGTTATGATGGTAGTGTAGGATATCGCCTCTATCCATTTGGTGAAGTGGTATACAGCCACCAAGATGTATTCATGCCTATTTGAAGCTTTGGGGCTGATCTTGTCGATGATGTCTAGTCCCCATATGGAGAAGGGTCATGGTGCTATCAGGTTGTAGAGTTTGGAAGTAGGCGCATGGATCTAGTTTGCATGCTCCTGACATTTGAAGTATTTCCTGACGTGTTTGCAGCAATCTGTCTCCATCGTAAGCCAGTAGTAGCTGAGTCGTAGGATCTTCTTTGCTATCATATGTCCATTCATGTGTGGGCTGCATAGTCCTTCTTGGATTTTTGACATAATCTGCGTTGCTTCTGTCTCATCCACGCATTGGAGAAAGACTTGGTCAATGGATCGCTTGTAGGGGATGCCCCTAGTAATCACGAGCTGAGCTGCTAGCCATTGTATGGTGCGACGATCGGTCAGTGTTGCTCCTTCCGGGTACTTCTGGTGTTCGAGATATTCCTTGATATTTATGTACCATGGCCGATCATTAGAGGAAAGTTTAGCTACGTCAATCTGCAGGCAGAATGCAGGTTCCTTCTGGAGCTCGACGGTGAGTTCCCATTCAACGACTCCTTTTGGGATCTCCAACATTGAGGTGATGGTAGCCAGAGCGTCTGCAAATTGATTCTTAATTCGAGGCATGTAAGAGAATGTGATCTTTTTAAACTCTTCAATTAAATTCTCCAGATAGACATGATACGGGATCAGCTTTTCATCATTAGTCTTCTAGTAGCCATTTATCTAATTGATGATGAGTTGTGAATCTCCGAAGACTTGTAGCCTCTTCAGTTTAAAGATGATGACTTCTCTTAGACCGGCGATGCATGCTTCATACTCGGCTACATTGTTAGTGTATGAGAATGATAGCCTTCTCGAAATGGGAACCGGGACATCTTCGGGAGAGTAGAGTATGACGCCTACTCCACTCCCCTTTGAGTTTGCGGCTCCGTAAAAAAAGAGTGTCCACTCTCCTGCCTTTCTTTCTTCTTCTTCTCCGATAAGTAGGATATCCTCATCAGGAAAGAAGGTCTTCAATGGTTGATAGCTGGGCAGAGAGTGGGCTGCTAAGTGGTCAGTCAATGCCTGCTCCTTGATTACCTTTTGGGTGACATAAGTGATGTCGAACTCTGAAAGCAATAGCTGCCATTTTGCGATCCTACCCGTTAGTGCTGGTTTTTCGAATAGGAACTTCAACGGGTCCATGCGAGCGAGCAGAAGGATTTGGTGAGAGATCATGTATTGTCGTAGTCGTTGTGTCGCCCAAACCAAGGCAAGGCATGTCTTTTCCAAGCTGGAATATTTAGCTTCATAACTCGTGAATCATCTACTTAGATAGTAGATCGCCTGCTCCTTTCTTCTTGTATCGTCATGTTGGCCAAAAACACATTCGATTGCTTCTGCTGCGATGGAAATATACAGCAGTAATGGCCTTCCAGGAGTTGATGGCATGAGCACTAGAGGATTTAGCTGGTATTTCTTGATCTTGTCAAAGGCTGCTTAACAGTCATCATTCCATTCCTTTGGTGAATTCTTCCGTAGTAGCTTGAATATGGGTTCACAGATGGGTGTGAGTTGTGCAATGAATCGACTGATATACTGAATTCGCCCGAGGAAGCCTCTAATTTCTTTTTCAGTCTTAGGTGGTGGCATTTCAATGATTGCCTTGGTTTTGGTCTCATCCACCCAGATTCCATCTTCGCTGATGATAAAGCCTAATAGTTTGCCTCCAGTTGCACCAAAGACACATTTTTGTGGATTGAGGCGGAGTTTGAACTTTCCTAGTCTGTCGAAGAGCTTCTCCAGATCTTCGAAGTGTCCTTCGATCGTGCGAGATTTGACAATCATGTCATCAACATAAACTTTCATTTCCTTGTTTATCATATCGTGGAATAAGGTGGTCATGACTCGCTGATATATGGCTCCTGCGTTCTTCAATCCGAAGGGCATGACCCTATAGCAAAAGGTTCCCCATGGCATGATGAAGGAAGTCTTCTTACGATCCTTGATAGCCATCTTGATCTGATTATAGCCTGAGAAGCCATCCATGAAAGAGAAGATCTTGTGTCCAGCAGTATTATCTACCAGTGTGTCGATATGAGGCAGAGGGAAGTCATCTTTTGGGCTTGCTTTATTGAGATCCCTGAAGTCGATGTACATCCTGACTTTCCCATCTTTCTTTGGCACTGGTACGATATTTGCAACCATTCCGGGTAGTTGGAGACTACCAGGAATCTCGCATTGTATTGTTTGATAACTTCATTGTGCACCTTCAGGGCCCATTCTAGCTTCATTCTTCGTAACTTTTGTTTGACAGGCTTCATGTCTGGCTTTGTTGGCAGATGGTGCACCACTAAATCTTCATCGAGCCCTGACATGTCCTCATAAGAAAAAGCAAAGTTGGACAATCTCGGTTTCAGAAACTCCATCATCCTCTGCTTATGTTCCGGGGAGAGCGATCTTCCGATGCGTACCTCTCTGGGGAGTTTCGCTGACCCTAAGTTCACAATCTCAAAGTCGTCTGCTACAACATTAGCCTTTGTTTCAAAATTTTTAAGGGAATCCTTGAATTCGAGAGCTGTATCATCATTTCCCTCATCTGGGGCTTCATCCGGACCCATGAGTTCAAAGTCCAACTCGAGATCAAAATCATACGAGCCGACCTCAAACTCTTGTAATGTGTGTGAAATATTTGGCATAATGGTTTTTGAAAGTTTTTCTATTGTTTTTGTATTTTAAAGATTTTTTTGATGTTTTAGGATTTTGAGGAATATTTGATTTTTTTTTGTATTTTGAGGAATATATGATATTTTTGTGTTTTGAAATTTTTTTAATTTTTTTGTGTCGCCAAAGGGTCCCAAACAGGACAGTGTTGTAAACCATGCTTAGTTTTGTCTTGGTTCGAGATGCCAACTGCTATTTACATTGGCCTTTTTTTAGGCCGGCGTTGGTGAATGGTTTGCCGGCTGATTCAATCGTTAGGGGGATGGCTGACCATCCTGGCTCTTTCCCCCTTTCGATCTTGCTGATTTGTCTTGTCTGCTCCTTTGGGTCACTTGGCTCGATGACCATGATGTCTGCTGGGCTGGGCTCCGAGTCAGAATCTGATTCAATCTCTTCACCCAGAAGTAGGAGTTCCTCTGGTTCCTCAAGTTTATCTGGTGGCGGGATTTTGACGTTCGTCCAATCAAGGGCTGGCCATTTTCCCTTGTCGATCCAGTGGATGGGCCGAACATACGTCCCTTGTGTTCTTGGTGGTGGTGGGGTGTATCCCCTTGACTGTGCGCGAAGATAGGTTCCTCCCCATTCTTGCCTATTCTGCCTGTAAGGGGCACTCCTAGGTCCTGGTCCCTTGCGGGTGGACCTGTTTTCATGCCCCTAGCCTCATGTGATGAGTCTGGGGGTTTTGCCCCTAGCTTCGATGTTCTTTTGGTGCCTTAAGGATCCTATCCCACCTTATTGGTGGCCAGATGGACTCCTGGCTAGCTTGTTCTGTAAGCTTGAGTTCTTGAAGTTGGTCCTCAAGAAAAATCATCATACCTTCGCAAATTGTCCCAGCCTTGATGAACTTGATGGGTGTGCATTTGAACGGTTGACCCTTCTTTGGTTTTTCAGCCTGATCCTTCGGTGTCGGCTGATATCCCGGTCCCTGTCTTTGTACGTTGGCGGGTGTTGGTTTTACCATCATACCTTTTTCATGGAATTTGGTACGGTAGTTTAAGATTAAACGTTCAGCAGGGGGAATGACATATTCGGCAGCGAGCGGTCGTGGATTGGCAATTGTGCTCACATTTTCGAATTCGAAACTGTGGTATGATACGTCACCTTCCGTATGCTGAATGTCAATTATCGGGATGTCAGTTTCTGGGATATTAACTGCCACCGGGAGGATGGTTTCTGGCTCGGCCAGCATTGAAATGATTTGGTTTCCCAAAGGGAATTTAACCCTTTGGTGGAGGGTCGAAGGGATGACTCCAACTGCGTGGAGCCATGGTCGCCCCAACAGAAGGTTAAATGAGGCAGGGATGTCTATGACCTGGAAGGTGACAATGGACATATCTTGTCCAATTTGTAATTCGAGATCAACCTCTGCCTCAACTTGCCTTCGGGAATTATCGAAGGATCTGACGCTCATAGTGCCGGGTCTGAAAGAAGATGGTTCTATCCCTAACCGCTCAGCAGTCCTTAAAGGGCAGACATTAAGAATGGATCTATTATTAATACGCACCAGTGGGATCTTGAAATTCTTGCGGCGGGCAATTATGTTTAGTGAGCGCCCGTGTTTGCAACCTTCAGGTGGTAGCTCATCGTCAGAGAAAGTGATGGCTCGTGGTGCAAGAAGTTGTCCAATCATACTCGCCACCATTTTGGGAGGTACATCAGGGGAGATATGGGCATCATTCAAGGCCTTTGCAAAGGTTTCTTGATGTGACCTTGATGTGCATAAGAGTTCCCAGATGGATATTTGTGCGGGAATAACTTTGAGTTGAGCTGTTAATCATAGGCAGCGTCGGTTTTGCTTGTGGGTCCCGACAAAGTTACCCGAATTTCTTTCAGGTTTTGATTATCTCTCCTAAAATACCTCCCGTTACTACCCACTTCATCGCATTCTGGGTAGTGCCACGGGACTTCTTTTGGGTTATAGGAGGGAACTGTCCTCCCTTCCAGGAATATTAATGGTTTTTGATGCTTAGAGATTGTGACTGGAACTGTTTGTGACAGACTTGATGATTTCTCATGAGATGTTATCAAGTCTTGACCATTCTTGGTAGTGGAGTTTTCCTCTTTTTGATACGTGGGAGGGGTCCTTTGGGCACGGGACAGTTGGTGAGGCATCATGAATTTTGGGGCTCGAACTGGAGGTGCCCCTTGCAAAGTTAGCCGGGTAAGATCAGGGAGACCTATCGGGAGGACAACAGGTTGAGAATTCGACTTTTTTGGAGGTTCCGAAGTTGAGTATGACCCATAGGGGATGGAGTGCTGAGGGGATGACCTATCGGGTGTGGCTTCCAAGGTTATGAGAGGCTGTACCGTTGGCGCTGCTTCGAGGAACATGAGAGGCTATGTTGTTGGTGCTACTTCGAGAAGAATAAGAGGTTAGGCAGCTGGTGCTGCTTCAAGGAATACCTATGGTCCGGGCGATAGCGCCTGTTGGTATCCCCATGCTTGGTTTGATGTGTCGGGCATGATTACTTGTATGGAATGGTGTGGAGAGGAGTATGTGAATTGCCTTCCTTTAATGTGGTTGACGGTAGAGGTGTCGGATGTGCTGGGTCTTGCTTGATGCGATGGCAGGGGATTTTGAAGAATGTTGGCCTGGGACGTATTGTTGGCCTGTGGAGTGATTGTGATCTTCTGGTTTTCAATTAAATCTTGGACCGCATGCTTCAAAGCGAAATAACGGTCCGTGAGATGGCCAGGAGCCTGGTGATATGCGCAGTATTGATTTTCATTGTAACTTGGTGGCAATGGATTAGGTGGAAGTCGCGGCTAAAGTGGTGCCAACAGCTGCTTTTGCATGAGCATTGTCAATACTTGACTGTATGTTTGTGCTAACGGGATAAACTTCCTTCCTAACATTCCCTGCTTGTATGGACCTTGCGCATTCCCCCTAGGCTGTTGCGATTGTTGTTGAGACGATTGTGCCTGATATCCCTTTTGGGTTTGCTGAGGTTGGTACTATTTATTTGTCTGTGGTTGGTACTGCCTGCCTTGCTGTGGCTCTAGCTATGGAGCATATTGATTACCTTAAGTATTGGTAACGATGCTATTTACCTCTGTCGTACGCTGCATGGGAGCAGCGCTGTTTCCATTTCCATATCCAGTGGATTTTCCCTCGACTTTGTTTTTTTTTTTATTGAGGGGGCTTGGTGTGGCCATGGGGAAATGGTTCCAGCCCTGATCCCAGATTCGACTTGTTCTCCCGCCCGAATGAGCTGAGAAAAGTTGACGTAGGGATATGAGATTAGATATCTTAAAATGTTAGGATTTGCCAAATGTATAATCATGGATATCTGTTCTTCGTTATCGATGGGGTTCCTCATTCGAGCTGCTATGGCTCACCATTGTCCTACGTACGCTGATAAGGATTCGTCACTTTTTTGTCTTAAGGCAGCCAGGTCAGCCCTTCTTGGAGCCATGTTCAAGTTATATGAGAACCTGTCAATGAATGCCTGGAAGAGCTTTTCCCAGGTTCTGATTTGATGGCTATCTAACGAGGTGTACTAATCTAAAGCGTCACCCTTAAGGGATTTTTGGAAGAGTCGTACCAAGGCTCCATCATTCCCTGCTATTGCATTGAGCTCCCCACAAAATGCTTTTAGATGTGTTGTGGGGCACCCACTACCATCGTACCTTTTGAATTTTGGTACCTCGAAGTTTGGAGGTACCCGGGCATCTGGAAAGGGACAGAGATCCCTGAACTTGGTGGATGGATGATCCACTCCTTGCTGTCTTTGTAACTGATTTTGCATCATTTGCAGCTGTTCTCGTAGCTCTTCAATTTCTGACTTCCCTGTTGCGGGTATCTTGCCCCTTGCTGTAGGGCTTGTGCTGCTTCTTCTTCATATGGATCAAGAACGGGTGGTTGCTAGAAAGATGGTGGACTCCCAGTGGCGAGAGGTAGCTGAAATTGAACACCGCTCCCTTTCGGAGGAGGGTGTGATGTTCAAAATTGGGTCCTTCCTGGGGTATCTGCCAATTCTGGAATGTTGCTCCCATTAGGGGGAGTAAGTTGGACTCGAAACTGACCTCTTTCATGGGCATCCGCCAGTTTTTGCCTGTGGTTTTGTATTGTAACCGGATTGTTGTGATGTGCTGAGTAGAGATGTGTGGGAGGGTTGCTCTCGATTGTTGGTTGTTGTTGCTCTGGTGCCGACTCTTCGGGGAGAGAAAGCATAGGATTTGTGGGAGGAATGAGAGAGAAGATAAAAGCTGTCTGAGGGAGTAAACTGTTTTGTACACTAGGCTAGGTTGTCTATGCATTCGGTGTAGCATTTGGTACTAGGCGAAGTAGCAGCTCTTGCATTGCTGAAGACTTTCGACCACTTCTTGCATAGTGTTGTTGGCTTGAGGATCTATTGGAGCTACTGGTAATGGTACGGGTGTTAGTACGGGTGCGGGTATTGATGCAAGTGCGAGGGTTGATGTTTCAGGAGCTGGTTGAGCTGCCAGCTCTTCTTCATGGGTTGCTTGAGAGGCCATAGTTGTACGGGATCGAGTGGTCATGGTTCGATTCCATACCCGAGGAAGTGCAAGCTAAAGAGTTGTTCTTTTTTTTTGGTATGAATGCAGTTATGATATTCCTTGGGATTAAAGTACCACACTTTTTCGAATCAGGTCTCAACTAGTGCGAGCTAGCATATCCCCAGTGGAGTCGCCTTTCTGTAGACACTGGAAAATCGGCATCCATGCTTGTTTGGAAATGATATTGTTTTGGAAGTGGGGTGATTAGGATGATTTGTGAATGTTGGAGTCGTCACTAGCCGAATAATCTCAGAATTCCGCGGTCGGCTAGAACCACGGAATACGTAAGGTTGAAGAAATCCGAAGACTCTCTGACCTTAGATTGACTCCTGATCTGTAATCCGGGATTCTGGATAAGGGACCTCGGTTGCAAAGAGGGAAGGTGTTAGGCACCCTCTCCGCCCGTACAAATGTACGGTCTCTACTTAGTGTGGTAAAATAATCTCAAGGAATGATGATGATGCTGTGGTCATGATGGGACTAATCACACGTGGATTTCTGATGTAGCAAGATCTGAAATTTCGGCAGGCCACATAGCATACGTCCGACAATGTGTCTAGAGGGCGGATGATGATGCTTATGCAAAGATGTAAGAAAAATAGACTAGATCACTAGGAATTTCTAATGTGACAGGATCCGATGTACGGCAAGTCACAGAGCATACATTCACTAGAGTTATAGAGAAGTAGGGGGGTTGAGAGTAGATGTCATGATGAATACTTGTAGGATGATGAATCTTTAGGTTGATCTTAAGTAGGCTAAGATATAGATTGAACCATGATCATTTTGGGCTAGGCTTGTAGGTTGGAAGGGTTGAGATGAAGGCTAGGAGGTGGTTGGAAAATTTGGGCTTGAAGGCTTGGGAGCTCCTTCCCTTCCTTCACTCTCCTTCTCACTCACTCTCTTTCTCTCACTCTCCTTCTCACTCTCTCTCCCTCTCTTCCTCTCTTTGTTGGTGTCTAAATGAGAGCCCTCTCCAATGGCATTGTGGTAAATGTGTACTTAGGGAGGGTTAAAAGCTGAGGTGGCAGGTAATAATTGGTGGAGAGGAGAGAAATGCCACGTGGCACACTCCCATTGGTTTATAGGGTTGGTAAAACTGTAAATAGCGAGCATGGGAGGGGTAAATTTGAAGGAAAGTTGACTTTTGGACGCTGGGACAGCTGTCCACACACGGGTCGCGAGCGGCGGCAATCGGAATACCACAGGTGGTAACTCGATTACCACCCGCGGCAGTCAAACTGCCGCCCGCGGCAATTAGACTGCTGCCTGGGATGCAGTCGAGCCAAGTTTGCACGTGCGGGCTTCTCAAGCCCCTTCTTTCAAGTTCCGGTGGCTCAGATTGGTGTATTTGGATTTGGTGAAAGGGTTCTGGTCATGGTATGGGGTATAAGCAGGGCTATATGCGGATTTGGATGGTTTAGATCATGGCTTTGGTTTACAGATAGAGAGTTTAAGGGTTTGTAGGTCAGGGTTTGGTTTAGTACTGGTATTAGGGTTTGGATATGATCAAGGTTCACGGATAGTCTTAGCTTTCTCAAGATACTAACCTGGGTGGGGTGTCTATATATATATACACACACCTCAGATCGGACCCACTAGTGGGAACGGTGTAAATTGGGCTAAAATCTGCAAGTTCAAATGGTGTAGCATGCCCGAATTTTTTTATGAGGCTGATTTTCATATCTTCGATTCATCCAGGTGAGTCACACCAGATGAACGGGTTTGATGAAAGCTACACACTATGTTGATCCCACACAAAAACCTGCAGTTATATACCATCCCCATTATTCCATAGCGTTGTGCCCACATGAGATGCCGACTTGGCTTAATTTTGGCTCGAGGACTTAAGCATCAGCAGTGCACCTGATGGATGGGCTGGATCTAAGACAAACAATTTGGTGGGCCACATAGCTAGGCCGATTCCTATCCACAAACATGCATCGCCCCAGGTTGTCATTTAAATATATATATATATGGGAAAAGGTACTATATGCTCGACCTTACCCTAGGCTTCCGTACGGTTGAGCATTGTCATCATGCTGCCCATCGGATGTACGTTTTTGAAACAAACGTTTGAGATGTGAGCGCTGATTGAAAGAGGAGAACTGGTTTCGCAGGTTATGGTAAAGCCGAGTACGTACACAGTCGCTTAAAAGGGTGCTTTATCCTTTCCGTCCAGCCCTCTTTCTCTCCCTGAAATTCTGCAAGCAGCCCTCTCTCCCTCTATCCATCACCAGACGCCCCTGTGTAGCCTCTCTCTCTCTCTCTCAATGCAACCCTAATCGTCCAGCCCTCTCTCTCCCTCCTTCAATCCCTACCACCACAAGTAGGAACAACCTGCCCGCCGCCACCTCTCTCTCTCCCTCTCCCTCTCCCTCTCTCAGCCCTCTCCTCCTTCAATCCCGACCTAGATGACACTGAGAATCCTGAAGTAGACCTAGATTACACCGAGAATCCTGAACTCGACCCCGCTCCAAAGGAGGAGTGGAAGAAGAAGGGAAGATCTCACCATCATCCCTTAAGACCTGGCGAGCCGGACTGCACCTTTTATCTGCAGATGGGGATGTGCCGATTCGGATCCAATTGTAGATTCAATCACCCGCCCAGAAGGAAAAACAAGGTATTTTCATATCGACTCAATTGTCGGGAATCCAAGCATTCTCGTTTTGTTATATGCATTCACCGGTCCTTTTCCTTTATTGGGGAAGAAATCGCATTATAGGGTTTTAAGTTAGTAAAATTCGTCTAATTTTTGTGGCTTCTACATAATCACGAATTTGATATTTTGTGGGGGAAATGGCAGTTTTTCTTAAGACTGAAGAAATTCAATGGGGAAGTCATTATGTTCTCAAAAGATGGTTTAGTAGTGTACCACTTCTTTAAAATTCTCAAAAAGTTATGATTGCTTTTGATCGTCATTGTTATGTATGTGAATCATCATCAGGATGGTCAGTAGAATTGGATTGCGATAAATCATTTTCATTGAAAGGAAATCACCATGTTGGCAAATAATGCTTGGGAAGAACTGATTGCATATGGCTGGCTGCATACTAAGTTAGACCACTAGTGGGTCGCTTGTGTATGAAATACAAGCCAAAACATGGGAGCAAGTGGTCAAAGCTGTTAAGCACAGTAGCACAAGCACATGCATGCAAGTGTAACCAAGGAAACCCATGCTATCTATCCAAACCAATTACACAACATCTGTAAATAACCTTTGCATTTCCAGGCAACTCTGTCTAGAATTCAAGCCTATGGCCCGATTCACTAAAACAAGAAAAGGCAAAAGCCTCATAGGACTCGAACTTAAATTGACCTCATTTCATACCATTTAACACTATTTAAGATTCCAAAAAAGTATGAATATTGAGTTTTTTTTTTCCAGGCCTATTTGGATTAGTACCTTGGATTTTCCATTCTAATTTTTAACTTCGTGAATCTAGTCTTCTGCTATAGGTTTCAAGGAAGAAACCATAGCACTTGGTTAATTGGCTTTGAGTTTTCATTTTCTTTTATGTAGTTGAACTGACATGTTTGTTATGTAGTATCATCATTGTCTTTAGCCATTCAAGCCCGACGACACTGACTATATCACCATCATTTGACTTGTAGAATACAAATGAGCATATCGTTTGGGACTGGGAGTGATGAAGTGCAAGTGTGCTTGATTGATAAACGACCCAATGGCAGTATTGGAGGTGATTCGTGTAGGAGCCACGGTCTTGAAACACAACTCAAGCTTTATGGTACGGAGGCCAAAGAACTCAAGTGGGTTTTTCTTTTCTTCTTTTTTTCATTTTTTTTTCTTTCTTTCGAAAAGACTCTGAAATGGCATTTGGCTGTTTTGTTTCTTTGAATTTGGCTCTCCAATGCTAGAAAACGCTAACTTTCATTTTGTGTTTTTAAATTCCTAGGGCCTCAACTGCAGAAATTCAAAGAACATACTTGTTGGAAGGTATATCTTCAAATTAACAATTCATCTCTTGTAATTGACAAGAATTTTGTTCTTTTAATTGGTTGGAATTGTCTGAATTTTAATTGGTTGGTTATTTGTTCCAATGCAAACTATGTAAAATTCCAAAAAATTCCAAAGAAAAATCCAATACCAGCAACAAATCCATCTCACCATTCAACATTCTTGCCAAACATAGCATCAAGCCTTGTGTCACCCCAATCTATAATTTGTATCTGAATTGGGTTTTTAATGGAATTTTTCATTGGAATTCTAATTTCATTTGGAATTTTAATTTCATTGTTGTATATTTCTTTAGTCTATTGATTGGGTTTTCTTCTATCTTCATTACTTTCGTTTTCTCAATCCCTTCTTCTCTGTTTTGGCAGATTAAACAGAGAAGAAAAGAAGGAAAAGTTAAAAAAAGAATAAAAACAAACACCAAGTTGTCTACTCCCTATCTTTTGTTGTGGTTTTTACTTTCTTTTTTTTCATGGACTATTTCTCTTTTTCTCAAGTTCATCCTTACTGTCATGGGTTTGTAAGCCATGAAGTCTTTATCTGTATTAACTTAGATGAATTGATCAATCAGGGCATTTACTAGCAATGGGAAGAGATGTCACATTTTTATAAAAAATTTTCTTAAAAATAGGAAATAGCTACGGATATTAGCCGTAGCTTTATTTCTAGAATTTGCAATTTTACTAGTTGCAACATATTGCTACGGATTTCGTTCTACTTTTAGCTACACATATTATACATGGCTATCTGTACATTTCGCTACATGATATGTCGGGGGCCACCACTTTAAATTTCTAAACAATACATATTTTTGGAAATTTGATATTTTACCTTTGCTAAAATGGGTCCCATGTGGTCCCATGTGATCGGTAATCAAATCCCAAAATTGGACAAGTTGAAGTTATGCACAAAAGTTCTGTGCAAAAATTTATACATGCACATTAAGCATGCCCTACCTTATGGATTTTGGAGCGCATATGTAACTACCAAGGTCACTTGACGAAACATCCAAAAGTTTCCCCATACGATCAGGAGGTACGCCCAAAAATGGCCGGACCCAATTCTCCATTGCACTTCTAGCACAATTTCTCCAAAATTATTGTACAACTTTAAAATAAAAATTATATATATTTACAACAATAAGTTTACAATGGTCTGAATACATGTAAAATAAATAAATAAATCCTCTATGCTTCACTCCTTGTTTAAGCATGCATGATGCATGGCGCAGACCACAGAGCATGTCTTGATGCATGACCAAGCAACAAAAATGGGATCTCTGGCTAGTTGAGAGAGGCAAGGCATTTTGTAAGTTTGAGGTTTCTTTGTTTGAATTACTTTGAGAGAGTCCACTCCCTATCTGCTCCAGATAACCTGATGGAAATGAACAAAATAAAATCTCATTATTTCAGTACCAAATAAATCTAGGCATCAAACTAAAAATGCACAAATCACATTTTGCAGTCTAAAACTTTAAATTGCAACAGTCAAGCATACCTGCAAAATCCATGAAACAAGGTCTGAAACTTGAGTCAGGCCTGCTGCTACCATAAACATCCTGAAATGACAACTTTGTAGCCTTTGAATCTAGATTGTATTCCAATGATCCATAGTGTTTATACGATGAGTCTCAACCTGTATGATGGATATCTGGCAAATAGAACCTCTTAAACTGGATCAATTGAATCATTTGAAATTTTGGTCTTTTGCTTTGAAAATGGATGGTCACCATTACCTTTGTGTAAGCAAAGGGTTGAAATATTCAGCTAAAATTTAGAGGTCCCATTAAGAAAAAGGATAGCATGCAAACATGAATATTGCCAAATAACATGTCAACATTGATAATGCAGCAATAATATATTTAACGTGTAAATAAACACGAGTGATAAAAGGATCCCCAATTTTATTGACTCAACAGAAATACTGGGTAGGCCTGCTTTTTGGTATACAAGATAAACTGTAAGGTAGGCCCCATCATGGGATGGTCCATGAGCCAATAGCTCCCCTATCAGCTTATCCTAGAATCGATGAAAATGGATAATTACAACAATGGCCTCGTATATCACGGAGACCAACTTAGAGGATTAGGATCACCCAAAGCAGGAGAATTTTTGGGGTATCTTCCATCCACCATGGGACCCACTAGATGAGTGATTTGGATCACAGAAAGGTCATCCCTGCTTGTATAGTTTGCTCACTGAGCAGATGCCCAATAGAACACTGTATATTTCCTCTAAACAAAAACAGAGTTTTATTGCATGCAATTAGCAACACCAGCTATAGCAGACTGTATGTGGTCGAACTGAAGATCATCAAATTCATATGCATGACATGTGATTGAAATCGTGTGATTGGTCACTAAGCATGTTCCATAGATTTATAACGTTCAATATCCCCGAGTACAAGTGTCTGTGAAGATATGCATTTGCCAATAAGGCACCTTCATTGGTGGGAAAAAAGGAAGGAAAAAAAAAATGAAAAAGACAGCTAGTGGGCTCGGATCCAGTGAAACAAACTCAGCTAAGGAAGCTAAATAAAGGACAGGACCATACAAAATCCTATCATATTCAGACAAACTCGCATCATAAAGATGACTTCTATAAGATATGAAGCATTTGATACATGAACACAATCTATTCATGATTCCAAAGAACCAGGACCTTCCTGACAAGTGCACTAGGGCAACTATATTGAGCTGCATATTGAAAGGCATCTTAGCTCTTTGATGCTCTTGCAGAAAGTTTGTGAATGGAACCACAGATACAGTGCACATCATGCACACCCTACAAATGTCCAACACATATAGGGATTAGTGAACTCACTGGGATAACAATGAGAAGGCCTCAATTAGGTAATTTACAAACTGGCCAACCTGCACAATGAGAAGCTCTCCACTCCTTGAAATCTGAGTGTATACAGACTAGTATTTTATGCACCTCTCCACATGCTTGGACGTCTCTGCGCATCTTAGGCCAATAGAAACTTTCTTCTACTAAGCTTAATTTGATTAAAGAGATGGATGAGCAAATCAATTTTAGTAATTTGCTACCTGATCAAAACTTATAAACGCTACCATCAAACTGAAACTCAGAAACATTTCAAATTAGATTGATTGGGAAGCTTCCCTCTCAAAGAAACCATAGCAGCAACCACCCTTCCCATCTCCTTATGAAGCTTTCTCACCCCTTCAAAATCTCCCACAAGCCTTACAGGGATGCCTTCCCCACCAGACCTTTTCAATGCTACCAGCTACATCTTACAAACCCATGAGAGGTTTCCCATACATCACTACCACCACCACCATCATCCACACCATTCATATCAAATGAAAGATGGAGCTTACATTCATATCGCAATCCGATTAGACTGACCATCCTGATGATGATTCACATACATAACAATGAGGATCAAAAGTAATCATAACTTTTTGAGAATTTTAAAGAAGTGGTACACTACTAAACCATCTTTTGAGAACATAATGACTTCCCCATTGAATTTCTTCAGTCTTAAGAAAAACTGCCATTTCCCCCACAAAATATCAAATTCGTGATTATGTAGAAGCCACAAAAATTAGACAAATTTTACTAACTTAAAACCCTATAATGCGATTTCTTCCCCAATAAAGGAAAAGGACCGGTGAATGCATATAACAAAACGAGAATGCTTGGATTCCCGACAATTGAGTCGATATGAAAATACCTTGTTTTTCCTTCTGGGCGGGTGATTGAATCTGCAATTGGATCCAAATCGGCACATCCCCATCTGCAGATAAAAGGTGCAGTCTGGCTCGCCAGGTCTTAAGGGATGATGGTGAGATCTTCCGCCGTCTGTTCCACTCCTCCTTTGGAGCGGGGTCGAGTTCAGGATTCTCGGTGTAATCTAGGTCTACTTCAGGATTCTCGATGTCATCTAGGTCGGGATTGAAGGAGAGAGAGGGCTGGGAGAGGGAGAGGGAGAGGGAGAGAGAGAGGTGGCGGCGGGCAGGTTGTCCCTACTTGTGGTGGTAGGGATTGAAGGAGGAGAGAGAGGGGACCAGTTAGGGTTGCATTGAGAGAGAGAGAGAGAGAGAGAGAGAGAGCTACACAGGGGTGTCTGGTGACAGATCGAGGGAGAGTGGGCTACTTGCAGAATTTCAGGGAGAGAGAGGGCTGGATGGATAGGGTAAAACACCCTTTTAAGCGACCGTGTACGTACTCGGCTATACCATAACCGGCGAAACCAGTTCTCCTCTTTCAATCCGCGCTCACATCTCAAACATTTGTTTCAAAAACGTACATCCGACGGCCAGCATGATGACAACGCTCGACTGTACGAAAGCCTACGATATTGTCAAGCGTATAGTACCTTTTCCATATATATATATATATATTGTGTTGTTTGCTCTAGACGACATCCGCCATGAATCCTGCATAATTAACGGCATCCTGTAGCCCACGTGTGCAACGCGAGTAAGATTTTAATCATACTCGCGCGAGTAGCCTTAGCTTCGGTTCTCTCTCCCTCCCAATTTCATTTTGAAAGCCATCCTTATCCTTCGCCCCAACCTGGCACCATCACCCACAACAACAGTTACTGCTAAAATACGCCAGGATGCCCACTTTAAATCTGTACATCAACATCCCTGTGGATGCTGTTGTGACCTCTGACATACTTAGACATACTCAAGGATGCCACCCAAGCCGTCGCAAAGATCATAGGCAAGCCGAAATCTGTGAGTAAAACCCATTCATTCTCTCTCCTACTTTAATACTCTGATAGAGTGTGATGAATGATACACAGGCAGTTGCAAATTACTGAGAAATTGCATGTTTGACACACAAGTAATTCAAACTAAACCGTCCAAAATATGGGTGCCAGTTTATATGTATTATAACTTACATTATACCATTTCAGAGTGGCTATATCAAATAACTCTCTTTTTTCCATCGTAATAATAATAATCATCATCATCATCATCATCATCTCTCTCTCTCTCTCTCTCTCTCTCTCTCTCTCTCTCTCTCTCTCTCTCTCTCTCTCTCTCTCTCTCTCTCTCTCTCTCTCTGGTTTTTCTTGTAGGTGACATTTGGGTTTTTTATTTCAATAGTTACTTTGTAATTTGAAGCTTCTTTTGCTATGTTGGTTTTTTTAGAAACTCACTTTTTATGTACACACCCTTTTCATATACTTTTGACACTATCGTAGTAAGGGAAGTGTGCTAGTCTAACAAGTGAAAAAGATGCATGCCTATCCTTATCCTACTTTGTTTTTTTTTTTTTTTCCCATCATCTTTGTCTCTCTCTCTCTTTTTTTTTTTTTTTTCCCTGATTTTTTCTCCCTTCTTATAGATGCCATTTGGGTGTTTTCTTTAAGGGGTCGTTTGGATGCTTGTAAAGTCCTTAAGCTGTAAAGGGATTACAGGTAATCTGATTACAGGGGCTGTTTGGATGCATGTATTTGCCTGTAAAGGCTTTATAGGCTGTAAACAGATTACAACTTTTAGCTGTAATCTAAAACCTAGTAAAAAGCCATGTTTGAGTCTATAAGTAAAGTCTTTACAGCTAAAAATGTATTATACATGTTAGAACACAATGATTAATATACACTCCTGATATGTGTGGCCCACCATAATGTGTATGGTACATCCAATCTATCCATCATGTACTTCCCTTGATTCTCCCCAGTGGCCCTAAAAAATACAGCTCGTCCATTATCAAATGGACCACACAAGGGAAGGATGGGACGTCTATCATTAAAAACTTCTAGATTGCATTTGGGACCCACTGTGCTGGGTGGAAGACATCCAATCTATTTAGTGTGTGCATGTTTTAATGTTCTCTTATGGCCCTAAATATATATATATATATATATATATATATATATATATATATATATATATATATATATATATATATATATATATATATATATATATATATATATCAAGTCATTCTTATGTGATTTGTGCAGATTTTGGAAGGTTCACTGCCCAAGCTCTCTGGTATGAATACTTACTTTATTCATTGTAAACACTTTACAGGTTAGCCAAACTCAACAATCTATTTACTTATAAATAGATTACCACTTAAAAGCCAAATGGAATAGCATGTAAACCGATTAAACCTGAAATTCTTTTCAGGTGTAATGTGTTTATAACTTAAAAAATTACAGGCATCCAAACGACCCCTATGTAATTATCTTGTAATTTGGATGTTGTTTTGTAATGTTGGTTTTCTAGAAACCAATTGTTAGTACTTCACTTTTTGTGCATACACCCCTTTATATGCTTTCAACACTATCATAGTAATTTAAAGGAAGTGTACTACTCTAAGGGCACGTTTGGATGTTTGGATGTTTGTAAGTTCTCTAAGTTATAACTTAAGTTACTTATGGGTGAAAGTAACTTACAGGTAATCTTATTTAGATGTAAGCTATAAGTTACTTATAGGTAAATTAGTTTAGTTACAGGTAAGAAACAGTATATTCACACCAAGGAGAGCTTGGAGTAAGAAATCGTTTCAAAATCTGATTGACATATAAGAAAGTTTGGCACAAAATATGCCATTTGGTTAATCATATATAGATGAATAGTTGAGCCAATTTTTAGGCTAAACTAATCATTAGGTGGGCTATAAAAGTGGGTCCTTACTCTTACCTGGGTGGTAGACCCCCTGGAGTTTCAACACCAGGTCAAGGGTTCGAGTACCCATGGTGGTGAAATCCGACGGTGTGTGTGTGTGTGTGGCGTGAGTGTGTGGGCGTGTGTGTGCGTGTGTAAAGAAAAAAAAGAAAAAAAGGTGGGCTATAAAAGTAGGTCAACGGATTCAAAATACTTGTGATGTGGAACAGTAACTTAAGGTAAGCAACAAGAAAACTAAAAATTCTTATTTTCAATACAAAATACGTTGACAACACTGCAAGAGAGGGAAAAGTACAAACAAACTATATTAACAAAAAAGCCATTTTGGAATAAGCCTTTCAACTAGAAATTCGGCAACTATTCAGCAAGTAGGGGATTAAATAGCTGGATAGTTAGAAATTGATTTCCAGCAAATAGCTGGAATGTTCCAGCAAGTCGGAAATGATCTCAGCACTTGAGAAATGCAGCTGGACAGTCAGAAATTAATTTCCAGCGGGTTGGAAATGATCTCAGCACTTGAGAAATGAAGTGAAGATGCAGTTCTATGTCCAAGAGAACATGAGCATTTTTGTACAATAAAAGTCTCATATGCACACAAAAGTTAGAATCTTAATTGCTTGTGGCCTACAGCTCATCCACAATGGGGCCATTTTTTGAACAGTTTGATAGATGGAAAGACCATTTTTTGAACAGTTTGATAGATGGAAAGACCATTTTTTGAACAGTTTGATAGATGGAAAGAAAATAAAAATAATAAAAATAGAAAGAGCAATGGCCATGATTGTGAGGCCTGCCTTGATGTATGTTTTATATATCCATGCCATTCATCAGTTTTGCCAGCTCATCTCAAGGCGTGTGCCCACAAATGAAGAAGATCTGAATCTCGAGTGGGTCACACCACAAGAAACAGTGGTGACTGAACACCCATCAATAAAAACTTCTTGTGGGCCACAAAAGTTTTGGATCAACCTGATATTTTTGTTTTCTGTTCATCCGGGTCTATGTGAGCTTATCAATAGGTTGGATGACAAATAAAAATTACAATGGGCCATTGGAAGTTTTAATGGTGAGCGTTCAATCAGCACTGTTTTCTATAGTGTGGCCCACCTGAAATTTGGATCTGCTTCATTTTTTGGGCCCATGCCATAAAATGAGTTGGCAAATATGATGGACGGCGTAGATATATGCTATGTGGGTCCCACTGTCACGGCCTCACTGAATTGGGTTCGATTCAAATGCAAGAACATACTTTGAATCAGACTAAAAAGAAAAAAGAAGAAGAAGAAGAAAAATGCTACCAGGACGAGCCAACTGCAGAGAAAGCGTGAGGGAGCCTGGATCTTCTGAAATGGATGGTAATGGAGATGTGTTTCCCCCTCTTTCCCTTTTTTTAAAAAATTAGACTGTTGGCTTGTAACTTTCTTACAAGTGGAAACATAACCTCAAGCCATCTAAGTATTATTATTATTATTATTATTATTATTATTATTATTATTATTTGTAAAATTTGCATGCAACTTACTAACAGGTTGAAACAAACTTCCAATAAGTTTCCTCCCCCAAACACCACCTGTAACTGACAGGTAAGTTACATTTTACAGATCTTAATTACTAGCATCTAAATGACCCCTAATAGGTGAAAAGATACATACATACCTTCTAATTTTGGTATTAGAGTCATTCCAATTGTATGCTAGGCTAACACTAGAGGTAGGAACAAGGGTGCATGAATTTAAAATAAATAAATAAATAATGATAATGATAATGGGTGTAGGACCGGGGCTTTGCTCAGTCTACATGGGTTTTCAGCTCTCATAAGTGGGGGCCATGGTTCTGAAATCTAGGCCATTGGTCTGTTGTTTCCCATATT
Organism: Magnolia changhungtana; assembly: GCA_030180095.1. Taxonomy (NCBI): domain Eukaryota; kingdom Viridiplantae; phylum Streptophyta; class Magnoliopsida; order Magnoliales; family Magnoliaceae; genus Magnolia; species Magnolia changhungtana. The sequence goes on from JASAUF010000302.1 coordinate 229,473, forward strand.
GGATGGAGCTCGTAAATGGGGCACATGGTTTTGTAATCCAGGCGGCTGGTATGTTGCATCCCATATTGGACGGACTATACCCTGGAAATCACTGTGATGGTTCAATCTTAACCTTTTGATTCATGATCCGCTGATAGACACTTAAAAGGAGAAATACGAAAGAGTTCAGATTCAATTGAAGAAGTCCCTATTTTGGTGGCTAGGATCCTCTAGTCTGGGAGATTTTTGGGGCATGGTCTTCCACAGTGGGAAACAACAGACCAATGGTTTGGATTACTGAACTATGGGCCCCATTATCATAATTGAAGGCCCGTTTATATTATGCGAAGATACGGATCGCTTGATAAGTATCATTTCAAATATTGTTTCGCATTTTTCTTTCAGTCGCAGGGTTGAGTATTTGATGATTTTAACATGTGAATGTGTATTATGCTTAAAAAGTCGTGTGTGTGGTATATACGTCATTGTTATGTATTGTGGGCCAGTGGTAATTTTGGAATAGGAAAATTTTCAAAAGCAGTGGGTTCCTTTTTGTTGGTGTTTTCCACTCTTTTTTAGTCACCCGGATTGAATATTTGATGATTTTCAATGTGTGGATGTGGTTTTTTTTTTTTTTAAATTATTTTATAATACATATGTTTTATCTATGCATTTTGGGTTTTGGCAGTTTTCTGTGAAAATTTTTAATAGTGGAGATGAGGTTTTCTCTCTTCTATTCTCTACTGCTTTCTCATTTATAAGTAATCTTACCCACACGGGGTTTGGGCGAATGGCAAATGTCGTGGGTGTGATCCCCACAAACGAGAGTTTGATTCCCTTCCCTAGGATTACCCAATGCACATGATTTGTGTTGCGCAGCACATCAACAACGCAGTGGGCTTAGATTCAATCTCAGGCCTCACCTACAAACGATAAATAAAAAGAAATATAAACTAGAAACAGATCAAAGCAATCCAAAATAAACCACAAGACAATATATACGTGGAAAAACCCCAATCTAGTGTAAAAAACCATGGATGCAAACTTCCACTATGAAGAACAAATATTACAAGGCAATATACTAACCTCTCTCTTAGAAGTACAGAGAAAATCCCTTTGCCCACACCTTAGAAGTATTTCTCAATATTCACCTTAACCCTAAAAAAGCCATAGGGACCCTTATTTATAGTTTAGGCAACTTTCCTTTCGCACCATTGCGAAAGGCGACACCAAAATCAGCAGTCCGATCAAATTCGGAAACCAATCTGCGTAACTTCGATTGATTGAGCAGACTGCATGATCGGTCGAGAGGACCCCTCGACCGGTCGAGAATGATCCACGATCGGTCGAGCACCTTGGAACCCAAAAAACTATGCTCGCTGGACTTTGAGTCGAGCCAGTCCACGACTGGTCACGACCGGTAGATCAGGGGCCACGACTAGTCGTGCGCGGCCCCAGATGTGGCTCCACTTCTCAATAATCTCCCACTTGGAGACACATCACCATAAACCTTTGTCTTCTTCATCCGGAATGCACCACCTCCCCGTCTTCAAGCTTGAAGACTAATCAAAGCTGAACAGAACTTTAGCTTCTCCCGTGTGACCTCCTTGGTCAACATATCTGCAAGATTCTTACTTGTATGAATCTTCTCCAGAGCAATCGATCCATCTTCCAGTAACGAATATATGAAGTGATATCTGATGGCAATATACTTGGTCCTTGAATGAAAGGTTGAATTCTTAGCCTAGTGTATTGCACTCTCACTATCACTATACTGCTAGTAATCTGCATACTTCTTACCCAACTCTTCTATAAAACCTTGCATCAACACCATCTCCTTGCATGCTTCTGTAGCCGCAACATATTCTGCTTCGGTCGTACTGATAGATACTATCTTCTGTAACTGAGAGACCCAACTAACTGTAGGACTACCCAGAGTAAAGACATAACCTGTAGTGCTTCTTCTGCTGTTGATATCTCCTGCCAAATCTGAATCTAAGTAGCCTTGTAGCTTGATTTCCGATCCTCCATAACACAGCCCTACATCCACAGTACCTACCAGGTATCTGAGGATCGACTTTACAGCTTCCCAATGTTCCTTCCCAGGGTTGTTCATGAACTTGCTAACAACTCCCACTGCTTAAGCAACGTCTGGCCACGTGCTCACCATAACATATATGAGACTCCTAATAGCTGATACGTATGGGACTTTAGCTATGTAGTCTTGTTCCTCCTGCGTCTTTGCACCTTGCTCTTTAGATAGTTTGAAGTGGTTAGCTGATGTAGTGCTAATTGACTTAGCACCTCTCATATTGAATCGATCAAGTACCTTGGCTATGTACTCTGCCTCTGACAAAATTAGTTTCTTGTTTTCCCTGTCACGCTTTATCCTCATACTTAGGATTTGTTTTGCAGCTCCCAAATCTTTTATGACAAATTCTCTAGAACTAGCCAAATCCTTCATAGGCTATGTATTCTGCCTATAACAAAATTAGTTTCTTGTCTTTTGAGATCTGAGATGTCCTTCATGCTTGAACTAGCCACAAGCATGTCATCAACGTACAGAAGAAGGATGATGTATGACGTATCAAACTTCTTTAAATAGCAATAGTGGTCAGCATGACATCTCCTGTAACCGTTTTTTGATATGAAACTGTCGAACTTCTTGTATCACTGCCTCAGGGCCTGCTTCAGGCCATATAGACTCTTCTTCAGTCTGCATACCTTGTTATCCTTTCCTGGTGCCACGTATTCTATCGGCTGATGCATATATATTTCTTCTTCAAGGTCCTCATGAAAAAAGACTATCTTAACATCTAGCTACTCCAGATGTAAGTCCTCTGTAGCCACTATACTCAAGATCATGCGAATCGTAGACATTTTCACCACAGGCGAAAATATTTCAGTGAAATTGATACCTGCCTTTTGTTAAAACCCTTTCACAACCAATCTAGCCTTGTACTATTTTGAACCATCGTACTCCTCCTTTAGTTTGTAAACCCACTTGTTATGAAGAACTTTCTTACTCTCCCTACAAGAAACACCACTTTTAGCGATGAAAATTTTCGTCGCTAAAGGTCAAATTTTCGCAACTAAAACCTTTTAGCGACGACAATTTTCGTCGCTAAATTCATCGCTAAAAGACCGATATACAAGGCTTTTATCAGCGAAAAATTCAAATCGTTGCTAAATGCAAGCTTTTTAACGACGAAACTTTTCGTCGCTAAACAAATTTTCCAAGACCTTTAGCAGCGAAAATTTTCTCTGCCAAAAAAATTTTCAAGACTTTTAGCAGCGAAACTTTTCGCCGCTAAGAAAACTTTAAAGACTTTTAGCAGCGAAAATTTTCATTGCCAAAAAAATATCCAAGACTTTTTAGCAGCGAAAAGTTTCATTGCAAAAAAAATAAAATAAAATCTACAAGGCTTTTAGCAGCGAAAATTTTCGCTGCCAAAAATATTTTCCCAAAATATATTTTCCTAAAATATTCCAAGACTTTTAGCAGCAAAACTTTTCGCCGCAAAAAAAAATTTCCAAGACTTTTAGCTGTGAATATTTTCGCTACGAAAAAATTACAAGACTTTTAGCAGCGAAAAGTTTCGCTGCCAAAAAAACTTCCAAGCTTTTTAGCTGTAAAAATTTTTGCCGCTAAAAAATATCCAAGACTTAAGCAGCGAAAAGTTTATCTGGAAAAAAAAAATTTCCAAGATTTCAGCAGCGAAAATTTTCGCTGCCAAAAAAATTTCCAAGACTTTTAGCAGCGAAAATTTTCGACGCCAAAAAAATTTCCTAGAATTTTTAGCCGCGAAAATTTTCGCTACTACAAAAATTCGTTCCACTTTTAGCAACGAAAATTTTCATCGCTAAAATTCTATATTATTTTTAATATACAGCTCAAAATTCCGATCAAAATTCCTAATATACACCAGTTAACAATATATGTCATCATATTCATCCTGATATACACCCGTTATATAATATATTTCATCATATTCACATTCACATCCAAGTAAACCCAAACCCAAACATAAACTACATTCATTCAAACACAAACAATCTTATCTGCACTACATTCATTCACGCATAAATACATATAAACTTAACATAATAAACAAATATACAAAAAATCACAAAGATGAAGGCGGAGGTGGTGGGGCATCGGTGGGTAAGCATGCAGCGAAAGCCTGTAACATCTGCATCATCCGTCGCTCATGCTCCACCCACATCTCATCCATCCTCCTCTCCTGCTCCTCCATTTGCCTCGCCAAATGATCCTCCATCCTCCTCTCCTGCTCCTCCCTCTGCCTCGCCAGCTCATCCATCATCTTCCTCTCCTGCTCCTCCCTCTGCTTGTCCAGCTGATCTTTGATGTCATCGATGACGACCCGTAGTTGCTGAACCTCTCTCTCTCTCTGCGGTATCATATCGGCATACGACGCTGTCGCCAACGACGATGGATCGGCTAGAGGTAGCTCTAGCCGGTGCCATGAGCTTGGCACCATGGCCAAACCCACGCACATATCCAGAACGGCTACCAAGCACCTGACTTAGGATCTCTGGCTCACTCCGGTGAGTACCATCGGGAGTGGGCTGACTGCGTAAGGTGTTCATCTCCTCTTGTAATAAAAACATATGAATTTTTATAATAAATGATATTATTATAATTTAATGCAATTAAATTTTATAATGTAAGGATTTTTACCCAAATCTCGCTAGCTCTAAGATGTACACAAGATCCTGTCGTCTGCTGACAGTGAGTCCCTTTGTAAAAGTCTACTGGTCCGGGCTCCTAGTCAGTGACGAAATCTCGCTACGCAATCGAAAGGACAATAGAGTTAATATAAATACATGGAAAGAATATATAAACGTAATAATTACCAGTACTTTCTTACCATGTCGTGACGAAGTCGTACAAATGACTTTGAACCAGCTACATGGTTCACTTCTAACTTTCCTCTGTTGTCAAAATTTATTTTGCTCCTTTTCTGAACACATTATTTATAATACATTGTTATTAATTGCGAATTTAATTATTATGTAAGATATCGTAAATATATAAATATTACCAGAAAAGAATTAGACGAAAACCTATCAAAGAGTATCTGTCAGTCCTCATCGGTCACGTGCAACGGTGCGGACTATATGGCCTCCTCATGGCTCACGCACTGCTTGTACTACCGGTGTTACCTAGTGCGGTAATCCTTGAACCGCTACCTCATCATGTTGTCGACGGCATGGGAGATGTGCGAAACACTCAAATTAAAGTCAAATTTATCCTGCAGTTTCGTAAATAATAGATTAAGGCAATAAACTTATTAAGAAAATAACTTAACCATAAATGAATATTTATAAAATAAATTTTAATTTACTAAAATTTACCTGAAGGCGCTGACTGATGAGCTGCCGAACATCATCTGTCACGTCTCTCCAACAGGGGGTGGTGGGGGGAATCAGAGATCGGTATAAGACACAGACCTCTGACGTAAACAACATGGAATTGTTCTCAATAGGTCTAATACAGTCCTGTGGGAACTCTACCATCACCCTACCCTCAAGCGTAAGTCGCTCCAAAAGTAACCCACCCGTGGGTCCACGTCGTCGCCGGCTGGTTGACGACGTTGTTACAACAGAATTATGTAAGTCTAAACATAAACAGAAATCATTAAAAGAAATATGTCTAAACTTACATGCAGTGCCTGGTGTATGCGTGACTGAGGGATCAGACGCCTGCGATGCAATATGCGATGGCGATGCTGGCTCCGTCGCAGCACCGGTAGAAGGGGTAGATCCAGTGCGCGAACGACGTACTCTCCTACCTGGTGCCATCACTAAATATGTACGAACTACGAACTTATAAATTTAAATAATGTCAATACAAGTGGAATATACTAAAACATTATACAAGTAGTGTTGACGGTACAATGCATTTGTGCTTATGCTCAGAGAGATGATTGAAACATGATTAGACCATTACACTATAATGCAAGCATAATATAATAAAACTGTAAACTTTAATCTATAATCATTGGAAATTCCATTACACATTGTCATTATATATTAAATACACATATTTGTTGTAATACGAAACAACTTTGAGATAAACTATCCGAAGTACTCCCTGCGTAAGTTATTATATGATTCAGAACCTGGGATTAGACGTCCTTAGGCGATGGGTCGATCCTAACACCTTATTAACTTGTCAGAACTGAATCCCACAGTCTAAAATCGCTCCTTAACCCATTTCCTTCACAAATCCCACCCTTCACTACCTTGTTCTTTCAATTTTTCAAAGCACTTTCGCCCGAGACACTATCTTAAACTAGCTAAGTAGTATAACTTGGATCACTTGGATACAAACTACAAATGACTAAGTACCACCTCGATTAAATCTTATAGGACTAAATCCTTTAGAAATGAGACAAAGTGACTAAGTGCTAAACTAGATTAGCTACGAAATCCGTTTGAATCACTTTAAATACGATCTGCAAGACCCAAAACTTGTAGAATCATTGATGCTAGGTTACCCAAAAATCTAGGATCAAACTCATTACCCGCCTGCTCTCGGAAGCATCTCGAAACTCCGACTGATCTGGACGCACATCGGAGTCCGAACAATACGAAGTTAAGGACTTAGGACCGCCTCGCTGGGCTTGACAACCATCTCGGAAATCAAATCCAGTCGATGTCCCACGGCTGTTCGCTTGAGCCCGGAGCGAGAGTGTGTGAAAAACACTATTCCCTTTACAAAATAAATATCTGGAATAGTGATCTGGCACCATTCGCTTGTGCATCAGTATTAAGCAACCAGACCGTCAGAATCAAACTAAATTACACCCTCGGATTAAGAAAAATTTCAGGAACATTTACATGTGCTTGGAATTTCGGATCGTGGCCCACTGACCGTTGAACTGAAAGTGGTCCGCCACGTGCGATCTGGGAATCCGATCGAGTCGAAAACGTAATCCCACATAGATCCATGTGTGGTGAGCTTAAGTCTGACGTTTAACTCAAGGAAGGCCACCAGAAACACTCTTTTGAGCTGGAACATCGCCGAAATGCTTATAATAGCAGTAACCCTTAAACCTGAGTCTATTTTGGGAAGGTTTTAGGCTATAAAAGGACCTTAAACCCTCTCCCATTCCAGCCATACGAATTTGGATTTGAGAGAGAGAAAAGAGAGAGAAAGTGAGGGAAATGTGGGAGGAACTCCCTGCCGCTGTTCCCTGCCGCTATTCGGGCTCCATCGCCTGATTCTCATCGCTTTCCCGGTGATTCCGGTGTCATTTCTAGGTAAGAAAACCTAACCCTAATATGTTTTAGGGTTGTATGGGTTGTATGTTATGAAATACTAACCTGTTTCGTTCTTTAGGCTGCCAAACTCCAGTATACGGAACCTTAGCGAACCTATCGACTCCGTTACGATTCTACGACACAAGGTGCGGACTTTAGGTGTATAGGTTATGGTTTTCAACGCTTTCAATATCAGATAATGATAGATTCATGATCTGCATGCAATTGCACATGTACAAAGTGCTTTCCGTTTTCAGTTTCGATTAGAATTGTAGAATTTAGAATTTCACATACTCTAGGTATTCGTATAAAATACCGTATACGTATTTTTATGGAAATGTGTTTGACATGTTTATTTGTCGTATGGATATATGACGTATGGACAAAATACTTATTTGGCGAAAGGATTCGCCTAAATACATGTTTACTAATAAACACTATGTATGTAGAAATACGGTATTGTAAGAAGTACCGTATACATGTATATTTTAGCAATGTGTTTGTCATGATTAATTGTCGTATAAATATATTATGTGTGTATAAAATAATTGCTTGGCGAAGGGAATCGCCGTAATACATGTTTGCTTGTATACAGTATGTATGTTGAAAATGCGTATTCTAGAAAATACTGTATATGTATAAATTTTGGAGATGCATTTATCATGATTATTTGCTGTAGTAATATATTATACATGGATAAAATACTCACTTGGCTAAAGGATAGCCCTAATACATGTTTTGCTAACATACACCATGTATGTTGTATTAGTGTATTCTAAGTGTTTGTGAAAATGACTGAATGAGTATAGAATCCTCATTCGTGCTCGCCATGACTAATTGTCATGGATTCATGATTGTTGTATTGGCGATACCCTTTTGACGAAAGGATTTGCTCTAAATCACGCCACGGCCAATAGACACCATATATGCTAAAATGTGTGGCCCAAGTGTTTGTGGAAATGACTAAATGAATATGGAACTTGGATTCCTGCTTGCCATGACTATCCGTCGTGGGTGTACGCCGTGATGTTATGATTGGGGCAACTCCCTAGTGAAAGGATTTGGCCTAATGCTTATGTGATCGACATATGTCATGTATGTTGATGCATGTTTGTTTAAGTGTTTCTTGAAATGTCTGAATGAGTAGTAGTTAGCAAATTGTAATGTATAAGGGTGTTGAGATATGATTCTCAACCTCTTTTAACTATGTGTATGATCTCCTTGGATTATTGTGTGATTAGGAATTGAACATGTATAAACTCATGCTTGTGTTGTGATTCATAACATGCTCAACTGCTTTATGATTATAACTATGTAGTGCATATGTTTAAATTTATATTTACGTTGTATGATCCGTCATAGGTGATGGGGGAGCGGAGCAACGAGTGCGTGCAACAGCCCTGGCAGCCCTAAACGGATAATACCATACCTTGATTGTATGAGTGAAATCTTGATCCATTATTGCTTTATCTATCTCTGCAAGTTATCATGTTTGGGGCTATGATTATAGTTCGGACAATCGGTACTGTAAATTGAATTCGTGGTGGTGCGATTCATTTGCCACGTGAGATGTGTTCGACGAACCCGAGTCGTACTTCGATTGGCGATAGTGGTTGTACGTGAAGTGCTTATGCACTTCATGTCGTTCAACTTGTTGTGCGCTCGAGCTAGCCGAGCTCGTCAAGTAACCCGATCTGTCTTATATATGTTCACCATGTTTGGTCGCTACTGCCTGAACTTAGGGTACCAAACTTACCAGTGAAATCCCTTTTAACCATGGTACCTCGATCCGCTAAGACTCATGAGCCGGGCATGGTGGTATGGGACACCGTGGTCGAGCTGTCGACCACGCTGGGAGCCACGTGCCTCCCTGTAGTGACCAGTGAGCAACCATACTCGTGAGCCGATTATGGTGGTATGGGACACTATATTCGAGCTGTCGATACTTACGGCGAGAGCCGAGTACGGTGAGACCTGTACTCGTACTGACGGGTGACGAGTCCTCTGTAGTATCTTCGAGTATACTCCGAGGTCTGTGATTAGCGACGAGTCTTTCATAGCAACTGGAGTATGAGTTGAGCCGAGTACGGTGAGACCTGTATTCGAGCTGACGGCTAGTGATTGAGCCGAGTACGGTGAGACCTGTACTCGAGCTGACGGTCAGCAATTGAGCCTCATACGGTGAGATCTGTATCCGTGCTGACGGGTGATGAGCCCTTTGTGATGCCTTCGCTACGCCTCTCAAACCATAATGTCGTATGAGATTAACTAGGACTGACGACCCTAGAATGGATCATGTTTGGGAATGATACAAGGGAGGTACCTTAGTTTCCCAATACTGCTGTTTGAAATGGACTAATAATAACTCGGTAATCATGATCATCATCGCACTGCATGTGCTTAGTAGATGTGGTGCACTGAGGGAGTTAAGCATTCGTGAATATAAGATGATGTCCTATGAGGGTGGTTTGGCAAGGGCATACAGCATCATGTCATTTCATTCTCGCACTTAATAAGAGTAGTTAGAATTGTTTGATTTGTACTGCTTTATCATTATTGCTTGATTGAATTGATAACATGTTAACCTATGCTTTACTGTTCCACTGAGTTGATCACTCACTCCCACGTTATGGGACGGTGTTGTACACACCAACCAGATTTGTTGAATTTCAGATGATGGCGATGCTTATGAAGCAGAGCCGGACTACTTCTCTGGTGATGAGGAGGAGTTCTCCTACCATGTAACTCTCTGACGGGTCCCTGAAGACCTGGTACTGCATTGATGGGGCTATGGTACTTGGGATAGAAGATATTACACTTACACATTTGGTATAATTTAGAACTATACTTGTAATTATTTAACCTAGTAATGTTATCACACTCTGGAGACTCATCACAGTTTATATATTTTATGTATCTACCATCGTCTTTCGCTTGCAATTTAACTGTCTCTGGAGTATGATATGCTGTTTTGGCTTAATCTCACTCATGTTCAATGCACGAATACAGTCAACATTCAATCATCATTCATTTTGTTGCATAAGTGATGTTCTGGAACTCGGGAGTTGAGTTTATGCTCGACCCCCGATTTTCAGGGCGTTATAAGTTGGTATCAGAGCATGATTTGGATTAAACCGGACCTGGGTTATGGTCACACGACGCACACTGACGCACTCTGACTTAGGAGGGAGCGACGGAATGTAAAGCAGTCTAGGCATCCTGCTCGAGTCAACGTCTAGTTCACGAAAGCAAACGCCGAAATCGAGTACGTATTAACCCTTGGTCGCACGGGTCGACCTTATAATATTCCTAGGCCGTCTATTAAAGAGTCTAGATTACAATCCACCTCACCCCAACCGTTGAAAATAGATAAAATACGGGATAAACGTGATGAGGATAACTACTCCGAATCCTCGGAGCTTCTCTGGACTCCTCACAGAGACTTCCCAAATCCACGAGAAAAGAAAAGCAGAAAGTATAAATAAATTCTAATTAATTAGAATTGATTAATAAATGACTACAAAAATTGAGTTCACAACCCTTTAAATAGGAATACCAAGTAATGGTAAAGAAATCAGAAACAAACTACAACTAAAACTCCTAGAATTCGCGACTTACCATAAGGTGGTGATGTCTACCAGTGCGCAAAGTTTTCAGCCAAGAATAATAAGTGTCCTATTTGGCTTCACCAAACCATTCTCCTAATTATTCTAAGCTCTTTACACGATGAGCGCAACTCCTAAAGCCCAATGGATGAAGAGTAATTAAACTAAAATTTACTATTTTAGTAAAACAAAATTAAAACGGAGAAATGACTGTCAATCGGAGGCTTTTTTCGCAATTCCGGACTGCGCAACCCGGCGTAGCAAGGTTGGTTGGCTTCATTAGCTCGTTCTACCCAAAATTCATATATTTTATATCAGATAACTCATTCCGGATTGCAAGTTACGTCCGATTATCCCGAAACTACCCGAAATGGAGTGAATCGGATTCGGGGGCCTCCCCACTTAGATCCGATGGGACCCAGGGTCGAACCAGGGTGCATTTGGCACCTTGGGACCACAGAGAACACGACCCCACTGCGGCGGCGCGGTTCCGGCCAAGGCGGACCGCGGTGGAGCCGCGGTTCCGGCGGTGGACCGCGGTCCAGTGGCCCATCTGAGGTGGCTCCAAGGCTGGGATTGGTCGGCCCGACCTCCCCTACCCCCTGGTACGTGCGGTTTTGGCAAATGATTGAGATTTTGGGGGCTAGAGCACCCCACTCTCTCATTTCACCCTTCCAAGCCCTCCAACTTGTTGTTTCTCTCTCCAATCTCCCTCTCAATCCTACATTTCACCTTTTTCGACTACCATCCATCCTTCCACAATATTTACAGTAATACCTACCTTTCCCCCCTCTTCATTCTCTCTCAATTGAGCTCCTACACCCCCCATTTGAGGCTCAAATTCCTGTAAACTCTCAAACCAGCCCATCTCTTCACTTCCTTTCTTTAAACCCTGTCTGTTGGGCCTCTACAACGTCTGTTGAGACCTCAATCCGTGGAGAACCAAACCTCCAACCCTATCTCTCTCTCCATCACTTTCCATTCGCTTTTCCATGACTCTATCCGAGCATGTACGGCCATTCTCTTGGATGTCTAATCATCCATACTGTTGCCTCGTGGTTCGCATGGGTTACTGTCTTAGGGTGCTTATGATTTCATGTTGATGGTTGTAGTTGTTGGTAGAATATTTTAGATATTTGAGGGCATTTAGGGTCCGTTCGGCCAATTGCATTAGGTGAGTTTAAGGTGGATAGAATTGAAAAGGTAACAATAAAGGTATGTGTAAGGTATGGCCCTAGATTGGTTGTATCCCATGTTTTCTAATACCATGTTTGGATTGTATGCCATTAAACGTAAACTCTGTTGTCCTTTCAAATTACACTTAAGAATTCATTATCTTGGGATTTGGAAATCCCAACTCACACTTTCCAACACAATCCTCATTTTCCAAAGCCTATAAAGTAAATTTTAATCCCCGCCCACCCTCTTGCCAAATATGTCATTCCCAATCTCGAAGTGGGATTAGCAATACAGTCCCATTTTAATACAACTTAAGACCATTGGCCAAGTAGTGATGCAGTGATAAAGTCCCTTGATATACAGTAACCCACCACACTCTGACAACTTGATTAGGCTGGAGCAAGACTCCATTCCTTCGTTGAATCCCCTTAATACTTTAGGCTTCCTTAGTAACTCTTAGGGAGCTTGTTTGGTGTAGAAACTATTCACGATTAGAGAAAACCTATATATCCCTTGGATTCAATGTTAGGTCCAACCAATACATCCCTTAGAATTTCCTTCTCAAGGACTTAGTACAATCGGGAACACGGAGTAGAGAAACTACATATAAGCGAGGTATTCACGGTTTGAATCGCATTCTCAAATCCTAGTAGTGACCAATGAACTCTATGCTTTGATCAAGCAGAAGGTCGGGATCGACTAGGATTAAGGAATGATATGACAACTTTCTATTTTAGCTAGGCAGGAGGTCCATGTATCCGACTCCGACCCACTACACAACATTCCTTCCGTGTTGGCCCGACCACTTACAACTAAAAGTTTATAACTTCGTCTTCGAGAAGTGTTAAGAACATATAGCCAATAGAGATTTTCTTTTAGGCCCCAAGGAATTACCCAAATGGGCAACAATTAGTTAGGAATTAGGTCTCAAATCGCATGCCACGTCAGCATACATATTGTGCTTATGAACGTAGAAAGATAGCCTGCTGTTAAGCCAGACATCATTAAATAGGATAAGTCTGGACTGCGACAAAAACCTCTTGGTAGAATTAGGCATCTTGCCTCAAACTCACACCTGCCCCTGACATCAACCACATTACCCATCAATTTTTTTTTTGCTCCTCTCGATCCCCATAGGTATCAATGCCATCGTACACATCGTCGATGAAAGGCAGACCAATGTATTTCCCATTTCATGTCAAGGATAGGTTATAAATTACACCTTGTTCCGACATACGGATCAGGGCATAGTTCTTGAGCCTTGAGGGTGAACTAAAATTTTAAAGGGGGGTAGAACATTATGAGCCCAATCTAGTTAGGTCACCTGACATGCTTCTTTGATCAAAGTGGCGCAGCGGAAACGCGGTAGACCCTACCCCACTGGCCCAGGATCGAAACGGCGCTCGTCGAATACGAACATTATAGAAGCCCTAGCCTGCCCTACTATGAGAAAATGTTTTAAGATAATCTAGTAAGATTTGATTCCCCATTTCCTTTAACATAGATAATAACGAGGACTCTCTTAGACTAAGAACTAAAGGGCAACCTTAGAATAGACAATTTGAGCCTTTCAATAATGGACATTCCCTACGTTCTAGAGTGATCGAACCACAGAGTTACTGAAATATACAACTGCGAAACATTCGCGGCTTGACCCAATTCTCAATCCTGGGCGACTACCAATGGACTCACTGCTTGGCTGAGCAGAAGACCAGGATCCACCAGGATTCGGAAGTGATACGATGACCTTCCTACCCTGGCCCGGTAGATGATCGATATATCGGTATCGAGCCCACTATTACCGTCTCTCCGTGTTGGTCAAATAATGAAAACGACTATCTTACTCTAAATGGTTGGGAGTTGTCGTCAAGACTCCAAATAGATAAAGAAATAAATTGTAGTAAATCATCAGGGTATAAGCAATGGATAAAGAAATATGTTTTAAGGGGGGTAGACTAAAATGAACCAGGCTAGTATATACCCTACCATGTGTAGAAACTCGAAATCAAGAAGTCTTAGGCAAATGAAATAATAGAAATCTTTCCTTATTACCCTTAGGCAATTTCGGGGACGAAATTTTGTTTTAAGGGGGGTAGATTGTAACATCCCAGATTTTTCCCAACTTGGGATTAGACGTCCTTAGGCGATGGGTCGATCCTAACACCTTATTAACTTGTCAAAACTGAATCCCACAGTCTAAAATCGCTCCTTAACCCATTTCCTTCACAAATCTCACCCTTCACTACATTGTTCTTTCAATTTTTCAAAGCACTTTCACCCGAGACACTATCTTAAACTAGCTAAGTAGTATAACTTGGATCACTTCAGATACAAACTACAAATGACTAAGTACCACCTCAGACAGAAATCTTATAGGACTAAATCCTTTAGAAATGAGACAAAGTGACTAAGCGCTAAACTAGATTAGCTACGAAATCCGTTTGAATCACTTTAAATACGATCTGCAAGACCCAAAACTTATAGAATCATTGACGCTAGGTTACCCAAAAATCTAGGATCAAACTCATTACCCGGCTGCTCTCGGGAGCATCTCGAAACTCCGTATCTGATCTGGACCGCACATCGGGAGTCCGAACAATATGAAGTTAAGGACTTAGGACCGCCTCGCTGGGCTTGACAACCATCTCGGAAATCAAATCCAGCCGATGTCCCACGGCTGTTCGCTTGAGTCCGGAGCGAGAGTGTGTGAAAAACACTATTCCCTTTACAAAATAAATATCTGGAATAGTGATCTGGCACCATTCGCTTGCGCATCAGTATTAAGCAACCAGACCGTCAGAATCAGACTAAATTACACCCTCGGATTAAGAAAAATTTCAGGAACATTTACATGTGCTTGGAATTTCGGATCGTGGCCCACTGACCGTTGAACTAAAAGTGGTCCACCACGTGCGATCTGGGAATCCGATCTAGTTGAAAACGTAATCCCACATAGATCCATGTGTGGTGAGCTTAAGTCTGACGTTTGGCTCAAGAGGGGCCACCAGAAACACTCTTTTGAGCTGGAACATCGCCGAAATGCTTATAATAGCAGTAACCCTTAAACATGAGTCTATTTTGGGAAGGTTTTAGGCTATAAAAGGACCTTAAACCCTCTCCCATTTCAGCCATACGAATTTGGATTTGAGAGAGAGAAAAGAGAGAGAAAGTGAGGGAGATGTGGGAGGAACTCCCTGCTGCTGTTCCCTGCCGCTATTCGGGCTCCACCGCCTGATTCTCATCGCTTTCCCGGCGATTTCGGCATCGCTTCTAGGTAAGAAATCCTAACCCTAATCTGTTTTAGGGTTGTATAGGTTGTAGGTTATGAAATAGCTAACCTGTTTCGTTCTTTAGGCTGCCAAACTCCGTATACGGAACCTTAGCGAACCTATCGACTCCTTACGATTCTACGACACAAGGTGCAGACTTTAGGTGTATAGGTTATGGTTTTCAATGCTTTCAATGTCAGATAATGATAGATTCATGATCTGCATACAATTACACATGTACAAAGTGCTTTCCGTTTTCAGTTTCGATTAGAATTGTAGAATTTGGAATTTCACATACTCTAGGTATTCGTATAAAATACCGTATATGTATTTTTTATGAAAATGTGTTTGACATGTTTATTTGTCGTATGGATATATGACGTATGGATAAAATACTTATTTGGCGAAAGGATTCGCCTAAATACATGTTTACTAATAAACACTATGTATGTAGAAATACGGTATTGTAAGAAGTACCGTATACATGTATATTTTAGCAATGTGTTTGTCATGATTAATTGTCATATAAATATATTATGTGCGTATAAAATAATTGCTTGATGAAGGGAATCGCCGTAATACATGTTTGCTTGTATACAGTATGTATGTTGAAAATGCGTATTCTAGAAAATACTGTATATGTATAAATTTTGGAGATGCATTTATCATGATTATTTACTGTAGTAATATATTATACATGGATAAAATACTCACTTGGCTAAAGGATAGCCCTAATACATGTTTTGCTAACATACACCATGTATGTTGTATTAGTGTATTCTAAGTGTTTGTGAAAATGACTGAATGAGTATAGAATCCTCATTCGTGCACGCCATGACTAATTGTCATGGATTCATGATTGTTGTATTGGAGATACCCTTTTGACGAAAGGATTTGCCCTAAATCACGTCATGGCCAATAGACACCATATATGTTAAAATGTGTGGCCCAAGTGTTTGTGGAAATGACTGAATGAATATGGAACTTGGATTCCTGCTTGCCATGACTATCCGTCGTGGGTGTACGCGTGTTATGATTGGGGCAACTCTCTAGTGAAAGGATTTGGCCTAATGCCTATGTGATCGACATATGTCATGTATGTTGATGCATGTTTATTTAAGTGTTTCTTGAAATGTCTGAATGAGTAGTAGTTAGCAAATTGTAATGTATAAGGGTGTTGAGATATGATTCTCAACCTCTTTTAACTATGTGTATGATCTCCTTAGATTGTTGTGTGATTAAGAATTGAACATGTATAAACTCATGCTTGTGTTGTGATTCATAACATGCTCAACTGCTTTATGATTATAACTATGTAATGCATATGTTTAAATTTATATTTACGTTGTATGATCCGTCATGGGTGATGGGGGAGCGGAGCAACGAGTGCGTATAACAGCCCTGGCAGCCCTAAACGGATAATACCATACCTTGATTGTATGAGTGAAATCTTGATCCATTACTGCTTTATCTATCTGCAAGTTATCATGTTTGGGGCTATGATTATAGTTCGAGACAATCGGCATTAATTGGATTCGTAGTTGCGATTCATTTGCCACGTGAGATGTGTTCGACGAACCGGAGTCGTACTTCAGTTGGCGATAGTGGTTGGCCACGCAAAGTGCTTATGCACTTCATGTCGTTCAACTTGTTGTGCGCTCGAGCTAGCCGAGCTTGTCAAGTAACCCGATCTGTCTTATGTATGTTCACCATGTTTGGTCGCTACTGCCTGAACCTAGGGTACCAAACTTACCAGTGAAATCCCTTTTAACCATAGTACCTCGATACGCTAAGACTCATGAGCCGGGCATGGTGGTATGGGACACCGTGGTCGAGCTGTCGGCCTACGCTGGGGCCACGTGCCTCCCCGTAGTGACCAGTGAGCAATCAGACTCGTGAGCCGATTATGGTGGTATGGGACACTATATTCAAGCTGTCGATACTTACGGCGAGAGACGAGTACGGTGAGACCTGTGCTCGTGCTGACAGGCGACGAGTCCTCTGTAGTATCTTCGAGTATACTCCAAGGTCTGTGATTGACGACGAGTCTTTCACAGCAACTGGAGTATGAGTTGAGCCGAGTACGGTGAGACCTGTATTCGAGCTGACGGCTAGTGATTGAGCCGAGTACGGTGAGACCTGTACTCGAGCTGACGGTCAGCAATTGAGCCGCATACGGTGAGATCTGTATCCGTGCTGACGGGTGACGAGCCCTTTGTGATGCCTTCGCTACGCCTCTCAAACCATAATATCGTATGAGATTAACTAGGACTGACGACCCTAGAATGGATCATGTTTGGGAATGATACAAGGGAGGTACCTTAGTTTCCCAATACTGCTGTTTGAAATGGACTAATAATAACTCGGTAATCATGATCATCATCGCACCGCATGTGCTTAGTAGATGTGGCGCACTGAGGGAGTTAAGCATTCGCGAACGTAAGATGATGTCGCATGAGGGTGGTTTGGCAAGGGCATACAGCATCATGTCATTTCATTCTCGCACTTAATAAGAGTAGTTAGAATTGTTTGATTTGTACTGCTTTATCATTACTGCTTGATTGAATTGATAACATGTTAACCTATGCTTTACTGTTCCACTGAGTTGATCACTCACTCCCACGTTACGGGACGGTGTTGTACACACCAACCAGATTTGTTGAATTTCAGATGATGGCAATGCTTATGAAGCAGAGCCGGACTACTTCTATGGTGATGAGGATGAGTTCTCCTACCATGTAACTCTCTGACGGGTCTCTCGAAGACCTGCATGCGCATTGACGGGGCTATGGTACTTGGGATAGAAGATATTACACTTACACATTTGGTATATTTTAGAACTGTACTTGTAATTATTTAACCTAGTAATGTTATCACACTCTGGAGACTCATCACAGTTTATATATTTTATCTATCTATCATCGTCTTCCGCTTGCAATTTAACCTGCCTCGGAGTATGATATGTTGTTTTGGCTTAATCTCACTCATGTTCAATGCACGAATACAGTCAACATTCAATCATCATTCATTTTGTTGCATAAGTGATGTTCTGGAACTCGGGAGCTGAGTTTATGCTCGACCCCCGATTTTCAGGGCGTTACATCTCATCTCTCGGGACTCCATTCAGATGTGCAAGTGACAGAGTCGCGTCTTTCATATCTCGTTTCCTATGGTTATATATCTCCATCAGCTCTGGAATTTCTTTGAGATAATATAATCTTTGTTTGAGTCGTCGTTGATATATTCCACTCTACACTCATCAACCAGACCGGGTATCTCTATGGCCCTACCAGAAGAAGATAGGACCGAAACGTCCATCTGTAACAACTGATGAAGTATGTTGCGTGCTTTTGCTATGCTCCAGTTTGAGGATGACATTATCAGAAATTGACTCAACTGTAAATGTGGATTATAAACAAGTTAATAAAAGAAATTAATCATGACTTGTAATTTTCATGTATACATGGAATATATAAATTATTTGAATTGAAAAATGACATGTAAATCATGTGTACATTTAATAATCGTCATCTATATCATTATCGCTTAGGGCTATTTCTTCTTCACCATCACTATCGCTGATCAGTATTTCCTCCTCATCGTCTACAATGTTGTCATCAATGAAGCCGCTATCATCTCTAACAATGTCTTGTATTAATGAGGCATCAACATGATCAGGTGTCACATCATCTCTGTCTAATTGCACCACATCAATATCAACACTTGAATCAGTCCCTTTATTCCTATATGGCATGTCTTCTTGATATGCTTGTTCAACCTTAGACGTATCATTTTTTCCATCCTCGCTATCTTTAACTTCTGGTACGGGAACGTCAAATACATTCCTGGGCTTTATTTTCTGCACCACGTGCCAAGAGCCGCCTAACTTAGTGTCAACGAGGTAAAATACTTGTTCAACCTGACTGGCGAGGACAAATGAGTCGTCCTTAAACCACTTCTGAGATAAACTTACTCTCGTAAAGTAGTTGTCAGTCTATATTCCCAACTTCTTATTTCCAATGTCCCTCCAATCACATCTAAATAAGTACACCCGCTTTCTCGTACAATAACTCAGCTCAATAATATTAGTCAAAATGCCATAAAAGTCAATTTCATCCTCCTCATTTGTTCCTTTCACAACTACCCCACTATTTTGCGTGGTCCTGTACTTCTCACGTTCTTCAGTGTAGAACAGAATCCCATTTACAATACAACCTATATATCTAGATACACATCTATCAGGGCCACACGCTAGTGAGTGTAGTGCATCAGACACATTCGCAGAGTTGCTTGTGCGCAACGTCTTTATCTATTATCATGTACAAAATATAATTGTTTAGTGATTTTCTTAGGTTGAAATAATGTGCAATACAACGAAAATTCTAAGTGTGATGAGATACAATGTGGAATCTTACACGTTCAGCAAACCATTCTGGAAACTGATCCTGATGCATTTAATCATAATTTGTGGAAAATTTGGACTTTATCTCGTCTATGTGTTCACTACACATAAATGACACGTCATCAGTAAGAAACATTAAGATCATCGTATGTAGGAATTACAATAATCGAGGGAAGACTTACTTCAAGTACGACTCTATTTTTTCACAATTAAGCAACACATAATACTGCACCTTTGCTAGATCCCCAAGGTCCATATCCTGAAACGTCGGGGATCCTAAAGGACGAACGTTATGTGCAAATATAGATATGAGTCCTTGTCATGCTCCTGCCCTTCATCGGCATTCCGACCTTCTTGATTGAATCTAGTCTCTATGCCACGAAGATACATGGAGTAAAATGTAAGGCACTTATTATCAATGTACGCTTCAGCTATTGACCCCTCCGGTCATGCCTTATTCCTCACAAATTGTTTGAGTGTGTGAAGGTATCTATACACAAAACCACTGTGTTATACGTATGAAAATATGGATATATGTAGTTTATGGAATGAATAAAAATTTTAATAGGTTCTACCACCTTTCGATTGGATACATCCAACGATATTGTACTGGGCCTGCAAGCTTCGCCTCGTGTAGTAAGTGAATCGCTAGGTGTACCATGACATCAAAAAATGCAGGTGAAAATATTCTTTCAAGTTTGTAAAGGATTATGGCAATGTCCCTCTCCAGTCATTTAATAGCATCCATATTCAACGATTTCGAACACAAATCCTTAAAGAATATCCCCAACTCAATCAGCGTCGCACTGATATCCTTGCTT
This sequence comes from Magnolia changhungtana, assembly GCA_030180095.1. Lineage (NCBI taxonomy): Eukaryota > Viridiplantae > Streptophyta > Magnoliopsida > Magnoliales > Magnoliaceae > Magnolia > Magnolia changhungtana. Next base: position 250,018 of record JASAUF010000302.1, read on the forward strand.
AGGAATCCACAAATCGCAACCGGCATTAGGCATTGTAGAAGGACGTGACAATCATGACTTTTCATTCTTGTTACCTTACAATCCGTAACGTTTACGCGCCGAGATATGTTTGACGCATACCCATCAGGAAACTTCACCGATCTCAACCATTCACATAAACGCTTTCTCTCTAGTTTGGTCAACAACAATCACAGGTCCAAGTGTAACAATGTTACATCTTTGCACAGAATAAAACAGTTTTGAACATAGGTTTGAAGTATTGGCCGCCTTATCGGTGGTGAATGATATGATACCCAATACACTGATTTTAATCTTTAGTTTTCAATGACAGATGGGGTTTATGGTCCAATAATCCAAACCCATGCATGTTTGTCCCAACAGCAGATGGATTACACCTAAGAATCTCCTCAATAGGACAACCTTAAGCTATTAATCTCTGGCTTCTATATAAAAGTTTACATTGTCTTGTCTCACTCATGTACTATTTTATGTTATATACATCGTTGAATATACATTGTACGAGATAACCTACAGCTGGTGAAAATTTCCAAGTAAATTGTGCGAGGTTTATAGTAATCTTAGAGTGAAGAAAATTCCCAAGTATGTGCAATTCGGTTTGAGTTCTTTCTCTAATCACGAAAGCCTTGGGAGGGTTGATATGAGGGATGAGTTTGTAAAGGGCCTGAATAAAACTATATTGGGTTATCTTGCTGCTCCTGGAATGATTATGTCCGGCAAGACAACCTAATATAGTTTTAATCAGGCCATTTGCAATCAACTCATCCCTTGTATCAACCCTCCCAAGGCTATTGTGATTAAAGAAAGAACTCAGACCGAATTGCACAGACTTGAAAATTTTCTTCACTCCAAGAACACTGTAAACCCCGCACAATTTACTTAGTAATATTGATCAGTTGTAGGTCATTTGTTATAAAGAGCTTGTCATTCTCTACTAACCGAACATAAAACACGAACTCAGTGGCAAATTTTCAGCCTATGAATCTTGTGTAATGTAAGATCAACATATCTGGAGAGGCATGTTGAGCGAGGGTCCCTAGAAGGTGGGAACCGTTGTTATGACTATGATGAAACTGTCCATTTTTTATGGATAGCATTGGAGGGGCCTGGTCATTTAGACAGGCCGTGTTTATATCTGTATTTGCTAAAGCTTAATGGAGCAGACCCGGATGTGCGTCGGAGCTATCCGGAAGAGCGAGGGTCCCTGGAAGGTGGGAACCACTGTTATGACCATGATGAAGCTGTCCATTTCCTATAGACAACATTGGAGGGGCCTGACCATTTGGACAGGCCGTGTTTATGTATTTGCTCGAGATTAATGGAGCAGACCCGGATGTGTGTTGGAGCTATCCGGATGGGTGGGGGTCCCTGGAAGGTGGGAACCGCTGTTATGACCATGATGAAGCTGTCCATTTCCTATGGACAGCATTGGAGGGGCCTGGCCATTCGGATAGGCCGTGTTTATGTATTTGCTCGAGATTAATGGAGCAGATCCGGATGTGCGTTGGAGCTATCCGGATGAGCGGGGGTCCCTAGAAGCTAGGAACCGCTGTTATGACCATGATGAAGTTGTCCATTTCATAAGAACAGCATTAGAGGGGCCTGACCATTTGGACAGGCCATGTTTATATCTGTATTTGCAGGTACCACACCCTTAACCTAAACCTATAACCCCAAACCTATAACCTAAACCCATTCTCAATTCCCTAAAGCTATAACTTATAACCTAACCCTAACCCTAAACCAAAACCTTTAACCTAAACCTTAACCTAAACTTAAACCTAAACCTAAACCTAAACCTATGACCTAAACCTATACTTATAACCTTAACCTAAACTTATAACCTTAACCTAAACCTATTCTCAAATCCCTAAACTTATACTTATAACCTAAACCTAAACCTTAACCTTAACCTTAACCTTAACCTATAACCTATACTTATAACCTAAACCTAAACTTACAACTTTAACCTAAAACTAAACCTTAACCGAAACTCAAATTCTTAAACATTAACCTATAACCCAACCTAAACCTATACTTATAACCTAAACCTATTCTCAAATCCCAAAACCCATAACCTAAACCTAAACGTTATTCTAAACTTATAGCCATAACCTAAACCAAAATATATAACCTAAACCCGAACCTGAACCCGAACCCAAATCCCTAAACTTTAACTCAAACCTAAACCTATAACTTTAACTCAAACCTAAACCTATAACCTAAACTTATAACCTTAACCTAAACCTAAAACCAAAACCAAAACCTATAACTTAAACCTATAAGCTATAACCTAAACCTAAAACCTAAGGGCCTGTTTGGACGGGTGGATTGGAAGGGATTGAATGGTATTAAGGTGGATCGCATGCATTTCAAGGCAATGATGGTGTTGTCAGTGCATTGTCTTAAGATCCATGAGATTGCTATATCCCAGGATTGCTATATGGAGTCTGTTTGGCACGTCCGGCCAATCTCGGGATTAAACCTTCCCATCCCTTCCAATCCCTCGACCCAAACATATCCCAAGCAAATTTAAACGGATTAGGGTGGAGCTGGATGAGATTTAAAGGTAATGATGGTGTTGTCAGTGGATTGTCTTAAGATCCATGAGATTGCTATATCCCAAGATAAGATCACCCAGTCTGTTTGGCAAGCCCGGCCAATCCCGGGATTTAACTTCCAATCCCTTCCAATACCATCCAATCCCTTCCAATATGCCAGACCAAATGGGCCCTAAATGTATTCTCAAATCCCTAAACCTAAACCTACACCTAATCCCAATCTCAACTCCTTAACCTAAACCTAAACCTAAACGTGAAAACCCAAGCCTAAACCCGATCCCAACCCGAACCGATTTCTAAACCTAAACCTTAACCTATTCTCAAATCCCTAAACCTAAACTTACACCTAATCCTAATCTCAACTCCCTAACCTAAACCTAAACCTAAACTTGAAAACTCAATCCTAAACCCGATCCTGAACCCGAACCTAATTTCCTAAGCCTAAACCTAAACCTTAACCTATACTCAATTCCCTAAAGCTATAACTTATAACCTATAACATATAACCTAAACCTAACCTAAACCTATAACCTTAACCTAAACCTAAAACGTAAATGTATTCTTAAATCCCCAAACCTAAACCTACACCTAATCATAATCTCAACTTGCTAACCTAAACCTAAACTTAAACTTGAAAACCCAAAACTAAACCCGATCCCGAACCCGAACCCGATTTCCTAAACCTAGACCTTAACCTATTCTCAATTCACTAAAGCTATAACCTATAACCTAACTTAAACCTAAACCTATAACTGACACTTATAACCTAAACCTAAACCTAAAACCTAAACCTAAACTTAACCTATAATCCATAACATAAACCTAAACCTAAACCTAAACCTAAACCTAAAACCTAAATGTATTCTCAAATCCCTAAACCTAAACCTACACCTAATCCCAATCACAACTCCCTCAACCTAAACCTAAACTTAAACTTGAAAACCCAAGCCTAAACTCCGATCCCGAACCCGAACTCGATTTCCTAAAGCTAAACCTTAACTCGTTTCTCAATTCCCGAAGCTATAACCTATAACCTATAACCTATAACCTATAACCTTAACATAAACCCAAAACCTAAACTAAAACCTATAACCTTAACCTAAACCAAAACTCGAACCTAAACCTTAACCTAAACCTAAAACCAAGACTTAAACCTATAACCTAAACCTATAAACTAAAACCTATAACCTAAACCTAAACCAAAACCTATAACCTAAACCAAAACCTATAACCTTACCCTAAACAAAAATCTATAACCTAAACCTTAACCTCAGAACCTATAACCTAAACTTATAATCTTAACCTAAACCTAAAACCAAAACCTAAACTTATAAGCTAAAACCTATACCTAAACCTTAACCTATTCTCAAATCCCTAAACCTAAACTCCGCACCTAATCCCAATCTCAACTCCCTAACCTAAACCTAAACCTAAACTTGAAAACCCAAGCCTAAACCCGATCCCGAACCCGAACCCGATTTCCTAAACCTAAACCTAAACCTATTCTCAAATCCCAAAACCTAAACCTACACCAAATCCTAATCTCAACTCCCTAACCTAAACCTACACCGAACTTGAAAACCCAAACCTAAACCCGATCCCGAACCCAAACCCGCTTCTAAACCTAAACCTTAACCTATTCTCATTCCCAAAGCTATAACTTATAACCTAAACCTAAACCTAACCTTAACCTATAACCTTAACCTATAACCTAAACCTAAAACCAAAACCTAAACCTATAAGCCAAAACCTAAACAAAAACCTATAACCTTAACCTAAACAAAACCTATAACCTAAACCTTAACCTAAACAAAACCTATAACCTAAACCTTAACCTATAACCTATAACCTATAACCTAAACTTATAACCTTAACCTAAACTTAAAACCAAAACCTAAACCTATAAGCTAAGACCTAAACCTAAACCTATACCTAAACCTTAACTTTATTCTCAAATCCCTAAACCTAAACCTACACCAAATCCCAATCTCAACTCCCTAACCTAAACCTAAACCTAAACATGAAAACCCAAGCCTAAACCCGATTCGAACCCGAACCCGATTTCTAAACCTAAACCTTAACCTATTCTCATTCCCAAAGCTATAACCTATAACCTATAACATAAACCTAAACCTAACCTAAACCTATAACGTTAACCTATAACCTTAACATAAACCCAAACCTAAACCTTAACTTAAACCAAAGCCTATAACCTTAACCTAAACCAAAACCTCGTAACCTAAACCTTAACCAAAACTTATAACCTTAACCTAAACCTAAAACCGGTAACCAAACCTATAACTTATAACCTAAACCTATAAACTAAAACCTAAACCTAAACCTATAACCTAAACTAAAACCTATAACCTCAACCTAAACAAAACCTACAACCTAAACCTTAACCTATAACCTATAACCTAAACTTATAACCTTAACCTCAACCTAAAACCAAAACCTAAACCTATAACCTATTCTCAAATCCCTAAACCTAAACCTACACCTAATCCCAATCTCAACTCCCTAACCTAAACCTAAACGTAAACATGAAAACCCAAGCCTAAACCAGATCCCGAACCCAAACCCAAACCCGATTCCTAAACCTAAACCTTAACCAATTCTCAATTCCCTAAACCTATAGCTTATAACTTAAACCTAGACCTTAACCTAAAACTAAACCTAAACCTTAACCTAAACCTATAACCTTAACCTAAACCAAAACCTATTACCTACAACCTAAACTTATAACATATAACCTAACAGTAACCTAAACCTAAAACCTAAACCTTAACCTATAACCTAAAGCCTAAACGTAAACCTAAAATCTAAATGTATTCTCAAATCTCTAAATCTAAACCTACACCTAATCTTAATCTCAACTACATAACCTTAACCTAAGCTTAAACTTGAAAACCCAAACCTAAACCCGATCCCGAATCTAAACCCGATTTCCTAAACCCTAAACCCTAAACCTATTCTCAAATCCCAAAACCTATACTTATAACTTGAACCTAAACCTAAACCTGGAGGAGCTGGCGAGGCAGAGGGAGGAGCAGGAGAGGCAGAGGGAGGAGCAGGAGAGGAGGATGGCAGAGATGGGGGTGGAGCATGAGCGACGGATGACGGAGATGTTTCAGATTTTCGTTGCACGCTTACCCACCGATGCCCCACCACCTCCGCCTTCATCTTTGTGATTTTTTGTTTATTTGTTTATGATGTTAAGTTTATATGTATTTATGCGTGAATGAATTTGATGCAGATAAGATTGTTTGTGTTTGGATGAATGTAGTTTATGTAGTTTGGATTTAGATGGATGTGAATGTGAATATGATGAAATGTGTATATCAGGATGAATATGATGGAATATATTGTTAACAGGTGTATATCAGGAATTTTGTACGGATTTTGAGCTGGAATATTTTTTTTTTAAAAGAAACTTTTGGCGATGAAAATTTTCATTGCTAAAAGATATGTTAGTTTATTTTTAGCAGCGAAACTTTTCGCTGATAAAAGTCTTGTACTGTACAAGACTTTTACCAGCGAAAAGTTTCGCTGCTAAAAATAGAAGCATTTTTTGTATAATTTTAGCACTAAAAGTTGAAAATTTTTGGCAGCGAAACATTTCGCCGCTAAAAATTTATGTAGTTTGGGTTTAGATGGATGTGAATGTGAATATGATGAAATGCGTATATCAGGATGAATATGATGGAATATATTGTTAACAGGTGTATATCAAGAATTTTGTACAGAATTTGAGCTGGAATATATATTTTTTTTTTTTAAAGAAACTTTTAGCGATGAAAGTTTTCGTTGTTAAAAGATATGTTGGTTTATTTTTAGCAGTGAAATATTTCGTCGCTAAAAGTCTTGTACAGTACAAGACTTTTAGCAGCGACAAGTTTCATTGCTAAAACAGGAGCATTTTTTTCATTTTTTAAGTTAAAAGTTGAAAATTTTTAGCAGTGAAACGTTTCGCTGCTAAAAGTCTTATATAGTATTTTTTAGCGACGAAACTTTTCACCGCTAAAAGTTTATATAGTTTGGGTTTAGAAGCTTACGGCAACGAAACGTTTCGTCGCTAAAAGATATGTTAGTTTATTTTTAGCAGCGAAAACTTTCGCTGCTAAAAATAAAAGGATTTTTGGTAGAAACTGAGCGATACAAATTGAATATTTTTAGCAGCGAAAAGTTTTGCTGCTAAAAGTCTTCTACAGTATTTTTTCGTGATGAACAGTTTCGCCGCTAAAAGTTTAAGAAAATGTCAAGTAATTTATTAGAAATGGTAAAAACATGTTTGGAGCATTTAGAGAAGAAAATTTTCGTCGCTAAAAGTCTAAAATTTTCGCAGCTAAAAGTAATTCATTCAAAGGTGGTGAAAAAATGTGTGAAGCCTTTAGTGACGAAAACTTTCGTCACTAAAAGTCTAATCCACGATTTTTAGCTGCGAAAATTTTTGCCGCTAAAAGTTTCATCGCTAAAAGTGACTTTAGCGATGAATAAATTGTTCGTCGCTAAAAGTGACTTTTAGCTTTTCGTCGCTAAAAGTTTCGTCGCTAAAAACCCTCTTTCTTGTAGTGTCTTGGGTAGAGTGACTAGCTCCCATGTATGATTAGACTCAGAGAGTCCATCTCCTCATCCATGGCCTGCTCCCACTTAACTCGTGTATCTGACTGTAACACCTCTTCAAAACACTCTGGCTCACCATTATCTTTAGCAGTAGATAATGTAAGGAGGGTGAGTATCGGACCGTGGGTTTCCTCTCTTGAGTAGACCTTCTCACAACTGGTGTATGCGGCTCTGCCTCATAATGCTCCTGTGCATGATCATCCTATGGCGCTGTAACACCCGTGTCCGGTAATTCTTCCATCTCTATGAATTCATTCTCCTTGGCCTTATTTTCTATCACACTGTCCTTATGCATCACTTTTTCATTGAAGACTACGTCCTTGCTTCTGATGATTTTTTTGTTTTCTACATCCCAAAACCTGTAGCTAAAATCATGCTGCCCGTAGCCTATAAACGTGCATCTCCTCGACTTTGCATCCAGCTTGTTTCTGTGCTGTGCATCAATGTGAACATATGAAGTGCAACCGAACACTCTGAGATGTGCAAGGTTCACTTCTTTCCTAGTCCACGCTTCTTCTGGTAGCCCACCATCCAATGGTGCTGAGGGACTTCTATTGATGAGATATGTAACAGTATTCACAGCTCTGCCCAAAATGTCTTGGGCAACCCTGCATGTAACTTCATGCTCCTAGCGCGCTCAAGGATGGTCCTGTTAATGCGCTCAGCCACACCATTCTGTTGAGGCGTCCCTAGAATCATTTTTGATGTTTGATTCCATTTGCTGCATAATATTCCTCAAACCTCTTATCACAGTATTCTCCCTCATTATCAGATCTGAGACATTTTACTGTTTTACCCGTCTCGTTTTCTACCATAACTTTTCACTTCTTAAATACATCAAATACATCAGATTTATGCTTTAAGAAATAGACCCACAATTTTATACTAGTATTATCAATAAAAGAAACAAATAACATGAGCCACCAAGAGATAATACCTGTGCCGGTTCCCACACATTAGTGTGTACAAACTCCAACAGATGCGTCTTTGGAGCGCGTCCCGTCTTCTTGAAGCTTACCCTCTTCTGCTTGTTATACACGCAGTCCTCGTAGAATTCCAAGTCAATAGACTTTAACCCTGGTAGCTTCCCTTTACACAATAACACTTTCATCCCCTTTTCACTCATATGTCCCAACCTCTGATGTCATAATTACCCATTTACTCCATTTGATGCGACTACGAGTGAACTATACGATCATGAAGTCATGTACACGGTACCTTCCTTTTTGGCTCGAGATATCACCAAAACACCTTTTGTGATCTTCCACGAATCACTAGTGAATGTTGTCACATAATCGGTATTGGCCAACTACCCCACTGAGATCAAGTTACGTTTCAAACTCAGTACATATCTGACATCTTTCAATTTCAAAACTGTTCCGTCTTTCTTATTAACATGAACGTCTCCCTTTTTAACAATATTGCACGGCTCATCATCACCCAGGTAGACTCTCCCAAAGTCACCTGACACATAATCACGCAGAACTTCCTTACATGAGGTGGCATGAAACGAAACACCTAAGTCTATAACCCAAGACTCATTCCTCACATCAAGAGATAAGATCAACGCTTCTGTGTCACTCTCCTCAGATAGATTCACTGAATCCTTCCCGCTTTGAAAGTTTCCTTTTTATTTTTTGAGAGCCTTACAATCACGTTTCATATGCCCCTTCTTACCTCAATGCCAACACCTGTTTTTGTCTTTCGGTCCCTTGGACTTCTTCCTCGACTTAGAACGTCTGTGTTTATTGCCTCCTTTCTTCAGCGATCTTCCTCTCCCTTCAACGTTTAGAGCATTCCCTGAATCCCCTAAAACTCCTGATGCATTTCTTCTAGATTCTTCGTTGAGAATTAGACCGGTCACATCATTAAATTTCAGCTTTCTCGACCCTGAAGAATTGCTCATAGCAATCACCAAACCATCTCAACTGTCTGACAAACTGGATAAGATCAATAACGCCCTGACCTCATCCTAAAAAATAATGCTAACAAATTCCAACAAGCTCATGACTGTATTGAACTCGTTTAAATGTTCAGCCACGCTCCCACCGTCTGACATCTTCATCTTGAATAGCTGTTTCATACATGGTGGTTAGGGCTTCTGTTAATTCTTTTGTAGTTTTTACCTTAAATATATTAAAGAAGACTTCTTAGATAAAGAGAGTCGAATCATTCCTAAAGCCTTCCTATCTAGTAAAAACTATTCATCATCTATCATCTTTTCTGATTTTTTTCTTTTCCTCCTAAAAGAATGTAGAGGTCCTTCTGATACAGATAATTTTCTATCTGCATCTTCCAGAAGGCAAAGTTTGAACCATAAAACTTCTCAATTCTAGTTTTCCCTTCTTCCGTCATCGCTTCCAATAGAACTAAACCAATAGCTCTGATACCAGTTGTTGCGCAGCACGCCAACAACGTAGTGGGCTTAGATCCAATCTCAGGCCTCACCCACAAACGATAAAGAGAAAGAAATATAAACTAAAAACATATCAGTATGTGATGATTTTACTGAATTGAGGAGTGCCATTGCATTTGCAGGAAGTGAAGAACCAGCTTCTTATGGAGAATTGATATCAATCGGGGGCTTGGTCTGAGTGTTAATGGAAAGCTCAATTCAGCCATCGTGGAAATTCTTGAATCCAAGCTCTCCATTGACAGCTCCAGATTTTATATCAAATTCTATGATGTCCAGGTGCACTAGCAAATGCTCCCCCCCCCCCCCCCCTCTCTCTTAAAATTTTTAAATTTAATGTTCCTTGATGCCTGTCTTATTTGTTTGCTTATGTATATTTTGTACACGGCGGGAGTGTACTCTAGACTTTCAGTTCTCTTCCGGGATTGGGCTCTGTTATTTTGCTCACTGGGTTTGGCTGCTGTGGGGTAGCTTCCTCGTAGGGTTTTTTTATTTATTTTTATTTTTTACGTCCTTGTGCTGTTTGTTCTTTCAATAAAATTCTTATATATATATATATATATATATATATATATATATATATATATATGGACACCCACACACACATTCTGTAGACAGCTCCAGAATTGCACGTAAAATGCTCATAAATGATTTAACTTGATGCTACTAGTGACAAGGTTCTGGCCTCATGATGATCTATGTAATTCATCTCTAAAATCTCTTAGATAGCAAGGTCATGCAATGTGCATCTATCTTGACGGGTCTTAACTCTTAAATCCTCATATATGTTAGTTTCATGATTCTATTATATTTTCCTGCAAAATGATGGATTCTCAACAAATGACATTAATTTCAGTATTTTGAATGTCATTATCCATTTATCTATCCACAACTCCCTTTTGCAAAACAGTCAACATCTTCATTGGTTTTTCTTGGGGAGAATGTCGGGCAGTTGAGGAACAAACTGTTTATAGGATGAGCATAGCTGAAATAAGGATGTTGAGATGGACGAGTAGAAAGGCAAGGAAGGATAGAATTAGAAATGAACGCTCTCAAGGGAACTTAGGAGTGGCATCAATAGGTAATAAGATGAAGGAAAGTGACTTGGATTGTTTAGCCATGTGCAACAGGTACCAAGAACTGCACAGGTTAATAGTGAGTTGAGGGGAAGGCCGAAAAGGACATAGGTGGAGGTAGTAAGAAAAGATTTGATGACCAATGGTTTAATTGAGGATATGGTCTTTGATTGGTCCGAATGGCAGAACAAGATTCATGTGGGTAGCCCTATTAGTTGGGGTAAGGCTTATATGATGATGATTCATTGGCTTTTGTAATCATCCTTTAATTCATTATCTATTTTCTTTACTGCATTAATGAAAACTATAAAACTTTCAAGACCTGCCTGCAATGATATATTCTTGTTTCGTTATTTCTCTTTCATACCTCTATCCTTGATTGTAGTTGGATCTTATCGTGGCAACTAAGCAGATTATATCATCAAAGAATGGGCTTACAATTTTGGGATGAGGTAATCTCTTTGGTATTATGGTAATTCCATTGCCAAACTCATTGGCTATCAAACATGTAAGATAGTCAATCTATCAACATTATAGGATAATCAGCTTACTTCAAGAAGTTTAGTGCATGCAACTCCCATGGTTGCAGTTATTAGCGAACTGGCTCAAGATGCTTAGCTCGTAATTACTGTATTCTCATACTCGAAACCATTGGCAGGCCCACATGAAGATGATAATCACGCTATAGATGGACGTTGCACCCTGAAATGATTGATTCCTTGAAGGCTTGTGTCAAATCACCACTTGCAGTGTATGAAGCTTGATATGCAAGCACTCAAATTTTATGCACATGGCATGCATTAAATCAAATGAAACTAAATTGTAAAACCCACCGTGGCTACGTGACAGTCCAAAATCATATTGCTTGAGCAATCCTAACTTCTTATTGGTGGGCACTTGTTTATTGAAATATGACCATCGGATATTTTCCATTTTTAACTGGCCAATAAATGTCCACCAACTCAATAGTCAGGTAATCAAATAAGTGTAATTGGTCCTTGTGACATCAAAACTGAGACGCATAATTTGGACAGTTTAATTTGAATTACTTGTATCCAAGAATTCAATTTCTTAGTAATTTCCAAGTGCTAGCGTATCATTCATCACACTGCCAGAGTATCAAAGTTATTCTCATGATTTTTTGTTGTTAATGATCTTTTTAAACCTCTATCCATCATGACAGCATTTGGTGAGATTGCATTCAAATAGTTAAACAATTGCAATATTGCTTCAAACCTTGACGACCAACATGATTTGCTCTCATTTTGATTCTTCTCACCTTTTTCTTGTGAAGCGTTCTTTTTTTGGATTCAAGGCTCCACCTTCTGAGCATGCAATAAGTTTGATGCGGACTTCATCGTCTTTTGAAGATGGTAGATGTGCCAAAGTTATTGGCGAATCGTCATCGAACTGTACTTCCTCCATTCAGTCAAGAAGGGTTTTTTCAGGCAATTATTATTCATGAATCTCCTTGTGGTTATTCAGTTGTTTGCATGAAAAAAATAAAAATAAATCTGTTGTGCTGTTATCGAATTTTAGTCGTCGTCATCAGATTTTCCTCATAATTCTTCAGTCTCCTTGAAGCCATGGTCCCTGGTTCGCACCTCTCCACCGTGGGACATGTGAGCATGCATGAGCCACGCTCCACCTTGTAGATGACCTGGTGTAAAAACCAGTTACATCCAATTATTTATCTGGCCACGTGTAGATGGATTCCGGTTGTTGGTCACCATTCGTTGTTTTTCTACAAGAGTCGACCGATCTGATTTTCACATAAAGTCATCTTCACAAATGGTGCCCATCTTATTCATGGCTCAGATGTCTTGCAGACATGCCAGGTCCACACATGAATGCGGAGGTCCATCTGGAGACGGTAAGTAAACATTCCAGTTCTTGTAACTTGATAATTTTCAATCTGGCAACAAATATCAATCTCAATACCTGAATTTCAACATTGGTTTGACTAAATTGCTCAGTTTCAAGACCATGGTGGTGATGCCGTCAGCATGATTTTTTGAACAGGTGAGAGCATCAGCTGTGTGTGCATCGTGGGAGGAATGGTTTAAATCCTGTTAGATACTTAAAAGTTCATTTTTGACATGTATATTGAACTCCAGTTGAGGGAATATTGTTTTGAAATGAATGGTTGTATAGGTATCACAGTGTACGACGTATGTTATCACTTTAAAACTCAAATTTCTTACATAGTTGGTTTAAATCTTTGCTAATGACATGATGCCATTTGATTTGCGCCCCTTAACTATGTTTTTGCACTTATAAGTAACTATAAGAAATTCGGGGATCGTGAATGTGCCTGACCCTTGGATTTCAGGGCATGACAATATGTAATGCTCACTTATATTTAAGTCAAAATTTTGAAAACTATAAATTAAACGATGATTGAGAAGTACCTTCATACCTTGCCTGCTCATGTGGCCTATACGTGCATGCCACAGATGTGCCGATGTGGACTTCGCTACAGATGATGTAGCTCCACTTGATATAGTATTCTCGATTAACTTGTAAAGATTTTCACTCCTCTGTGCTTTCATAATTGTGAGAGCCCCCTTTGAAACCTTCAAGACACATTCCTAACCAGTGAATTTGTACCTAATTGCATCTAGAATCCCATAGAGATCATATTCTTCTTCAAATCCGGAACGTGCCTCGCATCGGTTGAGTATGCTTATCCCCATCAAACATCCTGATGCGAACCGAACTAATTGCAACCATCTTACAAGCATGATCATTGCTCATAAGAACTAAGCTACCATCATACTTGCTATATAAGGCGAACTAACTCTGATGCAGACACATATAATACGATGCTCCCTCCCCAAAATCCACTATCGATAGATGTAGCCGATCTTGGACACTAATAACACATCACCACCATCCAATATTTCATCAGATTTTGTTGAATTGATCCCCTTCAATGAATTATTTGATATCTACTCCTTTTAGGGGTGTACACGAATCGAGCTAGCTCGTTTAGCTCGCTCGACCTAGTTCGAAGCTGAGTTTGAGCCGAGTCGAGCTGATTTTTTGAGCTCGAAAATGAGTTCAAGCCAAGTTCGAGCAGGCCCCAACTTGACTCGACTTGGATCGAATCGAACTTGGATCAAACCAGTTCGGTGACTCGGTTACTTTGCCATTGATGTTGCTCACTAAGTGTTTGATAAAATGACTCAACGAAGTGTGGCTAGTGGCAAAGAATGTATTTACATGAAACAAATACCTTTTTTTTTCTTGGTTTTTCTTGGTTTTTATGTTGCTTAGAAGGTGTTTGATAAAATACCTGTAAAACCATTGCTTATGTTTCACATATAGAGGGATTTTGAAGGTGCAGTCCAGGTGTTTGTGGAAATGTTGCAATGACGAACTCGGCTCAAACTGGCCTGAGCCGAGATGACCAGTCAGGCTCGAGGACCGAGCCGAGTCAAGTTCGAGCTGAGGCCAGCTTGACTCGGTTCGACTCGATGTAAAGGCCTAACTCCTTCTGAGTTTTGGAATATTGATAGTCATTCTTTATATGTTCCATGCTCTGATAATTCCAACACTTCAACTTGCCTTTGTCTTTCGACTTTGATCTTGATCGCGACTTTCCTCTCTCTCACTTCAATGATCTTCCTTGAGCAATCAATGCATATGTAGAAGTACATTCGTCTCTGCTCTTCTTTCTCAGCTGCTTCGACTGAAGGGTTGAAATAATGATCTCGACATCCAAGGTATCCATACCATAGCAGAGAGTATCAACTAGATACTCATAAGACTTTGGGAGAGATGTCAATAAAATAAGAGCTTTGTCCTCATCTTCGATCTTCACCTCCACGCTTGTCAACTTGCAAACCATTTTGTTGAAGACGTTAATGTGCTTAAAGAGATCCGACCCTTATGCCATCTTCAGAGTGTAAAACTATTGCTTTGGATATAGACGATTGGTGAGTGACTTCATCATTTACATGTTCTCCAACTTCGCTCATAAGCCCGCGGTAGTCGTCTCATCGATGACATTGTAAAGAACTTCATCAACCAAGCACAATTAGATTGTGCTAATCACCCTCTAACCGAGTTCATCCTAAACCTCTTCCATCATAGATTTCGGATGATGCACTTTCCAAGGAGTGCATGCTGCAACGCTTGCTGAACTAGGAAGGCTTTCATATTTAACTTCTATAGTTCAAAGTTGTTTTTGCCTATGAATTTTTCTGTTTCGAACTTCACATTCGATCCCCCTGATGTCATGTTTCCATATTGAAACTAAAGGGATATATGAGAATGCACCCACTATTTCAATCAAACTGATAGGGACACTGGTTGAACCAATAGAGGTCTTCTCAGCACTAGGATTAAATACACTCGATCAACAAGGAGAAACACTTGGGAAGTACTCGTGATACCAACCACCAATACTTTCACTAATGGGAGAAACACCTTAATATACATGAATTCCATGTTGTCCATCAAGTGCACCACCCCGTGGTCGGCCTTTAGGATGATTCAATTCTCTCAGAGCCACCTGAAAAAAATAATTTATAATCACTAAACTCACGTGGTATGGTCCAACTGAGTTTCGGAATACAATGATTTTTGAGTAATTGTTTCATCCCATGAGGCACTTTAGGTGAATGAATTAGATGTATATAAACACCACAATGGGTCCTACACAAAACTAACAGTGGATGTTCCATCCTAACCATTTCTTCTAGTCTAACCTACCTAAAATTTGTCACGAGCACTTTCAGACAATATAAAATTTTCCAAACGCTTTCTATGTACAGGCAATTGTCTTGGCCTAAATTGTTGAGCTTTGCCTCAGTGGGCAACTAATCCCAAAATATTTCATCAAGACCACTAGACGTGGGAGATTTTTTCCAATGTACATGGATTTCAGAATTTCCAAAATATTCCTTGATTAGATAATGATTATAATAATATGATATTAAAAATAATCACAATCTATTTACCAATCCAAGTTCTAAAGCCAATCATCCATACTATTAAGTCATTTAGTTGTCTTAGAAGTTGAAACTCAAATCCATGCAGGGGAGAGACGAGTGCCTCTCAACTTCACAATGAAATCCACCCTTATCATCCAATTGTAAATATAATTCATACGAATACACTACAATAAAAATAGGTAACAGCGGCACTTTGGTGCATCAAACAGCAGCGCTATTTAAAAGCGGGCCACGGATGATTCTGGAATTAAAAAAAAAAGATGCGATTTTCATTTCGCTCCCATCTCTCTCTCCCGACTCTCTCTCTCTCCCTCTCCCTCTCCCTCTCCGACGACTCTCTCTCTCTCTCTCTCTCTCTCTCTCTCTCTCTCTCTCGCGACTCTCTCTATCTGTCTCTCTCCACGACTCTCTCTCTCTCTCCTCTCTCTCCGAGCTCTCTCTCTCTCTCTCTCTCTCTCTCTCTCGCGACTCTCTCTATCTGTCTCTCTCTCCGGACGACTCTCTCTCTCTCTCTCCCGACTCTCAGCTTTTTCCTACCCCCGACTCTCTCTCTCGCGCGAGCTGCCATTAATTTCAGGGCTTAGATAAAGATCTGAAACAGGTAAGAGTGTAGATTTCATCAATTTCAACCTTAGTGATTTCCTAATTAGGGATTTACAATGTTGAAACCCTAATTAGGGATTTTCTGGTTTTTGGAGTCGAGGAATGGTTGAATTAGGGTTTTGAAGAGCTACATTCCTGTGGTAAGCTTCAGATCTCCGAGGATCTCTCTCTCTCTCTCTCTTATTTTCAGAAGATCGTGGCAGGGTTTTCGGTTTTGTTTGCTGGCTTTCTTTCTAGTGTTTATGGTTTGATTACGACGTTCATCACTCTCTCTCTCTCTCTCTTCCTTGATTCTCTAATACTGCATTGGAGAGGTGAATTTTGGTGGGTTTTTTTTCTCTCTCTAATTAGGGGATTTTAGCGAGATCTGGTGGATCGAAATTGTTCTGAACAAAATGCCACTGAATCATTATAAGGTTAGGGTTTTTTATTTTTTATTTTTAATTATATATTTTGGGTGGGATTTGTGTTTTTTTTTTTTTTTAAATGTTTTTTTTTCTAGTTAGGGTTTTGGATCCTCTAATTTTATTCTCATGTGACGGTAAAGTGGTAAATAGTGTTGGAATGGTTTGGTGGCATTTGTGCTTGTATTCAAATGGAGTTTGAGCTGCTTCTGGTATCTAGATCTTGTGCAGGGCTTGAATTCTGGGTTTTGGATGTTTTAGGGTATGAGGTTTCTCTTTTCTCCATTTTCGTTGTTTCTTTTTTTCATTTGAGATTGTTGAATTGTGTCAATCTCTATGGAAAGAACTGCAGTTTTAGATTTTGAAGTTGTCAGTTATTGGAAAGATCCTTAACCACTCAACATGGCCAAACAAATAAACCACAACAAGGTCTTCAAATCTGAGTCGTTCATAGTACATGGGCCACCCAGACTAATGCCAAGTAAAAATTGAAAACTGAGCTTAGTGGGCCAACTCTCGGTGAGCATTCTATGACATCTCTATCTTTTAATCTTCACTAGTTCCTTTAGAGGCCGCAAATCCATGGCTAGAACTCGCATATTAAAGTCTGTTTATGTACCAAGTCATTGGTCACCACACTGAATGTTGTCACAAAGTTCTACATATAGCCAATCCTTTTACGGAACTTACAGTCATTTTATCCTTAAAAATATCCACTACTCATGCAAATGATCAGACACAAACTTCTAAATATAGCCAATCCTTTTACGCTTTAAGTGTCATATAAGAGGAAATCATTTTTCTTTCCTCTCGATGAATATTATTTTCTACCAATCCAAACAGGCCTAAAGAACTTACCAAGTTAGCTGTTGAATGGTAAACAAATGACATAAATTTTTATACAATTAATTGCTAAAAATTTGTTACTTTATAGTTATTAATCACTTAAAGTGAAAGAAGCTTTGCTAACTCAATTCTTATATCGGATATAAAGCTTTGTTACTTTATAGCTATTGAATGGTCATTGAAAGTGAAAGAAGCTTTGTTTTTATATCGGATCCATGACTGAAACACTTGTCAAAATCATACAATTCTTTCCACACTAAGCGAGGTGAGTTGAGAAGTGATTTGAAGAGTGTTTTAGCTCGAAGAACTCTCGAAACGATCTGGTGGTTAGGGAAAGCATCAACAAAGATAAGAACTTTCCCAAATGACTAAAGACAAAAGGTGATCTCGATCTATGGCAAATTGTCATTGAAGTGTTAAAGAGAAAGGAGAAAGGATCCCGTTTAGCATAACATGCAGAGTTGATTGATTGGATTGCAAGGTAATTCTCAATCCGCTGTCTCAAAGATAGCAGGTCTTATGTGGAACATCATAGAGGTATTGGTCATACTCCAACCGACCAAGAATCATAACTATGGTTAGACAATATGGATTTATATTTGTTCTTTGTATTATAACCTATGATAGAGGCCTTCAAAATCAATCAAAATGTAGGAAAACTGGGGATGGAATATGGTCTTGCTAGCTATTGGAACATTCTAAAATCTGGTTATTCTGGGCAATGGGAATCCGTGATCGATGTGTTCCTGATTCAAATAAGATGTTATCAGTTGAAATAATCATCGGAGGGACTTCACTTCTATTCAAATCATGTGTTTCACTAAGATTTCAAATAGCTCTCCCGGTTTCACTAGATATCTTGTGACTAGAATCCCTCTTTCTCGATCCAATTCCTCCACCACTGCCAACCACAGTTATATTCCAACATGATAGATACACTCTTTAGATATTGGGAGAACTACACTCTTTAGATATTGGGAGAGCTCAAGTACTCTCTTGCTTCATTTGATTATGTGGTGAGAAAGAGTTTAGGAAGTTAAGAACCTATCATTAGTCCGTAATAGGCCTTAGCTGATAGGGGTGGATTTTAACCAGTTCTGTCTTCTTTAGAAAAGGAGGAAGAATGGGAGTTATATTGCAATGCAAGAATTTTAAGAACTTAGTGGGCAACTGTGTTCTCATAGATCCAGTCTTTGAAGGTAATCAATTCACTCAAGTGTAGCAATAAAGTGGGAACAATTGTAGGGACTAGGCAGTTTTGAATGTAGTATGGTTGAATGATTTTAAAACAACATAAATTAATCATCTATCTAACAGAATGATGGTTCATACATAAACGCTTTGACATTGGACACATGGCACATATCACCTCAATCCATCCGTCTAAGTTGTGAGAATCACATTAAATTGGTTATAATTCCAAATTTCAAATTGATTTAATGATCCTAATCTCCACTTAATAAGCATTTACTCATTGAATTTGGAGATTCTGTTTTCATTTAGCTCTCCATTATCTATTTATCACTCAGATTTTTAAAATATATATACTTAATATTGATGTTTAATATCCACATGAATCAAAGTGGCTGATTTCATGAAAGCAAAATCATAGCAATGAGCCGATATTTCTGAATTTGATGTGGAAGCATGCAATGTCCTTCAAAGTTCTCTGATTGCTTTTGCTCATTGTGTAGGATATGTTTGAGAACTTCAACAAGACTTTGATTGCTTTGCTTTGATGTGGAAACACATAACGGTGTTTGAACTCTGGCTGCCCTCGTAACTGAAGGCTGTCTTTTTTTTTTTTTTTTTGTTTTGTTTTAAATAACTAAGAAAGACTCTTTTAACTGAAGGTTGTCTTTTGTGTGGGCATCAAAGTGATTGTGCCTGCTTGTTTTTGTTTGTCTCTTTACAATAGTCCGACTCAAAGAAAGCTGATGAAATAAGATGCTTTTGATTTTGACATGGAAACAAAATGGCATTCAAAGTTTTCAGATTTCTATGCTTATTGCATAAGATGTCCTTGACAACTCATTGCATCACTTGTAATTGTTTTTAAGTGTGCTTTTCTTGTGATATTCCAGTATTGTTTATGGGTATTTACAATTAGCCTAATTTCTTGATGATTGCAAGTACAAAAATATGAATTGGCTACTGTTCTATTTAAATTCTGTCTTTTCATGGTCGTTTTGAAATGGATGTAAATAATTTTTTTTTGGAGTTAATGCTCTCTTACATATATGATGGAATGCCCTTTAATTGCATGCATATTCCGTGGAAATTGTCCTTTAATATGGATACTTGGGCTTTCACATCATGGTTGCTATCTTAGTCTATTGTTCCTCCATTCAGTTTGGAATGCAATCTTTGACATAGATCATAATAGTGGCGTTAATTGGTGAGTTTATTGGTTTACATTGGTTGGATTTTATTGCAGCGGTACATTCTCTCTCTTGATGGACCAGTGGTGACTTGATTTGATCTGCAATATGTGTAGGGGGTGCTGACGGTGTTTACTAATCAATATGGAGGCAGTTGGCTTTCAGTCTTCAGGTATTTAAAAAATAAGATTTAATCAATTATTTTGCATTGCCTCATTTCCGTAAGAAAAAAACTATGAAGGAAGCCAATAAAACAAGAATCTTCTTCGTGTTGTGCGAGCATGGCATGTGTGTGTGTGTGTGTGTGTGTGTGTGGGGGGGGGGGCAGCTGTGCCATTCATCATGTAGGTGCCTCCATGGATATGCTCCGGCCCAAAAATCATGTTGGTCCTTTCATCAGGTGCACCTCATGTGTATGTTGAATGTGGATCATTTGATTGGTTTATTTTCACCATGAATTTTCTCATAAATGTGTGGCTCATCTCATTAGTGGTTTGGCCAGATTTTTGAGTTGGAGCACATGGTGTCCACATGTGATGAATGGCTTGGGTCTTGCACATCCAAAGGAGTTGTGATGACTTCTCAAATCTTGGAAAGAATCCATTTTTCATCATAGTAAAAAGTAAATTACATGCAACAAAACATCACTGAAATCTTAGACTTGTCCAATCATCAAGTGGACCACATATATACTGAAGATGGCATTCCTCAACTAGATATGAGAGAGGATTTCTTGTGATTATTGTTTGGCAAAAGTTTAAAACCAGCTACCCACCTAATGTGAACATTATGGCATTGCAATAAACTTGTTCAATGTAATTGACCTATATGATAGACTATTAGAGCGCATATATGAGCGTGCGGACTCACGCTAACACGGTGGAGATCATCATAAGAAGCACTTTTGGTTTTATTATTCTTGGTTGCTGATTTTCTATGAAAAAAAATAATATATAAATATAAAAAAGGCATGTTGCTGGCCAAAAATAATGTGGTAGTTATGAAAATTGAGGATCTTATGATGTATGTTTTTGGCAAGGGTTAGGAAACAATTCAAGTGATTACGTGAAAATGGCAGGGTCATTAAAGAAGGAATATGGTGTCCCCTTCTAATTGGTAAAGTTTCTCGACTTGACTGGCTGAGGAATGTTGTTGGTTTGTCATTGCCTATATTCGTGCAGGTAACACACACATAAAAGACCTCTTATGTTTTTCTATTGGATGATTGAGTCATGGCTATCTTAGTAAAACAAAAGAAAGTGTCTAGAAGCTCAATGGTGAGAGTAAATTTGTTACATGTCGAACATCAATTGATAGGGTGACCAAATGAAGAATAAATGATTGTGACCATCAAAGGGCTTTTGCTTCATATATGTTTAAAAGATACCAATTCCAACTCGCTTTATCAAATTTACCAAGGAAAACTACCACCATTCTAGAATTCCATATTTGTTTATGTTTCAAATGTGGAATCCTCTGAACCTTAGTGCGTGTGGGTTATTTAATTTATTTAGGAGTCCCAGGCTCCCAGCACTCGATGACCTGAATCACTTCTTCGTCTTCTCTTTTTCATACATTTTTTAATTCCTGAACTACATCTTGCAGTTTTTGGAATGGGTTGATGAAGTAGCAAACTGTCCTTACTCTGAAGGCATGGGCTATACCATCTGCGATGTATGTGAAGGTAAAGCAACAATCCAGACATAACTGTAAACTATACAAAACTGTAGATATACATCTCTCTCATTATACATGATATATGCATATGATATCTTTGATATTACAACATTTTTCCTCCGTGGTTCCTCCAAAAGTGTTTTCTCTTCGGCACTTGCCAATGTAGTTCTTTGGGTTGGGCTGCAGCCCTTGTAAATTTTCTGCTTCTGTTTCTTTCTTCAATGCATATGATGTAGGGGAACTGATAATAAATGTGAGTCACATTGTAGCTGAAATTTGATGTTTCCATCTCTTTTGACTTGCATGGTACAAGTTTCAGCTGATTCTGGACATTCATGGAAGAAGTATGGGCCAATATACGTCCTGGATGAACATTATATATTTTTTTTAGTGTAGTAATATAATTTTTGTTTAATATTCAGTTTCAAATATACTGTGGGACAATGTTAACCTTCCATTTGTGGCCTTTGGTAATGACAAATTTTTAAGTATGAAATGGCCAAGATCTTCTTTTACACCACAGGTTCAATCATCCACTTGCTGGGCCTAACCTTGGATTTTTTATGGTTCCAGAGAGTCACTTTGGTCAGGCGATGATCTGATCCATTGCATGGATAAGGAAGAACGTACGGATGATTAGAGTCATTTGACTGGTGTTATTTTTCACAAGTGGATTATAAAAGTGTTGCGACTGAATAGACAGTCCAGATCAGTGATTTCAATCTCCACATGTCCAAATACTGCTTTATGCATGGGAAAGTTCCCATGCACATATCCTATTGGAGCATTTCACACTTTGTTTCAAGTCCATATAAATCTTCGGCTTTTCATTAAACATCAGTAATTGGTAATGGTCTTGTCTGTTCTTCATCTTCTTTTTCAAACAGATGGACAACTTCTACACAGGTGGTGATTCTATCCTCAATCATAATTTCTCATTGATTGTATGTAACAAATTTTATGGAAGATATTCTCTAATTTCTATATTAACTTGTTTGGGAACTTTTCTCTTGTGTGTGAACACAAACTTCAACGTGCAGTGACGGTATGTTCTAACTCGATGTTCATTACCATTTTGATGACATTCCTTCTTCAATCCTTTATAGTTTTTATCCAGATTGTTGATCTAGTGGGCCCCACAGTGGATGGGGCGTGGGAGATCCCCAAAACTCCTTATTGTAAGATTCCAACTATCCAATCTTTAGCCCTTTTCAGGACTTGCTGTGATTTGCTCACAACCATCGTTTTTAATGCACGGATTAGAGGTCTATGATCTTCCAATCTGGGTGAGGGCATCCTGTATCCTTGGTGGGGACTTCGTATCAACCATTAGGATCAGGAACCATGGGCCGTACTCGAACCGGCTGATGCACCAGGACATCATTCACGTCCCGATGCATCAGGACACTTCCTCTTCATGGTATCCAAGTTTTACAATATGGATGCAATATAGTGATTGGTCGCATCTTACTTGTTATCTAAGACAATCCACCTTTTTTGTTTTTCTAATATTAACAAGTGCTTTATTGTGTTTCACGGCATGGATCTTTATTTCAAAAGACATGATGGAATGTGATTACTGCGTGAAGATTTCTTTTGTCGCCATGCGAGATGTTAATGATCGACCTTTCTAATTTCTTCTTGTGGTATGCATGCACCTTGTCGTGTCATTTACTTCCTTGCAGATGGGCATGCATGATCATGTGATGGATCACAACTTGCAGGTACTCTCAAGTGGAACACCCCAAGTTAAAGTTACCTCATCCTACAACCCTGAAGCCCGTACTTACTCGTTGAAGTTCGAGGTACAGATGCATGTATTTGGTATTCCTAATGTTCTGTTTACTGTTTGGCATTGACATTCGAAACTCCACACCAATTCGGCACATTTGTAGTGTTTGAGGTTTTCTATTTGTCAAAATTAGCAGCTATGTGTTCCTTAGTTTTTCTACCCAATTGTGCAAAGAGGAATTGAGTATCAGAAAAAGTAGGTGCGGGATTCTGATATGTGTGGGGGTCATGGTTCTGAGGATACAAACTGTTGAGATGGGGATGCTACAAAATTTTCCCAGATTGTACGATCCTAACTTTTGTTGTTTAGAAAATATGAAAAGTAAAAAACAAGAACGGTCTACATTCAGGTGTAAAATGGTCAAATTGAAATGTTAGGATCTACCAATCTGCGAAAATTTTGGAGAATCCTCCGTTCACAGTAGTGTCTGTGAGACCAATGGCCCAGATCATCAAACCATGGACCCCACATGCACAAAAACTTGTCCCTCAACAAATTGTCCAATTGATGAAGTTCAGGACCTTTTAGTTCCTCTAGTCTAAATGGTTAAAAGGGGATGCACCCCCTCTTTCTCAATCACTCCAATATTTTTTTGTGTAAATGGGTGTTTTCATGTGGCGACAAGTAATCAATCTGTCTGTGGATGTTTCTCAGTCAAGAGGTGCCATCTACTCCTGGTCAACCAGTGAAAGAACCCATGTTTATACCTGTAGTTTTGAATAGGAATCAACTATTGAACAACAGATGCAGAGGCACACAAGATAGTTTTGAACATGTGCTTTGATGCATCTTTTGGTTTGATCGCGTGTGTTGGGAAAAGGTTTCATTTGGCAGCTGAGAATTTGAATTTATTGGGAAATAACAATGTCATGTGTGCTGATTGACTCAAAATCCATCGCACTCAAAGTTAGAGAAAGGTTAGCTGCTGCTGATGTTGTTTTGATGAAGGGTAGCCGTGGAATGCAGATGGAAAGAGTAGTCAATGCTATCAAGGACATTAGCATCTGATGGGCATTCGAGGTTCATGGATTTTGGGAGCTTTGCATCGGATGGCCTCTTTTATTTCGGTAATCTCTTTTTCTTTTTTCTTTTTTAATGCGCAGGGAATTTTGTAGATGTTTGCATTGTATGGTTTTTCACTCTATACACTCTAGCAGAAGTGCACTTCCAATGCACTTGAGCAAAGACATTTAAATTTTCCAAAAAAGTAATAAAAAAAATAGAATTCACCTAAAGCAATTATTAGCAAAAGATAAAGAAATGAAAAAAACTACCTACTTAGGCCCACGGATCCTTGCCAAGCATTTTAGACTGACTTGACATACATGTGGACAAGCATGGCATAGATGCATTCAATTGGTCATCTTGATAAATATGTTTGATGATGTGATGACCATTCATCCACTGTATGTGTGGCAGATATGGTAGGTGTGAATGTGAATTTGAATGGTTGAAATTGCAACTGCATTGTGGATGGAGCATAGTGAGAATCAAGCCATCATACATTTAGTGGCGATCAAATGAGTGATTAAAAAGAGAGGTGGCGGTGCAAATTCGCGGTGAAATCAAGTAGTTAAGCACATCTTGATGAGTTTGATTTTCATGCTACACGCCATTCATGTGTGCCATGATTTCGATTGCATGGATTGACATTTTTATTTTGTCCATGAAAAGAAGTTTAAATAAAATAGAAAATTCACATATGGTAAGAAGAAAATTAAAGAAAATAAAGGAGAAACTGTGGAAATATGGAGGGAGAAAATTTACATATAGTAAGAAGAAAATTACAGAAATAAAAGTGAATCAGTGGAAATATGGAGGGGGACAAAAAATAAAAAGAGAAACTGTGGAAATATGGAGGAGGCCCATTTAGATGAGATAGCACAATTTGCCCTCGATTACTCGTGTTATATGTTGTAGAGATTCTTGCAGTCTATCTATAATTTCATGGATTAGACTACTGTTTAGATTCACAGTTCGCTGCCATTTCTTATATTGGTGACTCATGCACAATATAGGTGGCATGCGTGCATGTCAGTCCACACTTTGTGGTTCCATTGTGGAAGAAGCATAGCCTGAAAATCGAACCACTTGGTCTGTCCTAACTGCCTGCCTAATCAGTGGCCATCAAATGGACGGCTAAAATTAATTGGTCGAAGATCCAAATTCATTTGGGTAAAATCGAGATGGTTAAGAACATCCTATCAGTGTGATTTTTGGGCCATGCTCTATCGCAATGGGGATCATAATTTAGATGTCTGGATTGTAAAACATGCATGCAATGTGCACAGAGGATTTTAGAAATGGTGGTGAATGCGACTGAGGTCTAGCATGTAACTTTATTTCCTATCAGTGTGATTTTTGGGTTATGCTCTATCCGCAATGGGGACCATAATTTAGTTGAAGCTGGATTGCTAATCATGTAAGTGATGTGCCCAGAGGATGATTTATGGTGGTGAATGTGACCAAGGTCTAGAAGTAATTTTATTTTGTTCTCTTTTACAACTGAAGAATGGGTTGAGTAATTGCCTTGAGACAACTTTTTCTTCGAAGCAAACGTCTTCCTTCTCAGTTCTCACTCATATTAAACTTTTAATATGGTAGGACTAATTCAGTACTAGGATTGAATTTCCTTCCACTCCCTGCAATTTTTTGCAGTTTTAACTTGTATTAGATTGCAATATGGCTCATGGAATTCAATTGTGAGTCTGTGAATCATGATTCAAGCTGCAAGTTCAGAGATGGATTCCCTGTCTTAGGTAGGACTGTCAACGATCTGCTTGGCACAGGCCCAGTCCATTATTTTAACATGAAAAGTTGCTCAATTCTTTCTAACCATCAACATGGCCCACCTAATGATCAAATTGGACTGATTTTCAGGCCATGAGAAGAAAACAGGTAGCAACACCTTCCGAATGACTTGGATCTCATATACATGCAACATTTGCACATCTAGGGTGAGTACGATCCGCATGGCCATCACATTTCTCTCATGTAAATAGGACCGCATGCTTTGAGTCATGTAACATTTGCACATCTCATATACATGCAACATTTGCACATCTCTTGTTAGTATTTGTTTTCTCATAAATGACAGAATACAATTTAGAAACTCCTTTAATCAGTAGAACAACTTCTAACCTTTATAAAATCCTACAATTCTCTATTTGTTGTTCCGTCATTTTTTGTGCTTAATGGAGAGCAAAACTGAAAGTTGCTGTCTATATGTTAAATTTCCAAACAAATTTCCAAGTTATATGTTAGTATCTTCTAGAATTTCAGCTGTAGATTTTTTTCCCCTTTTTAGATGAAATTCAGCATGATCTTCCAAATTGTATATCTTTGATTCTTAGAACCAATACAATCAATCTCTTCCTACATAGCTCCACAAAGTAAGTCAGCGGGTTTCTCTCCATTTGTTTGCCAGGTATTATTCATCAATCTCTTCCATAAATAATTGATCTTGCTTAATTTATATTTTTGTCGCTTCATTTATATGTTTTCCTAGAGAGTAGAGGCCCAACTTGTAACTCCTCAGAACCCACTCTGCCGTAAGATATTACGGTGTATGACGGTTCCCAGCAGGTTAAGTTGCAAGTTATTATATAAAGTTGGTTGGATGTCTTTTATTTTTGTAAATGCTATTAATAGTTAGTTGGATGATGAATGATACTTGTGATTGTGAATGACAATAAACAACTTATATATATATATGTTATCCTTGGAGGATTTATATATTTTCACCTGAGTTGTGGATTATGAGTATATTAATGTGTATTTTGTATTGGATTGTACTTGCCTGCAAACAGTACCTTTCAAAATGTAGCATATCACAATATGTTTGAAGTTAAGAAAGCCCCACATACCTCTAAAGGATGCTAATAATCCCGCTGGGTAATCTAAATTACTAAAATCTTTTTTTTTCCCTCCATACCTCTCCAATTTAGATGTCATTATTTCTTTTGCTACTTTTATTCTTTGGTTCTTTTGTGTTTTGTCCAGACTCCTGTCAATTGCAGAGGAGACCTTGGCAGAGTTATGTTTGTAAAGGAAATTCCTGTCATATTTCAAACCATGTATCATACCTCAAGATGGTGGCACAGCTTTTGGGTTCAAGCATCACAAAGCTGATGAGTACGAGACCCGTTTGTATGTTTGTAAAGGAAAACATGTCGTCCATGTGAAAGAGGCAAGTTGAAGTTATCTAGCTGATCATGTTACAAGGACTAAGATACATTCTTCATTTATCTAAATCTAATAGAGTTGGCGGTTCATTTTTATTAGGTCCCTTTTGCTCGATCCTCACTCAATCACGATGACATTTTCATTTTGGATACCAAGTCTAAGATTTTTCAGTTCAATGGGTCCAACTCATCCATTCAAGAAAGGGGAAAAGCTCTAGAAGTTGTCCAGTTCATCAAAGATAGCCATCATGATGGGAAATGTGAGGTAGCTGTTGTTGGTAAGTTTACAACTTTACATATCCATCCAGAACCACGATCAAGGCAATCGAACGATTTTTACGATGACTTTATTTGATTTGATTCTTGGTTCATTTTATATAGAGGATGGAAAGATGATGGTCGATGTTGAAGCCGGGAATTTTGGGGTCTCTTTGGTGGCTTTGCTCCACTTCCAAAAAAGGCTGACCATAGACAAGGATACACAACCGAAGAGGCTCCTCGCAAAGTCAAGCTTCGGTATATAAAGAAAAAATTCACAAATTCATATTTGAAAGCTTAAACATTTGGATATGCTATCAAACATTTCTCTCATCCTTGCTTGGATTCTTCTTGTTTCATGAAAGTATCCTTTGGAGCAGATTGTGCATACTACACTCTTCGTAGTTCATTTTGATGAAATTTCTTGCGGCTTTCCAGCATCCAGAAAGGGCAACCAGAACCCATTGAGGTTGATTACTTGACAAGAGAATTGTTGGACACAAATAAATGCTACCTGCTAGATTGTGGGCTGGAAGTTTTCGTATGGATGGGTAGAAATACTTCTCTTGATGAGAGGAAAAGTGCCGGTGTGGTAGTAGAAGTAATACCCAAAGCCTCGCTTATCAAAAGTTACTTTTGAATCTTTTTTGTTTCAGTCCAAATCTTTTATTCTTAGTGTAATAATCTTATTCCACCACACAGGACTTGCTCCACACTGACCGACAGGCGGGAAATCTCACTCGTTCACATTATTGATGGATTTGAGACAAGTCATGTTCCAATCGAAATTGATTCATGGCCACAGTATTTGAAATTGTCAGATCTCGAGGATGGTAGAGGCAAAGTTGCAGGTCAGTAATTCTAAAGTTTCATATGGTCGAAATTCTTTTTCTTTCTTGTCCCGCTTCTGCATTTCCGCCACATATCTGCTGCATTGTGCCAGATAAATCTCAATCCGATTCTCGCACGCAAGTGGTCAAAGAGCTCAGAGAATGCCTACCGATCAGTGATGTAAGTTTCATCGATCCTCTTCCTTTACACTTTTATAGGCTAAGAATGCTGGAATTGCGCTTGGAACAGTTCGATTTCTGTCTAGAATGTTGTGTGTGGGGGCTACTTACTCCTTTTTATTTCTTCATACCCAACAAATCCTCATGGTAATTAAAAAATTCTATAAATAAAAAATAAAAAATCTGGCTGTCGTTGTCGATTTTTAGAAGCTACTGATTGAAGGAGCTGAATATAGGCTTGCTTCTCTTTCTCCATGACACAGTTTGTGTTTAGATCTGGAGCAAATGGGCCGTTTGGGTTTGCAACCAATGGTTCAATCAAAATGATGGATTATTGGAGCATTCATGTACAAGCTCCACATGGTGAACTTGGTCATGTGCTTGTGCCACACGTGTGTGGCTGATCAAAATCATTATATGGCCCCACCGTGTACAAGCTCTGCCCAAAAACTGGGCCTATCCTGCTCTCTGATGGTCGCAGAAACAAACGGATCACTAATTGGATTTCCCTTTTTAGCCATCCTTTGGTTTATGCAATGTGACCTACAAAAAGGGTTGGACTGGCCTGATTTTTGGGACATTGTCATCAACAAGATGGGGACAACCTGCCGGTTGGATCATGGTTGCAGAAAGCCATGTTCTACCACAATACTATGGTATAATGCTTCTTGGCTATGTATGGATCATGGTTGCAGAAAGCCTTTGGAGCTGAGCAATTGTTTGCCGAAAGTAATTTCAAAAGGTGGGTTCTATGGTGAAGGTTGTGGCTGATGAAGAGGTGAAGTTGGGGTCTTTGATTGCGAAAGCCATCGATTGCAGTCTGAGATCCATTTTACTTGAGAATGGCTGGAGCTGTGTTGACATTGGCTGCATTGTGAATTCAAGCTTTGCTAGCAGCGAAGAGAAGAAAGACCTATACGCCTTACACGTGGTAACTTTCGCCGTAGTGAAGATGAATAATTCATGCATTGAACTCTTTTCAGTATGATGAAGTGCTATTGGTGTTTTATTTGCTATAATCAATGAGGATTACATGATCCTTGACTGCAAGATTTGCAGTTTTGCACTAGATACTATTTTTACTCATTTATTATTATTATTATTATTATTTGATAGAATATTGAAATTTTATGAAACAAACAGATGGAAAGAATCTACTATGGTTAAGGCAATGAATAGAAATTGGCAATGTCAATAGAAGGCTTTTAGACGTTATCTTTGAACGGAGTGGATGTCACATGCAAAAATTAGTAGGCCACACCTTGATCACAGCTCTAATATCTTTGACACAAGAGCATCTCTTCCATGCGTCTGGGTACAAAGCGGCAGCCTAGGAGACACCACTTCTTGAGTAGTCTTCCACAAGACCAGAGAGGGATTCTGGCACTAACATAATTCCAACAAGAACAACTTCTAGTTCGGCATGTTTAGAATCTTCAACACGCCAACTGGATTGGAGAAGGCTCGTTTGACAACCCGAAGCTCAATTTGAATCACGCCTATTCCTGACTGACCTGGGCTGCTGAACAAGCTACCATTATTCAACCCAAGCTCATTTATTCAACAACCTGATTATTATTATTATTATTATTATTTTTTGTACTGTTGATCTTCTGCACACATGCTGAAATTTTTCTCCCAAAATTTGGTTGTGAGTTGCTAGACTTTCTCCCAAAATTAAATTGGAAAAACTGCGTGTGTCGGACTTTTGTGGGTTTTTATTGTGCAGAATTTTTTGAACTTTGGACATCATTGAATCTGTCTTCACACTTTTGAGTCTTAAACTAACCATAGATGATTTTTATTGTCTTGAACTCAATTTTTTTGTTGAATTTTGGCTATCAAACTCTGATTTCAGATGTAGAAGTTGGATGAACAGCTATTTGATTTCAATTCCTGGTATTTTGTCCAAACATCCAAGGTCAGGTCACTTAAAGAGTGATACCCTTTCAGGTATGGAAGCTCACTGTTTGTGATCTCTGTGAGATAGCAAGAAATTTAGTTCATCAATCTGGATTTTCCCATGCAGCAAAGGTGTGAAATCTCAAAAAATGTTTACTTCTTTGCTTTCTTTTGATTGATTTTTTAGTCAGCTATTTCATAGTCAATCTTAGTTATTTTTCTCTTCCATGCTAACCTTTCTTCCTCTCATTAATGAGTTTCTAGGTCCTATTCTATGAATCAAGCCCCCCGGCCTTTACTGATTTGTAGTCTGGATGTAAGTTTTTCAATTTTGGTGGTGGTTTTCTTTCTCAGACAGTTATAATTTGTAATTCCTTATTGTGAGGAGAACATGGATGTTTTGTGCTTTGTACCAAACTTTGGTCCATTTCTTTGTAAATCCTTGTTGTGCTAAAGTATTTTATGGGAATGATGTGCCCCAAATGAAATTGCTTATTCTCGTGGAAAAACCTTATGGCTCCTTGGTACGCCCTTTCTCTTCTCTCACTATTCTTGTATCATGGCATTTAGCCAAATCTAAGCTGACTTCACTGCATTTCACTGATTTTATCTTGATATTTCATTCCCTCCATTTTCTTTGTTCTCTGTTTGAAGCTTGCATATGTAAGTATTAATGTTCTTAGTTATTTTTTTCTGCCTTAAGAAACCTTAAGAATCTTTGTGAAGAAGGCAAGCACATTATCAGTTTTTCTTTCCATAACCTTCAATTGGGACTTCAGGTGCATTTTTGGCATCCCATGTTCCTAAAATCTATTAGCAGCAAATAATGGGATCTACCTCATGTTCCTCATTTGCTCTCTTTTATCTGTTTGCACGTGTAGACCATTAATCAAGAATTGCTTGTCAGATTTTATGTATTTATTTATTTTTAAGTTACTTGTAGCCATATGATGCCTCAACGTACAATCTGAATTTTTCCCGTGTTTTTTTTTTCCTATCCAACAATATAATCCTTTTCTTTTTTCTTTTGCTAGTTTCGAGATGGCTCCTCACATCAGGTACTGTTACGTTAATGGACCCAAATGAGGGGAGTTTTGTGTTGCATTCTGAATCTGAAAAGGAAAAATATGATAGCTAATATTCATCTTGTGTCCATACTATTTAAGTCAACAAAATCTATGTTGTTGGGATTGTTGTCCTGCTGCATACACAAATGTCACAATCACAGATGCATGTGTTTTTTTTTATGATACTAAATTTTTCTAGTTAGTAGGTCTGTGTCATTTCTGAGTTTGCTATTCAAGGAAATTTGTATTGGGTTATTTTTGAAAATTCTGAGAAGTCTTAAAATCTAAAAATGTAGCTCATCATCTCTTCGTTGGCTGAAATAGGGTGTCTTTATGGTACTAGGAGCTCTTTGGTTGCCTGGTTCGATGAAAGGGCGTTCTTCTGAAACCTGATGAAGTATTGAGGTGATTCCTTCGAGTGTTTTAAGAAACATGGCCAGCAAAACCACTAAAGTATGGTTCAAGCTACTTTGCATAACTAAACATGAAAAATTATATTTGAATCTATAACACTTTGAATTTCACAAGTTCGTTTCTCATGTTTAAATCACTACAAGAAAGATGGATGTTGCCGGCGGGTTTTTATTTGCATCCAGCATACATCGTCGGTAAAGGTCATTTATTTACTTTTCCTTAAGTGAAGCTCTACTCATATTCTAAACTTATAGCAGTAAGAGCAAACTTTGTAGTGCTTCCTAAATAGTTGGACTTCCCGGTGAGTCATTCATCTTTTTCTTCTCATCTTGCCTTTTTGTTTGATTGAATTCGATATACATTGTAGCTGCCAAGTGGCTGCCATGTGTGTGTGTGTGTGTGTGTGTGTGTGTGTGTGTGTGTGTGAGACCAGATTTAAGTGCATTGCAAGTAGGTAGGACAGAGACATGCCTATGATAACTGTAAAACAGAAAATGTTTAAAGTTATTTCCCCTTCTTTCCTTCTCGTACTTGTGGATGTAGGAAGGGAAAAAAAGAAGAAGCAAATCTTGTTATTTACGAGTCTGCAATCTTTGTTTCAACTGAAACAATGCATTTACGACCTTTTAGGTCCTATTGTAGGAGTGAGTTCTTAATAGTGGTATTCAAGAAAGAGTCAAGGACCCTTCTTGAATAGGTCCTTTCATGTTTGTACGTGGAGGATAGTTGCATGTCTTTATCTCCGAATCATTTAAGTCATCAACCATTCTCTTTTTCTCATTCTACCACGAATTGTTGATTGAGTTTGCATGTCTTTATCTCCATAGCTCTCATCCTTGGAGATGGACTCTATAACTTCATCAAAGTACTGTCTTTCACCATCAGAAGCTTCCATGGTAGATTGAAATAGAAGGACCCTCAGAACAGGTAAAAAACCATGACAAGGGTTCGAACTGTTTCGCATTCGAAATTATTTATATGCAAGAATAATTGTGAATATTTCGAAGTCTTGGTGAGTTTGTGACTTGTAACTTTAGTTTTGATTAATAAGATATAAATTGGCTATCACTCTTAGCTGTTCAGGCAGTTTTGGTTGGGTTTGTGACTTTACTATGGTTCTGGTTAATAAGATATAAATTGATTAATAAGATATAAATTGGCTATCACTTGTCAGTCAAACTGCTTCTAAAACTTTTCAGATGTCTGCTGTTGTGCAAACATTTCTTATATATGGTGATTACCGATATGAATTACCAAACTAACTAGAAGATTCATGTATACTTTTTTTTTTTTTTTTTTTTTTTTTTTTTTTTTTTGCAGTTTGGCCTTGACCATACACTCACAATTGGTGTTATCAGGTAGGAAGATCTGTAGTTTAATATTCACCTCCCAGTTTGCTAATAAGCAGGAATATTTTGATTTACTCCGTTGTTTATGGCCAGGCAAGTACGAGTTTCTTTTTTTTTTAAAGAAAATTTTATTAAGAATTAGCTGAAGCCTAAAGAATTACAACTCAGACCATGAAATGGGAAACAAAAACTTCCACCTAATACATCTGACGCTGTGGCCCATTGCATTACAATTAGTTTTGCCCATTTGAACACCTTTGATACCCTCCCACACTTATTCCTGAAGCAATCACTATTCCTTCCCCCCCAAATAAACCATAGACCGGCCAACAGGAAACAGTGATGATCGAACATTAAAAAGTTCACGTGGGCCATAAAAGTTTTGGACGAATGTATATCTTAGAGTCAATCATATTTATGTGAACACTGAGGACATTAAGGTAAATAATTATGTATATCTTAGAGTCAATCATATTTATGTTTGGATCCTTTGCTGCAGCTTATGTAATAATCCAAGAGGATGGATTCATTTGATGATGGCAAGGTTAGAACTAATATAAGACGGACGACATAAAAATGATCGCAAGGTTAGAGCTAATGAGTTGAATTTCATTTTTTAAAAAAAAATGTATGAGTTTCCATGATTCAGAATGACCCGTACTGGCACAACTTATGACATTGGAGTCTCCAACAACTACAAAACCAGAATGCTCTTTTGCAACTAACCTCGCCTATTTTCTACCTAGACTACCACTCAGATTGTTTGCTAAGCATATGAAGCCCCTAATCTTACATTAGTTCTTCAAGCTCACAGCTGCAACTCCAAGTCATTACAGTTTTCACAGGAGTGATTACTGATAACAAAAGAATCATATAATTTTCTTTGAAATAGATCTTTCTTGGCCTAGTCTTTTTATCATGTATTTGAAACAAAGTGGAAGATGAGGCACGGCTAACCAAGTGGGACATATTTGGCAATTTCAGAAAGCCAAAATTGGTGTTTTAGGTGGTAGCTGCAAAAAGGAAACCTTAATATCATCCTACTCAGAAAGGAAGACAATGATCACAAATGAGTCTCTTCTGTGTGGAGGAGGAATCTTATCTCTGCTTGCTTGATAGCATATTAGCCTTCTCTATGAAATGTGAATTTTTCTTCTAGGAAATGGAAACTGCTGTGGTCAATGGAAATGGCACAGAGACGGGTCATATAATCGTGACAACTATTGGGGGTAGAAATGGCCAACCAAAGCAGATAATCACTACATGAATTCTAAAATAATCAGTGCTTGTTGTTCATTAAACTTGTTGCTCACCTCACCTTATCCCCTTGCTTTCAGGATTATTTGGTATTAGTTATCAATTAACATTAATATTTTTTAGCCAACTCATCAAATTTAAGATGTGTATTTCAGAAACAGCAGATGATGAGAGTATTAGCGTGTTGGAAGTACCTAGCTGGTGCATGAAGGCAATATGATGTTAGAAGATTTCCTCACCCCAACTAAGATGAAAGATGGACTCACAAACCTTGCTAGAGTCAAAGATCTGGTTGTTGTTATGCAGAGAGAGAATAATACGAAGAATGTAGGTAATGCATCCAGACAAGGTGTCCCATATCGGTATCGGTTGGCGTAACGGTGTCCTCCAAAACCGATACGGATACGGGGGTGTAACGGCGATACGGGGGCGTAACGGCCCGTAACGGCGCATTTTTTTTTTTTTGCCAAAAAAATATGAAAAAATATGGATTAAATCCGGAATATTCTAAGCATTCCAAATATGCATTCATTTATAAATTGGAACATGTTTATGGTGGTGTAACGGTCCACTCTTTGGTGAGAAGTTTTATCGGACTGTCTGATTAATTTTTTAACTAGGTAACTTGAATTTGACTACAAAATTCATATATTTAATTTTCTAAATATGTAATTTATATACTTAACAACTTGATATCATTTCTCCCAATAGTTCTTTAAAAAAATAAAATTAAATTCAGGTAGATGACGTTGTCAATTTGGGGCCGACTTGGAGGACCAATCTATGTTCCAAATCAGCCTCAAATTCATGCCATTTATTGTCATTATCCCTCTTATAAATTGGTGGACATTTATTGGATAGTGAATCATAAAAAAATAAATCAAAAGGCCCTATTTGATTTTGGCATCGTGAATTAGCAATTGCAGTCCATAATTTAATTTCTAAATTTTAAGTTAATATATGTTTTTTGTACAATTTTTTAAGGCTTGAATTAGGCGGGACTCGGATTGTGAAGTGCAGCACACATGTCAAAGTTTTTTAGGCCCCATCTGTGATGAATTAGTTATATCCACACCATCAATCCATTTTGCCAAATAATTTTAGGGCATGAGCCCAAAAATGAGGCACATCCAAAGCTTAGGTGAACTGCACCATAAGAAACAATAATAATTAAATGTTCACTATTAAAATTTTACTGGGGGCTAGAAAACTTTTAGATCAACTGGCATGTGTGTTTTCCTTTCATCCATGTCAGTGTGACCCAATTAATAGGTTAGATTGAAAATAAACACTAGTGGACCTTAAGAAATTTTTAATGGTGAGCATTCTTTAACCACTATTTCCTACGGTGTGGTCCACCTGAGATTTGGATATTACTAATTTTTTAGATCCTTGCCTAAAATGACGTGGCAAAATGGATGGATGACATGGATAAAATATATACATCATGGTGGGGCCCACTTGAGTTTGATCGGATTGGATGGAAAATAAACGTTACCGCCTGCGAATTGTTTAACCGTAAAAATCATTATCACCGCTGTTATTTTTGGTGTGGTCCAGATGATCTCGGGATATAATTCATTTTTTGGGTGGTGCTCTAAAATGATCTCTGAAAATAGATGAACGGTGTAGATGTAATAAATACATCACTGTGGAGCGCATGTAACTTTGATATTTTTTGAACCGTTCGTGCAACTCGCAGCTCGAGGAGTGTCAGCGCGCGTCTTAGCGTGACACGTACCTATAGCAGCTACCGCTGCAAATAAAAAAAAAAAAAAAAAGAAAGAGAGGGAAACCGAAAAGAAAAAAGAGGGAAAGAAGAGAAGAAAAAAGAGGGAAAGAGGGAAAGAAGAAAGAGAGAGAGAGAGAGAGAGAGAGAGAGAGAGAGAGAGAGAGGAAGAAGATGAAGAAGAAGAAGATGAGAAAGAAGGCAGTACCATGCAACATGAGCCGCGACCTACCAGCATAAGAATGTGCCCATGAAGGCCAGCAAGGCCACACTAATACCATGAGGGGCAAGCCGCACTGCGACGCAGCCTACCCGACGAGAAGAAGAAGAAGAAGAAGAAGAAGAAGAAGAAGAAAGAGAAGAAGAAGAAAATAAAGAAAAAAAGGTTAGTTTTTTTTTTTTCATTTTTTGTTTTTTGTTTTTTGTTTTTTTTTCAAGGCCCGTAACACCGTTACGGGTCTGTAACGGCCGTTATGGCCCGTAACGGCCCCGTAACGGCCGTTACGGTCACAGAATTTCGTAACGGCCGTTTCGACCCCGTATCGCGTAACGGGTCCCACCGTTACCGTTACGTATCGGCCGTTACGGCCGATACGTAACCGATTTGGGATACCCTGATCCAGATAATGGTCAATTGTAGCAAGTACCTTATTAGCAACAGAGAAGAATGGTCGCCTTAATCATTTTCTTCAGTTAGACGGGCATAGGTTTCTCAACCAATGGCTCCAAGTGCAGTGGTGGCACAAGTGACGATTCGTTGAAGAATCAATCAGTGCGTGCTAGGAGCACTTGAGAAGCTGCCTCTAGATGAGAGCTTAACTACTTCAGGAATTGTGGAAACTGTCAAACATCTCCTTGGCAATAGGAGCTTGAAAGTCCAGCAGAGGGCAAGAACTTTGTTTGATAGATGGATTTGTTTTTATTTATTTATATTGAAGACCATTTTCAATTAATTGTAATAAATATATATTTTTTATTGTCTAGTAATATAAATTTTGTTTCATATTCAGTTTCATTTGTATTGCATCATTTTTATGTTTCAAATATTAAAAAAATACAGGTTTCGATTGAATTATATATAATAAAAAAATTACTGGCAGGTTAGGGCCTCTCGAATCCATTACAAAGGCTTTTAGCGGCGGTTGTGTAGAAATCTTACTGCACTTTTTTTTTCATTAGAAAGAGTGTCATAAACATATATCGGCGCTTATTCGCGTCGCAAAAAATTGTAATTATTGGACAAGCGCCACGAAAAGCTCCCTAGCGCTATACTTTTAGCGGCATACCCATTTTTCGGCACTTGACTAGCGCCACGACTAAGTACAGCGGCGCCTTTTTTGTTATTAGCGGCGCTTTAAAGATCGCCTTGTTGTAGTGTATAACATGTAAGAACAATACAATGTTTTGCATTACTAAGTACAACAATTTCTAAATCGTCCAAGTAGTGCTGAGATTCTGATCACACGTCCCTATATATATATATATATATATATATATATATATATATATATATATATATATATATATATATATATATCAGTCCACGGTTCTGAAGAAGTTGAACCTCCATCCCTTGTTGAAGACAAGAAGTCCAATAAAGATCCAGAATCCTAATGCATGTGCCATCGCCACACATGAGTAGAAAAACAATGGATTATCAATGATTCGTGATTCTTCTTTTTCTTCTTTTGTCCTTCCTCCTTTGGGCTGTAATGGAATGTCAGCTGAGCATCGTCTTTTTAGAGGTTCCCCACAAAGACTTGGATTACCAGCATAGCTACTCTCAGTGAATGTGATGAATTGGTTCTTCAAATCTGGTAAAGCACCAGAGAGATTGTTGAAGGCGACACTGAAAGTACCCAGGGTCGTGAGTTGAGTTATTTGTGGAGGGATTACCCCTGTCAGCTTGTTATAAGAGAGATCCAAGCTTTCTATCTGCTCCAAGTACTTGAAAGATTCTGGAAATGGACCTGTTAGAAGGTTGTGCAATAAATTCATTGAGTGGAGCACTTTCAAATGTCCCATCTGTGATGGAATATTACCCGTCAGTTGGTTCAAAGAAAAATCAATTCCGGTCATCAAGGAAAGTGGAATGCTCTCATAAGATAAGGAGTTTCCCTTCGTCATGAATTTGGTCCTGATCATATTCTGATATGTATAGTTATAATCACGGCTATGTGAAACAATATAGGTATCAACAGGAAGTACATTCATCCAAGAGGAGATATTGTTGAAGCAAGTAGGTAAGTTGCCCGAAAGCCTATTTTTTGAGAAATCTAGCAGATGCAGATTTTGCATTCGACACAACTCTGTAGGAATGTCGTCCACAAAATTGTTGTCTCCTAAGAGAAGGGATGTTAGATTTGAAAGTACAGGCAACCAACGTGGAATACTGCCAAACAATGAGTTCCTCCTAAAATCTAGCTTTAATAAACCAGTGCTGTTAGATAGTCCATGCGAGATTCTCCCTGTGAAACCGTTTCCATCAAGCTGTAGATACTTCAAGCTATGCATATTGCAGTGTCTAGGCAGTACATCTCCATGCAATTTATTGTTTGACAAGCTCAGGTATTCGAATGAACTGCTATTTGCTAGCAACTCATCAGGTATTTTTCCTGATAATTCATTATCAGAAAGGTCTAATATTTGAAGAGTTCGAGCATTACTAGCGTCCAATGGAATGTTTCCTTGCAAGGCATTTCTAGACATGTTAAGGTGCCATAATTGAGGAAGAAACGTGCTTATGGAAGAGGGAAATGGGTTGAGAATATGATTTTCAGAGACATCGAGATGACCAATGCTTGAATTATTGTGTTGGTAAAGTCGAGGGAATGATCCACCCAGCGAGTTGCCACCTAACATCAGCATACGCAGATTCGTGATGTTGTACAGTAACCAAGAAGGAATTCTACCAAAAAGTTTGCTGTTGGAAAGATCAATTGTATCTAACTTGTATTGAGTAGCCAGGAAACTTGGAATGCCTCCACCACTGTGTTGGTTCAACTGACAATTAGATAGATAGAGTCCCTTGAGCTGAAAGGATGGAACCCATGTTGGAGATTCTGTTTCCACTTGTAATCGGGGATTGTCTGAAAGGGTAAGCAACCAGAGCTTGGAGAGGTTGGCGAAAGTGGAAAGTGTAACAACACCATCCAAGTCATTACCATCAAAGTAAAACCAACTCAATGAAGTAAGGTTGTCCAGAGGAGGAATGCCTTCAAATCGATTATAACCGAGATCCAAATGTTCAAGAGAGCGCATGTTACCAATACATGGATGAATTCTTCCTTTCATATTGTTACCGTAGAGGTCCAATGTCTTTAACCTCCTCAATTCACAAATATCTGCGTGGAGAAAAAAAAAAAAAAAAGAAGGTAAAAAGTGAGCCCACATACTTCGCCAAATTAGAGCAAGGTATCATTTCGGTATCATTTTCATTGATGATAAGTATTTCTAAAAAAGAGGGAAACAAAAACTTAACTTTGTGTACTCTTCGTCTTATGACCATGGACTCGATGCTGGTTTTATTACAACACATATCTTGTTTAGACATGAAGTTTAAAAGTGACTTTTGAAATTAAGTATGCTTTTTCAGTTTAAAGTGAGAATATCTTAGAAATTCAATAGTGTATTTCTTAATTTTCTATTCCAAGGCTTTTACTTTGAAAATTATTACCACACTAATGTCCATCCTCGATCTCTCATGCTTGAGCGCAGCTGTGCACCCAAAATTAAACCATCCAAACCATGGGCCCCAAATTAGATGGGTTGTATTACAGAACCCACAATGAACTTTTGTATGTGCTAGCTAGGTTTTGACCTGTGCATGCTAAGCCCAATCTGGCTCAGCAATATAATGGACAAGGCCTGAGACTAGCACAACTGGCCCAAAAATGAGCCCAAAAAATAGTTTAGGACTTGGACCGACCCAGCATGACCAAATTGATCAAATCCTTATATATTTTCCATAAGAAATGTCCCTAATACATATTCTGGTTTGGTGGGAGCACATGCACAATGGCATATGCTTTTTAGAAAACTAAAAACCTAAAGATTCATGTCCTGCCTAAATGATGGTTGGAACAATATGTTTTTAGGTAGAACACGTGTGCATATGACGTCGGGCTAAAATGACCTTAGCCCTCGCCCAGCTCAAAAATTAAGGAGCTTGCACATGCCCGAATGATAGGGCTAGGGGCATGTGTAGGTGAGAGCCATCCATAGGTTGGATCCCCCCACACGTGTGTTGGATGATGCTGATCGAGATCTCTGTTTTCACCTTGGGATATGATCTATTCATATTAAGGAGTCGGGGTTTTAGTGAAAAACACCAGTATATTAGGCCGAGTTTTCATCTTGAGTCGGGGTTTTAGTGAAAAACACCAGTATATTAGGCCGAGTTTTCATCTTAGAATGACAAAGTGTTTTCATCATAGAATGACAAGTACTCAAATGATGAGAAGCACAAAAAGGTAAGTATTCTAATGTTACAGAGAAGGTCCAGAATCATCAAGTTTACGTTTATTAAATTAATATGAAATTGATGACTGCATATTCTTATAGGGAGCATGCATGCAGATTGAATAAGCATTTTGAATTGCTTTTGATGTGATTTGTTGACATTGATGTATCTTGAATGGATTTTATATATATATATATATATATATATATATGGGAAATAGTTCTATGCGATCATCCTCATGGGAACTTCCCATGAGGTAGAGCTGTGTGGGCCCCGCCGTGATGCTGTTGAACACTGGCCTTGGCTTAAAAATCAAGTCAATCCATGACTTGTGTGGGCTACACCACATACAAAAGTTGAGGGGGGTTACTCTCCCATTAAAACATTCATAATCATTTGTTGGGCACACCGAGATGTGGTTCACCAATCCAGTCCATCCATTATGTGTGTCACACTTGGATGAGGGGTCATACCAAGTTTCAGACACATCGAATTTTTAGGTGGGCTCCACCAAGTGACGGCTGTTTTCGGGATATCCCATAATTTTAAGGGGACCCATCAAATGCACGGTGTTGATGTTTGACACACATCATGGTGGGCCCCACACAGCTCGACCTCATGGGAAGTTCCCATGAGGTCGACCGCATAGAACCATTTTGCTTTTATATGTTT
Source organism: Magnolia changhungtana (assembly GCA_030180095.1). Taxonomy (NCBI): domain Eukaryota; kingdom Viridiplantae; phylum Streptophyta; class Magnoliopsida; order Magnoliales; family Magnoliaceae; genus Magnolia; species Magnolia changhungtana. Next base: position 291,677 of record JASAUF010000302.1, read on the forward strand.
TAGGCATGTCTTCACATGATTTTAGATGGTATGGCCCACCTAAGTTCTGTATACGGCTGATTTTTGGGATATCTCATAATTTAAAGGAGACCCATCAAATTCACAGTATTGATGTTCGACACACATCATGGTGGGGCCCACACGGCTTGACCTCATGGGAAGTTCCCATGAGGTAGATGGTATAGAACCATTTCCCACACACACATATAGAAATATGTTTTATATATATATATATATATATATATAATAAAAACCTATTTCTATATGTGTGCACATGTACGAGTATGGATAATCGTAATAGGAAAGCCTTTTAGCCAAGGCATTATCATAGCCATTATGTAGGCATAACGTGATAAGAGTATAAATTTCTGGATGAAGAACCAAGTGGAGGTTCTTGTGTTGTAATGCATGGTAAGAGATAACTGATTCGATTCTTATCAATAGGTTTACATGGTGCGGTGCTTTGGATGATTAGTCATGTTAATGAGAGTTTGATTAGGATGCTTTAGAAAATCATGATTGTGTATGAAAGATTTCGTAAATGTCAAGACAAAGATGCTAGCTGTGTTTCCAAAAGTTAAAAGTTTTGAACTAGGCAAGTTTTTTTGTCAAGATTCTAAGTACTTGGGTCAAGTAGAAGAATGTTAAAACCATCCATTATTTTAAATGGCTCATATGCATGTACTTGTGTGGTCCATAGGTAGTGAAATATCCCACTACGGCGTGAGTGTGTTGGGGTGTGTGTGCGTGTGTAAAAAAAGAAAAGAAAAAAAAGAAAAAAAAGGCTCATATGCATGTACTTGTGTGGTCTATACTAAGAGAGGAGAACCAAAATCCTACAAGTAAATGATTCTCTGCCTTCTTCATATATGCTCTAACTTGTGAGGCATCCATTCCTCAGCATTCATCTAAAAAGAGTAATGTTACAAGGCATCTACACCATATAACATGTGGATAGCTGATCAAGATTGTTAATTTTCAAGCTTGCGCATTGATGCAAGGATGGACATGATGAGGTCGAGCACTGTCTTCCTCAAGCATAACTAATCCAAATCTACGGAGCTTTTCTGAACTCCTCACGTAGATGCCTCAAATCCTCGAGGAGAGATAGAAAATTGAAATAAATTCTAATAAAATCTGAAATAAATTAATTGATAATTGTCGAATATGTATGTGTCCATGTTATACTATCAATAAAGAAAAAAAAGTAAACCAAAATTTGTAATTACCAAAAATAGTAAAATTCTAACTCTAATAAAACTTTTCTAAAGCCTAATTCTTAAAAATAAAAATTCTAATTAAACTTTTGCTAGAAGAGTCCTAGCATGATTACAAGTTATTCTTTTTTAAAAATAACTTAAACCTCTCAAAATAAGGAAATGTTACAAAAATAGGAATGACTAAAAATAATAATTTTTTTTCTTATATTTTCATTTTGAGCTGAAAGCTCGTGTTTTCTGGTGAAAAGGAAAGACGTGACCCACCAAGTGGGTCAATTCACCACAGATGGCCCATTGCATTAAAGATTGATAGGTTGTGCGTGCAGTAACAATACGCGAATCAAAAGTGATGGTCAATTTATGGCTGACCTTCTTTTGGTCCCAACCATGCTAGGAATGTATCGGTGCCACGTCCTACATCAGACCCATCCACTTGGAAAAAACTCTTCCTTGAGTTACTCAAGGGACTTCGCTCATGGTATTTAAATAAATTTTGGCGTCGATGTTTATCACCCTTTTCCTTCTACTTTGGATTAGGCTCTTGATCTGACACAATACATGTACTTATGCTCTTCTTGACTTGACTAGAATGGATCAGTTCCTTCACTTGTTCCTGGAAGATCTCGCATACTTTCTGATAATGTGGGGAATTAGGTAGACTTACCCTTGAGACAAGATCAATGTGGTTTTACATATCTTGTATGGGAGGCAATTCTTTAGAGAGTTCATTGAGCACAAACGCCTTGAACCCTTACAACACTAGTTTCAAATCCTCTGGAATGTTCACAAGCTATATATATTTTTCCTTTTCAACTAATGCATCTACATCTCCCTTCCGCTCAAATTGTTTAATGAAATCATGTTCGGTTATGAGAAATCGTTCCTCAATTTTAGAAGGCTTGGGTTGGTTCTCCATTCCTATAGGGACTAGGATAAACTTTCTACCATCTTTAATAAATATAAATACATTATCCCGACCTCTATATGTAGCATTAACATTATATTGCCATGGTCGACCAATTAACATGTGACAAGTTTTCATGTCGACCATGTCACAAAGTACTTGATCCTTATAATATTTACCAATTGAAAACGACACGAGATTCTCATTGCTCCTGACATCTATGATCACATTACATAATCTTTTATTTACAGTGTATCTCATTCGAAAGTTGTTGTGTCGCTGTAAATTTATCTCTACCTTTGGCATGTACTGGGCTTCCTCATGATCAAAGTGGTGGCTTGTTTGTAACACCTCGAACTTATCAATACCTGAGTATTAAAAAGTCCTCGAGTGTTACTATAAGATTCAACGTGACATATACATGTGTACGATACCAATCTAACTATTCTAGCCTTACATCATTTCCCTGACACTAACTTAACCGTTGGAGATGATCTTCATTCATAAATAAAGCCATCTGACCGTTGAATTTCAAGACAAGCCCACCCATCACGTGATTTGACGAAAGTACTTTTCCATGAAGAACACGACGAAGAGCTCCCTATCTGTAATGATTTAGATATATATTCTTTTGTAAGAACTTCTTAAAAACGTGCCTATAACCATGTAGAGCCATTGGATTTCCCAAAACTCACACATCAGCAATAATTACGAAAATGCCACTGACCTAAGCCCTTAAATTCCAATTCACATGATCCTCATGATCCGTTTCATGTGAAATTTTATACCAGGCCTAATTATCCTAAATTAACCCTACACATCAAATTTCAGCCCTTAGATCATAGTAAATCAACTACTTGACCTCTACATCCGTTCGTACACTTATCAGATTAAGATTCTGATCTGTCCACCTTGTTCACACTACATGAATATGATTAATCCACCATTAGAATCAAAATCTGAGAGACTTTTACGTGTAAGAAAGTCACTCGAATCTAGTGTTATATAAGCCCTACCCCTAATTACTCCGGAAACCCACTTCGTGTTCATCCCTTCATAAAACTGACCATACATCCACCCATATACATGGTTAGAGCGCTAATCATAAAGTTTTCTTATTTTTAACAAGTAATTTGACCCTCCATCGTATCGGGATCCGTCAAACGGGCCATCCAAACATTGGAATAAACCACTCAGTTTGAAGATCTTAGAACACGGGTCCAAACTACCGGATAATATTACAACTAGACATATGTAAACATCGTATTAAAACCCGGAGTAATATAACCCGTTGAAGTGGTATCTCGATTGTCCATAAGCGATCAAGGCTCAAATTTAGACATTAGGAAGAGTGCGAGAAATAACAAACTTTAGAGAATTTCATCTTATTTACACGGTGCAGCTAGGAGATACTGACAGTGGAAGTTGTAATAAAGGATAAGGGTATAATTGTAATAATACATTCCAAAACTCATGTCACATACACAATAATGTGAAACCGAAGGTTTTTACGTAAATTTCGCTCACACGTTCTTTCAACGTGTGGCCTACTAATAGCTCCGAACTACTTCAAATTTGGGGCCATGGGTCCATAGAGCGAGCTGAAGTCGGTGAGTGGAATGTATCTCCCAAAAGATCACCATAGTGAATCCCACCAAATATCATGATGGACCCTAGTCATTCTTAAACCAAGAATCTGCACGAAACTTACGTGCATGGCACGTAACTGATTTTTTCCATATTACCCTCTTCATTCCCACGTTTACTGATGATGTGGGCCACCCACGACTTGAACCTTCTTCATATTTTGGTCCTTGATCTAAAACGACATACCCAGACTAACGAATGGAGTGGATTTATCACAAACATCACTGTGGACCCCACTCATATGATGTGTGTGCATAGAGCGTGTGCACACACGGTGCGCGGGACCTTGGAGCTCGGTCAGGCGTGTCTGACCTGCGTCTTCCCAAAAAATGGAGAGCTTCTCTCTCTCTAGTTCTCGTCAGCGAACGGACTGATGTCCATGATTTCGGTATGTGGCCCACCATATGGGCCCTTTAGTTCGATCCAATCCATCCATCTGGTGCATGCGTGAATTTTGATCAAACCCCACTTTTCCTCACACTTGGAAGGGCAAGTTCACGCTCACAATCTTCGACCCAAACAGGCCATACAAACACAGTTTCCACAAATGAAAATTGTCTTCCGTGCAACCTGTTGGCGATCCGCGTGAAGACGGATCTGCCCATCTTAGCCGCCCTTTTCCTAGGCATCTCAGCTACCCAATTGCTCAGGGCTTCCCAAGCAAAACTGGGGCCGGTTTCAGTCTCTAACCACGGTTTTGAGAGGCAGATTCTACCAGATTAAATCTGGGACACCTATCAACGATCCGACGGTTCTGAGAGAGAGAGAGAGAGAGAGAGAGAGAGAGAGAGAGAGAGAGAGAGAGAGAGAGAGAGCTTAGGGCTTGATTTAAGTCCAAGAGATGGGAGTTGCAACGGGTCTCTCTCCCACTCCCTTGCCTCAACTCGAAAATTCGTCATTTTCTTCTCTAGCCGAACCCACCCACCTAACCTTCACCATGATTCAAAAACGAGTTTCTATAAGCTCCCATGTATCCTTAGAAACTATCCCTAGCCGTCAGAATGAAGAAAGAAGTAGCGGGTGGGGAGATGCCATTAACGCTTGCATCTTCTTCCTCACCAAGCTACACCAGTCGTTGAGCCCAACCCGACCATCAGTTACTCATCCAAGGCATCTATTCCATAGCTCATTTGATGGTGTCTGATTCCTGTTAACTCCATCACGATCAGATTAGCATGTTGGTGGCAATGATTTCATAAAAAATGTATTAAAACTGGTCGGGTGGGTCTATCTTGAGTCTGACTCAGCTTAAACTGAGTCGATTTCCAATCCCTGCTATTCAAAGAGCCATCGGTAGTAATGGGAAAACTGAGAAAGAAAGAAAGGAAGAACCAGGAGCAAAGAGAAATAGAAGAAGGAAAGAAAGAGTGAATGGAAGGAGTGTGGGTGTGCACGTTCCAACTCTAGGCCAAACCGAGTCAGGTAAACCTTCTCTCCATCTCCTCTTGAAACTTCAAACTAAGCTAAACAAGGACTTCGTCAGGTCTTGTTCAAGCTGAAAACGGCCCTCAGTTAGGTTGTTATTGTGGGACTTAATCTATATGCAGAATAGGCCCACGGATCTGTCTGTGCAAGAGACATGGTGATCAGAGGTTCAGATAGCTTACCTAGCTGAGACGCTGCTATGGAAGCCGGATAAGAATACCAGAATTCCTGTAGAGCTTAGGATCTTCCTCTCCTTCACACCCTTTCTGCAATACAATATATGGGAATCGAATTTTGCTGTTGGTGTAGGATCGAGGACCCAGCTCTCTTTTATAGAGTCTGTGGAGAGAGAGTTTGAAACCCATCACAACTCTCGCCCTACCACGCTCCACATTATAGTATCCCAGTTCAACTCAAACTGCTGTCTGCGTAAGACAGTTATAACATTCCAACCCTAGTATGCAGAGCTGCGTAGATAGACTGCGCAACGTATCACCTGAAGTGGGGCCCACTGGTCTACTCAATCATCCAGTCCAATTGTATGACAATCCAGACTGTTGATCAGTGAGGCCCACTAAATAGAGTTCTTACATTCTCCCACTTAGGCCTCATTGAGCAACATCAATGATAGTCGAATAGAATTATTTTAAAAACAAGTTTTGATCTTTTAAGAAAATATCTAAATGGTTAACCAATGAAATAGTTGGACAATATGAGTAATGTTATTCAATCTGGTCCATTAAGACTGTCAGTATCGAAACACGGTAGTCGTCACAACATTTAATTTTGGCGAAGTGAGACTAAGCGCGATCACAAGTACTTTCAATCTTAACGACATAGATCACGAACTAGAAAATGTGGTATAAGGATTACACACTTTAGTGTAATGATATGTGTCTATCCTTAAGAGGTCCTGAAGCTTTTTCATGTCTCCAACGAGACACGACTGTAGTTCTACTTACTGAAAATTTGCACATGTATATAGAGAAGCAGAAATAAATCTTTATATCAAAATCATCTAAACAAACTGTATAAAATGAGATATCTAAGTGTCTGTGAAAATTAAAATACGCTCAACTCCTACTAACTGAAAACTCCTGTGGGATCAATGACTCCCATGGATGTTACATGCTCCTGAAATGGCGTAATAGGGAGCCCTTTAGTGAGCGGATCTGCAATCATCTGCTTAGTGCCGATGAATTCCACAGACACTTAATGATTCTGAACCATTTCCTTTACAACAGGTACTTGATGTGGATATGCCTCGACCTTGACGAATGTTTGTTGTTACCAAAGAAAGAAATAACAGTGAATTATCACAAAATATTCTCAATGGTTTCGGGATATGCTCCAATACCCGCAAACCTGAGAAGAAACTCTGTAACCATAGTGCCTGATTAGATGCCTCATGGCAGACAATAAATTCAGCTTCCATAGTGGATGAAGCTATGGTAGATTGTTTCATGCATTTCCACGACACAGCTCCTCCCACCATCATGAAGATGTATCTTGGAGTAGACTTCTTAGTGTCAACGCAGCCTGTGAAGTCTGCGTCTGAATATCCGATCAACTCTAATTGATTAGATCTTCTGTATGTGAGTCCGAAGTCTTTTGTTCTCTGAAGATACCGTAACACTTTCTTTGCAGCTATCCAATGTTGAATTCCTGGATTAGATAGATATCTTCCCAACATTCCAGTGATAAAGGTAATGTCTGGTCACGTACAGACTTGAGCATACATGATGCTCCCTACTACTGATGCGTACGGAAATTCTTTCATTCGATTCTTTTCCAAATTATTTTTTGGACACTGAAATAAACCAAATTTGTCGCCCTTTACAATAGGCGACTTTTCTGGAGTATAATTTTGCATGCCATACCTTTGAGTACCCTACTAATGTAGGCCCTCTGTGACAGGCTGAGCAGTCCAAGTGTTCTGTCACGGCAAATCTCAATGCCGATGACGTAAGAAGCTTCACCAAGGTCTTTCATTTCAAACTTTTGAGATAAAAATTTCTTAGTGTCGCTCAACATCCTGGTATCACTGCTAGCCAAAAGAATGTCATCAACATACAAAATCATTATAACGAACTTACTCCCATTGGTTTTAATGTAGATGCATTCATCTACAGTGTTTTCTATAAAGCCATATGAGGAAATTACTTCATGAAACTTAAGGTACCACTGTCGCGATGCCTGTTTCAACCCATAGATGGACTTCTTAAGTTTGCAAACCAAATGTTCTGAGCCAGTAGCTACAAAACCTTTAGGCTGCAACATGTATACATTCTCATTTTGATCCCCATTGAGAAATGTAGTCTTTACATCCATCTGATGTAACTCTAAATCCATATGAGCTACAAGAGCCATTATGATCCTGAACGAGTCTTTCTTAGATACTGGAGAGAAAGTCTCCTTAAAGTCAATGCCCTCACGTTGGTTAAAACCCTTGGGAACAAGTCAGACTTTATACCTTTCGACATTACCTTTGGAGTCCCTTTTGGTTTTAAATATCCATTTAGAACCAATCGTCCTTATTCGAGTAGGTAACTCTACAAGATCCCATATTTTATCGTCCTGCATGGATTTCAATTCATCTTTCATGGCATCAAACCAACGAGAAGGATCAGCACTTTGTTTGACTTATGTAAAGGATTCAGGATCCTTATCCACCCCTATGTCAAAGTCGTGCTCTTGTAAGTATACGATGTAATCGTCTCGATTTACAGGTCTTCTTTCTCTTTCAGATCTTCTTAATGGTTCAGCTTGTTGGGTCTGATCTTGATTTTCCTCATCAGTGGTTTATATTTGAGGTTCTGCATGGTGTTCTGCAGTGACTGCAAAATCTACCGCACCATTAATGTCCACGTGATCTGGATTTACTATGACTGGAGTCATAGTCCTTTGTTCCTCAAATACAAAATTTCTTATGTTCATACTCCTACTGTTTTCAGTATCCTCAATGAATCTGGCATTCCCAGTCTCAATAATCCTAATAGAGTGGGAAGGACAGTAGAATCGATAACCTTTTGATTTTTCTAGATATCCAATGAAGAAACAACTTACGGTTCTAGGATCAAGCTTCTTTTCATGCAGGTTATAAACTTTGGCCTCAGCAGGATAACCCCAAATATGTAGATATCGTAGACTTGGTTTTCTCCCATTCCACAACTCAAAAGGAGTTTTATTAACTGCTTTGCTGGGAACCTGGTTTAGTATATGAACTGCGATTTTGATCGCATCACCCCACAGAGATTCTGACAATGTCGAATTGTAGACCATGCTTCACACCATATCCATAAGGGTGTGATTGCGTCTCTCATCCACTCCATTCTGCTCTAGAGTACCAGGCATAGTGTATTGAGTGACAATGCCACAATCCTGCAGGTATCTAGAGAATGACTTTGGATTGTGTCCTGATTCGTCATATTTGCCATAATATTCACCACCACAGTCAGATCTGACAACTTTAATTCTTTTATCGAGTTAATTTTCAACTTCGGCCTTATAGATTTTAAAAGCATCCAGGGCATCTGATTTCTCACTGATAAGGTATAGGTACCCAAAGCAAGAATAGTCATCTATAAAGGTAATAAAATATTTGTGGCCACTCCATGAGGCTATAGGGAATGGTCCACAGATATCTGTATGTATAACCTCTAATAGACCTACACTCCTGATTGCACCTTTCTTTCTCGTTCTAGTCTGTTTCCCTTTTATGCAATCAATGCACACTTTATAGTCAGAGAAGTCTAGAGAATACAAAATTCTTTCTCGCACAAGCCTGTTTAATCTCTCACGAGATATATGGCATAGCCGCTTGTGCCACAACATGGAGGAATTCTCATAATCTAGTCTTCGCTTGGATCCCACTTTATTTCCATGCAAGGTATTAATATTATAGACGTGAGAGGCAATCAAGTCTAACTGGTATAAGTTGTTTACTATAGAGCCGGTTCCAACTTTAATCGAATTAAAGTAAATACCAAAACTTTTATTTCTAAAGTGGAATGAATATCTCAACTTATCCAAACAGGAAATTGAAACTAAATTGCTCCTTATAGATGGCATACAGAATGTATCTACTAAATCCAAAAAATGACCAGACTTTAACTTAAGCCTATAGACTCCTATTGCCTCCACGTCTACCTTGACACCATTGCTTACGTATACTGAGTGCTCCGTATCAGTTGGTGGCCTGGCCTGTAGTAATTCCTGCATAGAAGTGCATATGTGAATAGTAGTTCCTGAATCTATCCACCAGGAATCCGCTGACACATCAGTTAGATAAGATTCAAAACAGACAAGAACAGAATGATTACCTTTCTTTATGAGCCAATTCTTAAAGCCTTCACAGTCTTTCTTGAAATGACCTGCCTTATTGCAAAAGAAGCACAGTTTGCCTTTAACCCGTTTACGCTTAGATCCATTTCTGGATTGATTCTCATGGTTTCCAAATGGAGAACCAGAGAATCTATTATTAGAACCTTGTTTCCTCTTCTTCTTACCTTTATTCCCTTGCCCATGCCCATGACTTGAAGTCACCATATTAACATTTTAAACTTTAACCACCTGCCTGATCCTGTCTTCTTCTTGGACACACTGAGTGATAAGTTCATCCAATGTCCACATGTCCTTCAGAGTATTATAGTTCACCAAAAATGTGCCGAATTGGGAAGGTAGGTTATTCATGATCAAATGAACCAGTTGATCATCAGTGAGTACAAGCCCTAGAGCACAGATCTTAGAAACAACCTCGATCTGCTTTACAATGTATTCACGGATGTTGCCTTTTTCATCATAGGACGAGCGAGTCAATTTATTCAGAAGAATGCCCACTTCAGATTTATCAGATTTCTTGAACCATTTTCCCATTTCAGCGAGGAAAGTTTTGGCATTGTCTGTTTCAGGCATGGCGCCCTTCATTGATTCAGAAATCGAATACTTGATTACTTTCAGGCATGTATCATTTGATCTAAACCATGCAACCCATCGATTATATTCAGCTTCAGTGGCATCATCAGATGGTTCTGGTGGTTCTGGTGTTATCAGGGCTAGATCTAATTAAAGACAATCCAGTACAACTTCAATGGCGTTCTTTCATTGAGCATAATTAGATCCATTAAGGGCAGGGACTTGATGTGTATTAGTGGGAATTTAGACTGAAATATAAGAGATACATATATACTCACATTAGTTAATTATTTCACAAAGCAATTTCATAATTGTAAACAAAATATCAGGCTAAATGAATCAATTCAGTTGCTAAGGGAGGCATCAACTGAATCATATAAGATGACGATGGGCCCAATCATCTCATCCTGGTGAGAACCTATTACATCATTATCATTCCTCCTGTGGATGGTAATGATAACATGTTAGTGATCCTCCTGACATAAAGCTAAGTGATGTGAGTCATGTAAATCTAAGACACTTAACACCTGTGGGTGAGATGAGTCTTTCAGCTTTACATTACCAATACTATTTACTTCACCCATTCACTTGACTGTCAAATGGTAATCGTCTTTGTTTTCGCTACCGTACGCATGAAAAAGTAAGCGCAACTGTATGCAATCCTCCTAATCCCAATGTTACAAGTCTGTACTTGTAAAGTTTTCATCGATTGAGGCCACTATGGTGGCTAACACAATCGAATCCAAAACTACAAATATAGACTTTAGGATTGCTATTATAATCCTGCCTGTCTTTGGATTATATCTTAATTAGTTCAATGCGGCCCACAAGATGGTCGGTATTGATCATTGGAAAATATATGAACCTCAAAGTGATACATGCGGATAGGTTTCGTACCATATATTCCAATGGTCTATATCAACTCTTAAGGATGGGTGATGGGCTTATAATAGGGCCGAATCAGAACTCTTATTTGATCTGTGTTGGTTCAAATGAGCATAACTAAATTCAGCTCTCTGTCATTCTCATGATAGACAAATAGAATGGACTATGTAACTTGACGGGTAGATCCATGTATGGTTGTTCATAAGTTGAACAATTGAGTTTAAAGTCTTATTATGCATTAAAGTTCACAATCAAATTAATTAGATGGTCCATATCTTCCTGAATGAGTCAGACAATATGCTCATGATGGAACAAATACAATGCCTGATTAAGTGTGGAAATAAATCTAACGATAAAAAAAAAAAAAAATTTGATCAATGGGCTCATATAATAGGCCAGGGCCCACCATTATTAATCAATGGTCGATAGTGGGTCTGAAAGTCATCAATCGGGTCCGCTGACTTGATGGATTAAAACATCCAGCGCCCGAGCTGAGAGAAAAAAAAATAAATTCCTAAATCCCGATTTTCTCTCTCTCTCTCTCTGCCATCGTTCGGATCTTTGGACGGCAGAAACAGTCGTTTCGAGCTTTGACCTAATACAATACGTCACGAAGGAGGGAGGGAGAGAGACGAAGTCTCAGCTGCTCTCCATGTCTATTTCATGCAGGAAGGAGAGATGCGGGATCTCCTCAGTTCTGTAAACATCGTCGGAAGAAGCGGTAGCGGCTGTGGCATTGGCTGCCATTGATTGATGTTGAAGCACGAGACGCTGGTAATGGCTCCGGACAGAGGAAGAAGGGAGGTTGAGAGCCATCACCATTGTCTGCACGAGCAAGGTTCGACAATGGCTGCCGGTCCAACAGTTCAACAGTATTTGGGATAACTGGGATCCTTGAATGGAAATCCCCAATAGAAACTGGATTTGGAGATTTTCAAAATCCCTAATATGGGTTTCTGCATTTAGGGTTTCAAATTCAAATTCCTTAATCTGAAACTCTGAGTTTAGGGTTTCGAATTCAAATCCCTAATATGAAAATCTGATTTTAGGGATGAGAAATTGAAGACCCTAATCCTCTGATTTGGGGATTCAAAATCGAAAACCCTAATCCACTCTGGATTTTAGGGATGTGGATCTAAAATTCCCAATTTGCGATTTAGGATTCGAAATCCCAAATTGTTGTATTTGGTATTAAAGTCCCTAATTTCAAAATTTGGGGATTCCAAATTGAAAAATTCCAATTGATATCTGAATTTGGGGATTCGAATTCGAAACCCCTAATTTTAGGGCTATTGGAACTGAAAACCCTAAACTGTTTTAGGAATTCGAAAATCCCTGATTTGATCTGATATAGCTGGATGCGATCATCCATACCTATGCACAGATTCCTCTGATACCAACTGTGGGACTTAATCTATATACGGAATAGGCCCACGGATCTGTCTGTGCAAGGGACATGGTGATCAGGGGTTCAGATAGCTTACCTAGCTGAGACGCCGCCATGGAAGCCGAATAAGAATACCAGAATTCCTGTAGACCTTAGGATCTTCCTCTCCTTCATACCCTTTCTGCAATACAATAGATGAGACTCGAATTTTGCTGTTGGTGTAGGATCGAAGACCCAGCTCTCTTTTATAGAGTATGTGGAGAGAGAGTTTGAAATTCATCACAACTCTCTCCCTCCCACGCTCCACATTGTAGTATCCCAGTTCAACTCATTTTGCTGTCTGCGTAAGACAGTTATAGCATTCTAGCCCTAGTATGCAGAGCTGCGCAAATAGACTGCGCAGCGCATCACCTGAAGTGGGGCCCACTGGTCTACTCAATCATCAGTCCAACTGTATGACAATCCAGACTGTTGATCAGTGAGGCCCACTAAATAGAGTTCTTACAGTTATCTGAGCTAAAAATCAGTCGCAACAGTGAAATCTGGATTGTAAATAATTTGGAAAACCAGAGTCCGATAATCTATTTGAAATCTACCGAAATCTGTGATCATGCAGATCCGGACCATTTTGGCTGAGTTTTGGGTCGTCCAATGGGCCAAGTTCGACCCTCACCGGTGGGCTGGAGATGTCTTTGAAACTAAGCTCTAGTTGAAATTTGCTTGTGGGCTTTGCCAAATGCGTGTGGGCCTCACTAAAGCCAATGGGTGACCCAGTTTTGGGCCCTGCACAAGTACGGATGGGCGAACCACAGATCGTGGTGGACCCACCCTACCATGGCTGGTGGGCCATGTATGTGGCCCCACCTTGGTGCTGTGGCTCATCTGGGCCGTCCGTCAAGAGACACGAGTCCGTGGACGTTTTTATAAAAAAAAATAATATATAAAAAATGTACATATACGTATATACATTTAATACATGTGCATGCATCTCTACGTGCATGAAACTTTCAAAATAAGATATTTTAAGATACCTTAGATGCATAAAGCATGACTGCATCTAGGATCATCCATCCCATTTCCCGCCTCATTTTAGGTGTTGACCCGAAAAATGAAGCCAACCCAACTCTCTGGTAGGCCAGACGAGCATAAAGACTAATTTAATAGGGGTAGATTATTAGGGCCCTTTGTGATATTTTGGTGCGTCAAGACATATCCAAAATTGGACATTGGACCTTTCCTGAGCCCTAGAACCTAATCAATGGAGTAGACCCTCTTTAGGCGGGCCCCACCTATAAAAAAAAGATAATATAAGAAACATGCACATTGGCGTCCTCTGGACGTTGCCTCATTTTACTTAAAATTTTGGCTTGAACAATGGCCCCACCACAAGCTCTACCATGATGTGTGTTGAACATCAACACTGTCCATTAGATGGGTCCCCTTTATATATAGGGTGCCCCAAAAAACCAGCCATACACAGAGCTCAGGTGGTCCACACCATCTACAATCTTTTGAATACATGTTAAACCATATGAAAGCACTTATCGGGGTCCATCTGAGATTTGGATGCACCTGAAACTTGGTTTGACCCCTTAAACTAGTGGGACACACTTAATGGATGGGTTGGATTTGTGAACCACAACGTGGTGGGCCAAACAAATGATTATAAATACTTTAACGGTGGATTTTAGTATATATTACCATGATTGAATCCACTATTGATACTTGATAACTATCATTATTATATATTAGTAATTTAATTATTATTTTTTGGTACAATCATTAATAGTAGATCATACCATTACTAGCATTATAATGATTATTATTAATAAATTGGCTAACGTTAATTATAACACTAATGTTAACAATTACTCTTCAATTATTAAAATTATCATACGCTAACTACAATTCAAATCCTAAAAACCTATCCTAGACTTAAATTCTAGGATGAAAACCTAGTTTTATATTAAAACCCTAAAACCAAGGTAATCCAAACCTTATGTTAAGACCTTGACCAAGAATAGCGTATAAAACTTGAACCTAACAGTGTAACTTTACAATTGATGGCAGGGTTTGTTTCTAAAGAAACGCACGCTCTCTAACAACACTGGTAGATAGTTCAAAACATAAGGTGATGATTCTTCCCCTTAAGCTTTCCATCTTCTCATTAGCTTAAGTTATAGTTTTTATTTAAGTTCATAATTGATATCTCCCTTTATAATCACATGTGTTAGCTGACAGAAATTGAATTGTTGTATTACATGCTTTATGATTATCCTGTATAATTTCTCATGCTTGTGGATTCCTTTTTGTGGATTGCTTATAGAACTTAAACTGGTACATTAATGGAAAATTCCCACATATGAATGTACACCCATACTTGGGATGTAACTTGACTAGTTGTGATTGTAATGAACCTTTGACTTGGTGGTTATTGAGTGGTGGTCTAGATAGATCATTGATGTGGGCCTACCATCCAAGGTTGTTGTGTCCAATGGTTTTCAAGGATGGTCCTTTATCGCATAATTTTGATATTCGTCCTATGTGGCTTGTTTTAATACTCGTCCTGTGTGGTTTTGTTTTGATATTTTTCTTATATGGTTCGATGTTTTATATCGTGCAACCAGGCGATGGTAAGCCCCAT
This sequence comes from Magnolia changhungtana, assembly GCA_030180095.1. NCBI lineage: Eukaryota > Viridiplantae > Streptophyta > Magnoliopsida > Magnoliales > Magnoliaceae > Magnolia > Magnolia changhungtana. The sequence goes on from JASAUF010000302.1 coordinate 306,703, forward strand.
ATGTTGTAATATGATTGACCACTAGTCGACGGCTTTCCATTAAACATCTTAAGGTGGTAGTCTCATGAGCCGGGGATGGTGGTAATGGGACACTATGCCTAAGCTGTTGGCCTATGCTAGGTTATACGGTCCTCGTAGTGACCTTGAGCTTATCCAAATTGGCTGATTGCAACTGGACTAATAACGGTTTGGCTAATCATGCATCCATGACATATTGGTGATGACGGGTGGCTAATTCTGGATGCTGTAGCACGTGCCCTATAGTTGTTAGGGTATCGTTTCGCTAGCTCCCAGACCACCGACTATTGACTCCTGTTCCGGCTGGATGATTTTCCCAAGTCGATGATTTGCATGGGCGACTAGCTCAAGTCCGACTGGATGTGCATCCCCAGGCCGATGTGCATTCACGCATCCATGCATTTAAAAAGACTGCATCATGTATTGTTTTGATTGCCTTGTTGTTTTATAACTATGCTTACCTAATGCGGCGGTGTGTAATCTTGAGAGGAATTCACACTGAGTTGGCCACTCATCCATCAAATATACAACCGTACAGGTAGTACATGTGGCTTTAGTGATATGCATGTTCAGACTTGATGAGGAACAGGGTACGATCACCAAGGATGCATTGGTGTATTTGCCTGGAGGAGCTGCGTGGTCATGCGACTTACATTTATATGTTTTCTTTTATTTCTTATGTATGCAAATCTTATAATTGTTAATGTTGAGACATTGGTTTGTATAAGTCATTATGAGCTGCTTGTATATTTGAATGATAATGAGATTTCCCTTACGTTGATTTGTGCACTCTACGCTCATTTGCTTACTCTGATAATTGAAAAAAAAAAATATACTCGAATTTGACCATCCTTTAAGGTTAACACTCGGGTTTTTGGGAAACGAGTCATATACTCGGGTCCTAAAAACATAAGGCGTTACATTGTTATTCGCCTTCATCCCGTAGTGCTCTGTGGAAATCAGGGTTGTGTCGTACAACGATCATGGGTTGTTCAGCATTGCCTTGGGCTCGGGGTGGAATTAGCGCATCCCCAATACGATCAAGGATTGTATGCAGCTCTTGCATAGTTAACTGACTCTGTCGATGGAAAACTTACATTCTTCTAAAAGATAACGAAACCTTGAATCACAGTCTACAGGATTTTAGTCCATAACGTTGTTATTTGCCATCGGTCTGAGGAGAGTCCTCGCTCTTATACTAATTTGCGTGGAGATGGATGTGATGAGGTCGAGCACTGTCTTCCTCAAGTATAACTAATCCGAATCCATGGAGCTTCTCTGGACTCCTCACAGAGTTGCCTCGAATCCTCGAGGAGAGAGGTAAAATAGAAATAATTTCTAATAAAATTCAAAATAAATTGATCGATAATGGTCGGATATGGATGTGTCCCTGTTACACTATTAACAAAGAAAAAAAAAGTAAACCAAATTTCGTAATTATCAAAAATAGCAAAATTCTAACTATAATAAAAATCCTAATTGTAATAAAACTCTTCTAAAGCCTAATTCCTAAAAAAATAAAAATAAAATAAAAAATCTAAATAAGGTTTTGCTAGAAGAGCCCTATCATGATTACAAGTTATTCTTAAAAAAATAATCTAAAACTCTAAAAATAATGAAATATTACTAAAATCAGAATGACAAAATATAGTAAAATTTTTTTTTTTTTTCTAAAATTTTCATTTTGTGTAGAAAGTGTACGTTTTCTGGTGGAACGGATAGTTACGACCCACTTTGTGGGTCGGTTCACCCCAAATGGCCCGTTACAGTAAAGATTGATTGGTTGTGTGCCCCATAACGATACCCAGATCAAAAGTTATGGCTAAAAGTTATGACCAATTTATGATTCACCTTCTTTTGGTCCAACCATGCTAGGAATGTATTGGCACCACATCCTACATCATACGACCTCTAGTGTAGTGTAACATTCGATTGCATGGTTCAGGTTATGAATTAGTTCTCCATTATATTATAGTTTTTGATTTGATAAATTTGTTATGTACGTGTTTCATGATCCTAGATTTGAAAGCCTAACCTTTAATCTTGTTCCGACTAGCTTAGTCAAAGCTTTATGGTGGATCCAGCCCCACCTAGAAAACATTACAGGATATGGATTTGGTGCCCAGGGTTGTGGATGGCCCAGTTGGGGCAATGCAAAATGAAGATTTTCATACGGCTAGCCTCACAGGGCAGGCCGAATTAGTTCAAAATCAGTTTAACCCAACACTAGGCCCAACCCACTCACACAAGCCACCATTTAAAAAAAAAAAAAAATTTAATTAAATTTTTTTTTAACACACGCACAATGGGTAAGGGAACCCATGACCTCGTGTTGAAACTCTTGTGAGTCTACTACTGAGGCATGAGAGAAGGCATGACATTTCCCACACCATGTTCCAATGCAAGTAGGATATATAACTGTGAATTTTTTACACACCTATCAATTGTTCAAGTGGTAGACTGAGTGAAGATAGACCTAATTTCAACATTGAGAGTGTAAAACCCTTCATCAACATCTACTGAATGAAGCTTTTCGGATAAAAGTTTTGTATTAATTTAATCTTTATCTTTTCCTTTCAATGTGACCTTATCAATTATCAACAACAGGTTTGATGTCAAATAAACATTACAGTGGGCCATAATATATATATATATATATATATATATATATATATATATATATAATTTTAGTAGTGGGTGTTCAATGAATACTGTTTCTCGTGATGTGGTGCACCTGGGATTTGGATCTCTTCATTTTTATTGGAATGGACATACAACCCATACGTGAAGTTGGGCAGATGGCCTCACCCACTAAGCTGTTACTTCAGACTGGCTAATCCGCCCACCTACAAAACAGAAAGGGGATTGCCTACTGATGGTGTCAGTAGTACTGAGTTGGATACTGGACGGTACTCTATGAACCCCTACTATGATGTATCTATTTGATTTATTTGTTCGTCAATTTTTCCGTATCATTTTAGGGCACGTGGCCAAAGATAAGGCATATGCAAATTTCATTTGACCACATCAGACGGTTTTGATTTACCCACAAAAAAAAAAATAATAAAATAAAAATTCATGGGCCACAAAAGTTTTGAATGAAGTTGATATTCTGTATTTTTCCTTTATTGATCAAGTGTATGTGACCTGATCAACAGGTTGGGTGGAAAATAAATAATACAGTGGACCATAAGAGGTTTTTAATGGTGGGTGTTCAATAGATCACCACTGTTTTTCTGTGGCGTGGTCCATGTGAAATTTGGATCTGCAGTGGCAACCATGCTATT